>VDFB02047230.1:266764682-266785789 GCA_007258455.2 Sequoia sempervirens
AATTTCATATTGTTATCTTAAGTGTACATATTCGTAATGTTGACTAATTTTAAGAGATTTGTTGTACACATCAATGTAGGGCATGTTTATACAATTATTTCAAATGCAGACAATGAAGAGGGAATAGACTATTACTTGTTTCGTTGTGTTGAGGCCAAAAAAATTTTTGGAAGCCCCAGTTATAGATGGAGAAAAAATTGAATACCCTACAGGCTTAGTTGTTACTAGAATGTGGCTTAGAAGGTACCCACATAAGAGTGTTAAACATTGGTTGTTTCAAGAATTTGACAAGCATCATAAGATTCTTCATTACTCAAACCTTGTCATGGCATCCAATTTTTGTTTGACCAAATATGGCGGTATACCTTTGAACAAGGTCTTTTGGAAGGTCCGTGAGTCTGACCATGAGGCAAAACTTGACACAATAAAGAGTATAGAAGGCCTAGATGGTTCATTGGATTAATTTGTAACTATGCACATCGGTTCTTATTAATTCATACTTGTATGCACATTATTTTTTTTGATGCCAATGCTATCATCTTCTTTTACTTTTCCTATTTGTAAGTAACCTACTAAAAATTGATTGGTGTCCCCTTGCAAAAAATGCAGATTTATGAGCCATCCAAGAGAATCTTAGCCAGAGAAGCAATGCAACATCCTTATTTTGATGATCTTGACAAATCTGAATTATGATTTTAAGCCATTACAAAAGTGCATGCAAATCTTGGTGAGGGAATTTCAAGTTATTCATTTGAAGTCAACCTTAGCATGGGCACCTATGATGTAGACATTATAAGAGCATCTCAAATTTCAGGTTATTCTATTCATGAGAGGTGTTGTGTACAATAGGTATCTTGGAACTCCCAGTGAAGATGTATGGCCAAGAGTGACTAAGTTGAGAGACTAGCATGCCTATCTGTAAGTGCCTTCCATCTATTTTCATTTCATTTCCATTTTGGATGCTATTTCTTTTTCTTCTTTTACTTTGCGTATTTGTAAGTAAACTACTAAAAATTGATTGGTCTCTCATTGCAAAAAATACTAATTTGTGAGCCATCAAAGAGAATTTCAGCAAAAAAGCAATGCAACATCCTTATTTTGATAATCTTGACAAATCTCAATTCTGATTTGAAGCCATTATAAAAGAGTGTGTGAAGCTTAGCGAGGGAATCTCAAGTTACTCAATTGAAGTTAGCCTCATAATGAGCACCTATGATGTAGACATTAAAAGAGAATCTCGAATGTATGAGTGACATTGTAAAATATCTATGAGAACAGAGTACCTAAGGGATTATAATGAGATTTACTTGTAATGAGATTTACTCAAATATTGAAATTTTGGAGTTCATGTTTGGTGTAGGAGCACCTTGTTCTCTAAATGCCTTCAATAGGAAAATTTGGAAAATTTGAATTTTAAAATGTAAACAATGTGAAAAAGGTCATGTGAAGGTCATATGTAATGTATTCAAAGTCTCAAATAGGTCATTATGTGATTAGAGAAGTGATATTGCACAAAATTTGTCATTTGGTGTAAAAATGCAAAACTTGCATTAGTTGCACAATTGCAAAATTATAGAAGATGAAGAGTCTTCTTGTTAGAAAGGGTAGTTAGTTGATGGAAGATATAGGGGAAGCATTCATAACTGATTGGAATAGCTATATAAAGCATTGTAAAGGCGTGGAAAAGAGAAAAACTTGTATTCTTAAAGAAATTAGTAAATAAAGGACGATGTTTTCTATATTTGTAGCACTTTTCCTTTTTTGTTTCAAGCTTTTGCAGATTGTACAACACTTTATACTTTGATTGTTGATTAGTTTTCTTCAGAGCAAGGAGTTGGGTAATTTTTGAAAGTATTTTAAAGCCTTTTAACTCAGATTTGAGGAAATAAGAACAATTTTATCATAACTGGTTTGTAACCCTCAAAATAGGGGTTTGAGAGTCCATTAAGTGATAAGATTGCCATTCCACTAATGTAGGGTTAAGTAGGTTAGTTGAATGGATTGCACTTAGGTTTTTTTCAATTTGAATATGTAAGCAAGAGGTGTCAATCTTCACAAAACCTCAAATGAATGAGTTTCAACCAACAACTCTCTATCTCTTCAATTTTCACCCTTCACTCTGCCTTGTCTAGTAAGTTAGCAAACCTTGGTTTTAGACCTTTTCTTACAAAATTATCAAATGACTTCACAAACAAATGACTAATCTACATATCCATCATTGAGTTACAACACATACTTCAAAATCAATAGTGACTGTCTTGGAACATGTGCATCAAAAATGACCTTCTTCGTTGTCCTAATTAGGCTAACTAGGCCTAATTTAAAAAGGAACATACCTTTAAACATTCAACAACCCCCTAAAATTGTTGGGGTATCAATTCTCATGTATCCAAACCCTCAAATCCACAATTTTTCTCAGGAGAAACTCACTCCACCATGCCAAACCACAAAACCCTTATTTTGTGCTAGTATGAGGAGGGTTTATTGAAAGGAATGGTTCCAAAACTTAACACAACATGGCACCACCTCATACTTTCTTAAAATATCCTATACAAACTCAAAAGACAATCACCCAACCTCTACATGCAATATTTTATCAAACCTTAGGGTGAAACCTCATTTTTCATGCCCTTTTCCATCAAAATCTACAGGGGTAGCAACACAAATCCCATAAAACTTATTTCATTTCATCAAATAAACACCCTAACATCTAAACTAGACCCTCCTAACACATTCCTTTGAGCCACACAAATTACAATAGGAGGAATGAGTTAAATCTCCATTTCAAACTTCAAAACCCCTAAATATGCAAACTCAGACCGTCCCCTGCAATCTTGCAATAAAATGATTTTTACTCAATGAAATACCACTCAAATGAATTCAAAAGAGAGATAAAACAATCCTCCACATGTTCACATTGATTCCAGAGCATAGTCCAGCAGTACGGGTCCATACAGACCTATAAGAGTCAAGAAAACATAGAAAATAAATGAAAAATAGGAAAATCTTATTGTTATTGCTTCAATATTCTCCAACCAACCATTACAATGAGTTTCCATGCCTTTTTAAAGGCTTCACAAAAAACAATGGACCAACCAACTGTTAACTAAATTTTAAATTGCTTATGACCATTGGAACCCCTTAACATGACAATTTTGCATTTTTGTGTTGACAACAATTTTTCAACTTTTACAACTTTTCACCTTTTAGACACAATGACTCCAAATCCCCATGATTATGTCCTAATGCATGCCAATTTCTCTATTAGACCTTATTTAAACCAAAAACATGACCTCACACACAAAAACTGACTTTTCACCTATCTTGATGACTTTTGCCAACCTTGACAACATTTCAACATAATTTGCAACTTGGATTCAAAAGATGTCAAAGTTGATCTATTACATCAAGAATGGTCTCTTTCGACCTTATTAAGACTCAAAACCCCTAAACAACTTAGACTCCATCACCATGACTCATTTTTCATAAAACATCTAGAGAAAAACCATTAAAATGGAACGGTGCTCCTACACCACTGTTAAACTATAAAATTGGAAGATTTGAAGGTTTTGAGACTTGATACACTATTTCCCGAGGTTATTTTATGGTTTGGAGTTTATTTCTTGGTAGTTGCTTCATAAAATTGACCTAATTTGAGGCACTTTCTAGCAGACAGTTTATTGTTCTTAGAAACTTTCCAAAATAACATCTTCAAAGCTTTTGTTTATGTATTAGTAGATAAAAATGAGTTTCTAAATATGTATTGGGTCTGTGGAAACACAAAGAGATTGAAAAAGAATAATAGAAAAAGCAAACTACACTATCCATAAGGCCAATTAGGCCAAATTAACAAAGCAACCCCCCTTTATTATTCCTATCACATGCAAACCAACATTGGGAAGTATTAACCAGTCTACCAAACCACCAATTCCTCCACTTTTAGGGCATGATAAGCCCTCTAACATAACAAACCCCAAAACCCTCTTCTTTCACAAGTTAGGCAAGGTTTTATTGAAAACCATACTCCAAACCTTTCCACAACCAATCAAAGGCTGAACTACCTTCAAAAAGGTCTGCACAAGCTTAAAAGTTCAAGAGATATTGCTACCCCCAAATATTTCTTCAAACCCTAGCACTAAACCACCATTTTCCACTAAAAAATGCACCATTTGACATTTAGGGCATCACCTATAAACCCTCTATTCACCTCCCTTGCACACAAATTTTTCACACATGTTTTATAACCCTAACTAAGCCTTTCTACTAAGTTACAGAAGCATATAGTGGGTGGAAGGCTTAATATGACATTTTAATGCACTCAAAACCCTTAAAACAAGGTATACAGACCAACCCTCAGTAATTGGCTTCTAAAATGCATAAAATCACTTGAAATCCAACCAAACTAAAATTAAAATGGAGTTAAGTCTGTTGACCACTAAATTCCATCCAAAAGAAAACACAATCACCCTGTACGGAACCATACAGTTCAAGGAAACATCAAATTTCTGGTAAAAATACAAAAAAATGCAAGGAAACAATGAATTTTATTGATCTTCTTCTAAGTAGATGGTAAATTTATGCTAGGAATGGTACATTTACACTAGGAATGGTCCTCTTTCACACCCAAACATGCATAATCACTCCGAGCTACGTTCAATCGGCTCGATCCCTTAGGGGTCCAAAGTGCAAAAGGGAAACAATATTTGATGGAGTATTACTCGGAAACCATGGCGCTTACAAAATATTTGTCTGAGCCTACGATATCATGTTGGTCCCCTCTACAATAACATGTCTCAATTTTTGTTATCTCGGAGTGGTTTTCCCATGGTGTCCAGTTTTCACTTGATGGAAAAAGTGTCAAATGCAAGCAGTGCAAAGTTGCAAAGTGGTGCAACTTTCATTCTGCAACTCGTGTAACCAAACATGATATTCCAACATGTTTGAATAGGTATTTTTATGCTAGGCATGGTCCTCTTTCATACCCAAACATGTGGAATTGCTCTGAGCTACATTCAACCAGATCGATCCCTTAAGAGTCCAAAGTGCAAAATGTCTGAAAACTTCAACATGTTGTTACTTCGATACCATGATGCTTAGAAAATTATCGTCTAATCCTATGGGATTGTGTTGGGCCCCTCAATAAAAATCTCTCTTATTTTTTACTATCTCAGAGGCATTTTCCTGTGGTGGCAGATTTTCACTTGGGGAAAAAGTTGTCAAATGCAAGTAGTTGAAAGTTGCAAAGTGGTGCAACTTTCATTTTGCAACTCGAGTGACCAAATGGACTGTTCTAATGTGTCTGAATAGGTATTTTTACACTAGGCATGGTCCTCCTTCACACCCAAACATGTGAAATCCCTCTAAGCTAAGTTCAACCAGATCAATCCCTTAAGAGTCCAAAGTGCAAAATGACTGCAAACTTCAGCATGTTGTTACTCGGATACCATGATGCTTAGAAAATTCTTTTATGATCCTATGGGATCATGTTGGAACCCTCTACAAAAAATTCTCTTGGCTTTTGCTATCTTGGAGGTATTTTCTAGTGGTGGTAGATTTTCACTTGGGGAAAAAGTTGTCAAATGCAAGTAGTTGAAAGTTGCAAAGTTGTGCAACTTTCATTATGTAACTCGTGTGACCAAACAGATTGTTCCAACATGTCTGAATAGGTATGTTTAAGCTAGGCATGGTCCTCTTTCTCACCCAAACACATGGAATCACTCTGAACTACGTTCAACCAAATCGATCCCTTAAGAGTCCAAAGTGCAAAATGGCTGCAAACTTCAACATGTTATTACTCAGATACCGTGATGCTTAGAAACTTCTCATCTAATCTTATGAGATTGCGTTGGACCCATCTACAAAAACCTCTCTTATTTTTTGTTATCTTGGAGTGGTTTTTCCTGTTGTGGCGGATTTTCACTTGGGAAAAAGGTTGTCAAATGCGAGTAGTTGAAAGGTGCAAAGAGGTGCAACTTTCGTTCTGCAACTCGTGTGACCAAACAGATTGTTCCAATGCATATGAATAGGTATGATTATGCTAGACATGGTCCTCTTTTTTACCCAAACATGCAGAATTGCTTTGAGCTACGTTCAACCAGATCGATCCCTTAAGAGCCCAAAGTGTAAAATGGTGCAAACTTTAGCATGTTGTTACTCAAATACCATGATGCTTAGAAACTTCTTGTCTGATCCTATGGGATTGTGTTGGGCCCCTCTACAATGGCCTCTCTTGGTTTTCACTATTTCAGAGGCATTTTCCCTTGGTGGTGAATTTTCACTTGGGGAAAAAGTTGTCAAATGCAAGTAGTTGAAAGTTGCAAAGTAGTGCAACTTTCATTCTACAACTCATGTGACCAAACAGACTGTTCCAATGCATTTGAATAAGTATGTTTATGCTAAGCATGGTCCTCTTTCACACCCAAACACACATAATCGCTCTGAGCTACATTCAACCAGATCGATCCCTTAAGAGTCCAAAGTGCAAAATGGCTGCAAACTTTAGCATGTTGTTACTCAGATACCATGACACTTAGAAACTTCTCATCTAATCCTATGGGATCGCGTTGGGACCCTCTACATTAAACTCTCTCAATTTTTTTTAATCTCGGAGTGGTTTTCACGTGGTGGCGAATTTTCACTTGATGGAAAAAGTGTCAAATGCAAGCAGTACAAAGTTGCAAAGTGGTGCAACTTTCATTCTGCAACCCGTGTGACCAAATAGACTGGTCTAACGCATCTGAATAGGTATGTTTATGCTATTCATGGTCCTCTTTTCCACCCAAACATGAAGAATTGCTCTGAGGTATGTTCAACCGGATCGAACCCTTAAGAGTCCAAAGTGCAAAATGGCTACAAACTTTAGCATGTTGTTACTCGGATACCATGATGCTTAGAAACTTTTCATCTAATCTTATAGGATCATGTTTGGCCCCTCTACAATAACCTCTCTCAGTTTTTGCTATCTTGGAAGCATTTTCCAATGGTGGCGAATTTTCACTTGGGAAAAAAATTGTCAAATGCAAGTAGTTGAAAGTTGCAAAGTGGTGCAACTTTCATTTTGCAACTCATGTGACCAAACAGATTATTTGAATGCATCTGGATGGGTATTTTTATGCTAGGAATGGTCTTCTTTTGCACCTAATCATGAGGAATCGCTCTGAGCTACGTTCAACCGACTTGATCCCTTAAGGGTCCAAAGTGCAAAAGGGAAGCAAATGTTGACGGGCTATTTACTCAGAAATCGTGATTCTTACAAACTCTTCGTCTAAGCCTACAAGATCATGTTGGGCCCCTCTACAATAACCTCTCTCAGTTTTTGTTATCTCAAAGTCATTTTCCTATGGTGTCTAGTTTTCACTTGATAGAAAAAGTGTCAAATGCAAGCGGTGTAAAGTTGTATAGTGGTGCAACTTTCATTTTTCAATTCATGTAACCAAACAAACTGCTCCAACGTGTCTCGATAGGTAGTTTTATGCTAGGCATGGTACTCTTTTGCACCCAAACACACAAAATTGCTTTGAGCTACGATCAACTAGCTTGATCCCTTATGATGGCATGCAAAACAATCAAAAAGAGAAACATACACACGATGGTTGAGAAGCCCAAGTTTTCCACACAAAAAGCATATGATCATTTGTGCAGAGCACCTTGTTCCTCCATTTGATGAAGAAGGTCTAGTTAGTGGTTTTAGTCATGATAATGTCAAATAAGGCCATGATAGGCCATTTTGTAATCTTGCTTTTAATTTTTAGTGTGGGGTCATTTGAGTCAATTATGTAAGTACGATAGGGAGTAGGAATAATAAAATTTAATTGGTAAAGGCATTGGAAGAGATTACTAATGTTGCCCCTATTGAAAATTCAGAAATTAGGTCTTAAAAGCAAGACTAGATGAGGTGAAAAGAATAAATTGCTTGAGAATAAGTTAAAATAGGTTGGAAATAGGGTGAGGTTGTGGAGTTTGATGTGTTTAGAATGTCTGCAAAGATAAGGGAGGTCAAAATTATGTTATGGCATGATGCCCTAGTTGGGAAAAGAGGGGTTTTGAATGAAAATGAGAAGTTTGAGGGAGTAAAAGTGGGTAAAGTTAGGGGGCAACATAATTTGGTGGTCAATTAAGTTTGTGCAGGTAGAATGAAGAGTGTTGGAAGAGGTTTTGAGGTTGTATGAGGTCTCGATATGGGGTTTTCAATAAACCCTAGTGAAATTTGAGAAAAGTGAGGGTTTAGAGGATAGTGGGGTTAGAGGGTCAATCACACCCTAAAAATTGTGGATTTTGTGGATTTGTAGACTCGTAAATTCTGCCCAATGGTTTTTTGCAATTGGAAGAGTGATTGAGAGGGTGTTGCTTTGTTAAATAGACCTATTTGGGGGTCTAGGACAGCGTTGAGTCCATTTCTTATTTGTATTATAAATTATAACTTGCTTTCCCTCGAGTCCATTTCCCATACAAGAAATAATATTGCAAAAATTTGACATATGAATCTTTTGATGTGTTTCTATGGTGATGGATCAAAAACATAACAATTTATTTTGCACTATCAATATTATGCTGTGAAAATGTTTAAAGACTATTCAAGATAAATTCTTGTATGATATTGTGTCAAGAAGTTAACTACATCTACTCTGAATATTATGTTTTGCAAGTGTTGTGAAGATTATGTATCCTTTGCTTAATTGAGTTGTTCCAATCAAAGGATTAAATATATTGGAATATTTTTCTGAAACATTTCATGGAATACCAATTGAAAATGTATTTTTTTCTTTTAGATAAAGTTGTTTAGCATCAATCAATTAATATTCAAGACAAACCATGAAGGACAACAATGATCAATTCTAGGGATAACCAATTAATAAGTATACATGTGAATAATTCAAGCATGTAAATGTGAATAAGGGAAGCACAAGTACTCAAAAACACGTAAGCCTTGAAGTATACACACAAATACATAGTATACACAAATTAATTCAAAGTATATGCACAAATACAAGGTATACGCATGAAAACACGTAAGTCACAAAGTATACATTGGAACACACATACGTCACAAAGTATACACATAAGTTGTAAAGTATACACTTGAATACACGTAACTCATATCTATTGAACCATGAATTTATAATGCAAATATGAACACCATCGATAAAAATATTTGTATTAACCAAATAGCCATGTATGCATATGTCAATATATGTCGATATAAGTATGAAATTTAGGTACAAAATAGCCATATAGGCTTATGAAAATGCCATATAGGCATACAATGTCAAATATATCATTTACAAAATATGTACAAAACTGCCATGTAGGGATACAACAAAGGGCTCTGGAATCAAAAGTCATTGCTCTCCATGCTCTCGAAATAAATTCTTTCCTTTTGCTTGTCGTTCAGATGGTGATATGTATATCACTCATTTATGATGCACTTGAGGAGTTCTCCTACTGCTCCTCCCAGTGTTTAGTTCTTGGTGAAGTTTTATCTATTACAATAAGAAGTAAAGACATTAATATATAGAAATTACATTATAAAAAATGATATATTTAACAAAATAATCACTTACCGCCATCTGATGATCACTCTTCATGAGGGAAATATTCACACACCCATGTTGAGGCATGTTGAAGCCCTATATAAACCATCGAAATAGAAATTAAACTACAAATCAATAATGGTTTTTTTTTTCACTAACTAACATCTATAACAATGAATGTAAATTGAAATTTAGTAATTTGCCTCATACCTCCCCTGTTAGAGCCATTGAGGATTCTATAGTAGATGAAACACCAATCTCCATTTCCCTCATCACATTTGAAGGTGCTTTGGCTTGCAACATCTGAAAATAAAACAACAAATTATTCAATCACAAAACTACAATATTGATCCACGTCATGACTTATAATGTATGAGATAATGAACAAAATTTTGAGTACTTATTAAACTATATATTTCTAACTATCATGCTTACTATTTTCCCTATCCATATCTTGTTTGAAAGCATGTGTTTTTAGGATTTTACCCATAGCAGCAAGCCTTGAACCATTTGATAAAATGATTTCATAGAAATGTATGATAACTGTGGTGGCATGACAAGGATTGAACTATTTGAAAAATCCTCAAAGAAATGGGATCTCATGGTGATGGAATGCCATTACTAACAAATGAACGCCATGGCATTCCATCACCATAAAGATTTCTTTTCAAGATTTTTTCGATAATTCATTGCCTTCTCTATGGGTGAAGCCACATAAGTGGTTTACACTTTTGTGGAGGAAGGAAATTTCAAAATTTCCACACTCTTCATAGAAAAGTGGTTCGGCCGAACCATATGGCTCGACCGAACCATATGGTTCGGCCGAAATGGCTCGGCCGAACCCAAAACCGAGCCAAATAAAAAAAACATATTAAGGGGGTTCGGCCGAACCTTGGTTCGGCCGAACCCCCTTAATATGACAAAACCAAAAAAAGTGTGAAAGTGCTTTCACTTTCACACTTTCACTGTGAATTACCAGTCACTGTCCCTGCGCGCGGCGAACATAAACCGAACGGCGACCCAACAAAATTTCTCACCAACGAAAGCAAAGTTCGGGTCGTTTTCTTCAAACTTCATCATTCCAATTCGCATATCGACCACTATTGAGCACGAGGTATTTAAAATTCCTTTTTTTTTAAGTTCAAAATGCATGTATTTGTTTAATTTCGAAACCCTATATGCAATTTTTTTAAATTTGTTGAATTCAAATTGCACTTGTTTGAACGTTTTTAAAGCATTTTTAATAGTATTTTGCTTCCCCGTTTTGCATAATCCAAAGGTTTGAGTAAGGAAAAACGAGTTTCCTCCGAAAATTAGTGCAAAAAAACATTATAATAGCTCTCAACATAGTCTAAAAAATGAAGATAAATACATTCCTAAAGACTAGAAATGTAGGGTTAAGCTCACAAAATAATTTTAAAACTACAAATTTAGGGTCAAACTTGTAGATGAAAATGCAAATTTCATACATGTAGGAGTGAACCAGTGAAAGTCATAGCTTGATTTGTTAAGGTATTATAATATTAAATCTTATAAAAAATCAAGAATCATATCATTGATAACATTGTCTTCATGTAGTGTGTACAAATTGAAATATAATTGACTAAAACTATAAGTTACTCTTATTGAACAATTTCCTCATGTAGTGTGTATAAATGGAACCATTGATTGAAAATATAAATCAAACCATCAAGAACAAAGACTTGATTGTGTCTTCATGCCCTCAATTAATATCATTTACAAAGTTTGGTCTTGGAAACCATAAAATTAACAATTACATTCTCTACCCTATTATTTGATGTATTATAATGCAATTTTCTATACTACCAAGCAAATTCAATGGTCACAAGTTTGTAGAGACACTCTAGAAAAAGGTCTATCATGTGTTTAAAATACTATTCATATTGTAACACTAGAGATTCTAAGTAATATGAGAATCCCTGCATAATTTTATATAATGTATTTTCATCATCACTAACTATAGTAGACTAGTTTCTATCACTATTCAATTCATCTTCTTTCATTAGTCCATCATGACTTGATTATTCATCCTCCTTTATATTTAGAGAATAAGAACAATATATAGAACCACTACAAAATCTTCACACATATCACTAAAAGTTGATGTTTGGTATAAATGTATCCACATGCAAACAAGAGCCACCTTTGGACATTACTATTATCAAAAGGACAAACCTTATTAGAGCGAGTGCAAAAAGATGTGGGGCTAAAAAGTGGCCACCCCACCTTTTGGCCCCATCATATTAATTATCAAGCATTAATGTTGAGGTACGCTATTCAAGGAAACTTGAATGATGAGTAAGTGAAGAGAGAGTGGGACTTTATTGTTCACAAAGTGGGAAGAAATAAAAGCAAAGGAAGTGGAAATGGGAAACATGTAGAGAATATGGCAAAAATGGTGGAAATCAAGGAAGGATTAAAAGGAAAAGAGAGAGGGAAAAGGGGAGGATAGAGGCAAAAGGAGGAAGAAGGTAGTGCAAATTATACATTTTTGAAGCTTGTGAAATTCGAGTATGTAAACCTAATAGTTTTTACTTGGTGGTAATGAGGTATGATTTTTTATGAAGGTTCTTTTTAGTATTTTTATATGTAATGTAAGAGAAAAAGCTATTCTTGTATGAAATTCTAGAAATCATGTTAAAAAGCATTAGCTTGTAATTTCTACTATGTGAATGGAAATCTATTGCTCTACCTAGGACATTTAGAAGCTTGTGTTGCATTCATGAAGCCAAACATAGTAGATATTTTTTTTTACTTTATGTGTGTTATTGGAGATAGGGTTTTAGTATATAGAACCATACAATAAAATGGGGTAATTCCTTGTTTGAACTAAAAAACCTACTATTTTTTAGTGAAGGGATAGCTAGCTATAACATTTTGACTTTCACTTGTGAGACTAAACACCCATATGGGTTATTGTTGCTTTGTCTTATGGATTATGGTAGTAAATTCTTAAGATGTATGTAAATCTAGAAGACCAATGTTGAATATTTATTTGTTGATAGGCTAAATAGAGTTAGAATTAGTATGGGTTCATTACATGTATGCCATTCAACATTCATGCACATCATATATATGTGAGAGAGATAGTGATAAAGAGAGATAGAGATAAAGGGTAATATAGATAGATAGAATAATCACAAACCATTTGCTATGAATATGCACAAAATATTTATATATTGATCTTGATAAGGTCATGAAGACATACATAATACATCATGAAAATATCATATACAGTGACATGAGGCCAACATTGTCTCTTAGACTACAAAATATCACCAATATATATTCATGAAAATAGTTATGAATGTGTCATAAAGATATAAAAGTGTTTATGTATGTGTAGCAAATGCTATTAATGAAACATTATGCCTCTCTTTGCTTGACTAGAAACTGAACTTCGATCCCTTGAATTAGTTATTATCTTGCATTGTGTTGATTGTGTGTGCCCCTAACAATTATGCAACTCAACCTACACACACAAACATATTATAAAATTAGAGATTATACCAAAATTTATAAATAAATAAAATATTGTTTTAAAATGATATTAAAATAATAAACACACTTACAACAAACTAATACTCAACATCATCAACAAAGGGTTGTCCTCAAAAGAGGATGCTTACAAAACAAAACCAAAATGTGTGTGTATCCATATATACATATATATACATGTATGCATACACATATACATATACATACATGTATATATGTATACATAAATATACATACACACATACATACATACATACATATGTGTGTGTATTTATGTATACATATATATGTATGTATATATATACATATAGAAAATAAATTTATGTATATACATGCATATATACATATGTATGTATACATGAATGTGTCTACATATCTACATATACATATATACATATATACATATTTAGATACGTGCATGTGTATGTATACATATGTAGATATATTCACATATACATGAATATGTATGTATAGTACATGAGTAATTTTTTTAATGAAAACCATGTTTAGGAATGAAAATATCCAATCCATTATGCTTCTAAACTAGAGTTTGCAATGCTTATGGTTCTTTTGGCCTTATAGATTCTTGAATCATTTTATAATATAAAACCAAAATATAACCTACTTTGGCTCTAATAATTGTAAACCCTTTAGGAATTCTAAATTGTTGCATCTTGTCTTGATTTTCCCACCATTGTTATTCCTTTTGAAAATTTTACAAATTAGGCAAATAATCCTTGCACTTATATAGAGAATCCTTATGTATGTTCTTAAAATTATTTAAGGTTAAATGACTTAATCTAAAATAAAGGCATATACGGATCTCTTGCAATTGTAACCTCTTTGCTAAAATACTTTGGAACTAATAGGACTCAATTGTGTTTTATGACATAGGTCTATATTACCACAATGATGTATGTATAGGTGTACATTTTAACTTGGTTAGCTTTCCTAGCAAGTTCTTCATTACAACAATCACTCCACCTTGTCACTCAATCAAGCCCGCTAGAACATATATTGGAATTTAACCTCTTTCATACTAAAAGAAAAAGTAATCATTAATTATATTTAATTTACCATATAATTTGATCTAAGTAATGCATTTTATAAGATCTAATTGGTGTATTTATAAAAACTATTTTGTGTTTTGGGCATAGGTGGTCCTAGAAAATATGCATAAATAATAAGATAGACTATGGATTAGCTTTTAAATATTGTTCACGGTTTTTCATGTCATATTTTTATAGGAGGTCCTCATAATTGGTATTCTTGTATGGTATTAGAGCCAAGCTAGGTGCATTTGACACCTATGTTGTGGCTCAAGGGAGTGTGTTGGAGAAATGATACACACCTAAGTCATAAAAAGACTCATCACAATGTGAGTCATTAGCTCAATAGTAGAGCATCCTAACACCAAATGGGAGGTCCTAAGTTTGAATACTAGTTAGTCCATAGAAATTTCTATAAAAGTCGATCACTAGTACATAAGAAGAAGAATGAGTCCCTTATAATTTTTATTAATACCAACAAATTATCTTCCTCACATACATAGGCGAATCAATGATTTCAAGCTCGCCAACATGTATATGTACCTCAATCTCATGACCCTCATATAAAACCATTTTATTAGATTTATTTAGTGTAAAATATTTAAATTTTCATTAGGGAGGAACAATTGAAGGATTGACCCCAATATTAACCCCCTCAACCTAATTTTTTAATGAATCAAATCCTTAATCAATTATTCCTTAATCCCATAAAATGTTGAGTATAATTACAATTAACTCTACAATTTAATAACAAAATTATTTCTCATTATATCTTTTGGAATAGCTTTTGAGATTTATCTAATGGCCTAATAGGAGGAAGTGTAATCATGCAAGCACTAAAAGTAAATTTTGAAGCACATTTTACAAAGGAAAAAGTTGGAGGCTTTAGAGTCATAATTATATTAGAAACATTTATAATGTATAGTTTGTCTGTTGGTCATTTCCATTATTTTTTACTATCCTTTTGGAAATAATTTTTCTTTTTAAATTTACAAGGGTAAGATGATGTAGATGAAGCATTAGAAGATCCATAATTAAGTGTGGTAGCCTCTAACAACTTTAGTTCTTTACATTCATCTCACTTGCACATGCAAATGTTAAGAATGTATATACTTTGTCGATCCTTGTTTATAGTCAAAAAATCTAAAATAATAAACTTCAATCTAACATTCCTAATATTTGCATTGGCCAATTTCAATATTAAAAATAGACCCAAATGGAAGATAATACTATTAAATTTCATGGGAAGAACTTAGCCAATAACTTATCATCATACACAAAATCCAAATATGTAGCACTAAAAACCTTGAATGTGACATGGGATCTCCTTTAACATTGTGCATCTCAAATCTAGGATCCAAAAATCCAACAAAAAATGGATATGTAAAATTTTTAATAGAAATTGAATTGTGTTTGATTTTTATATGTACATGTCTTTTTTTGTTTCCATTAGGTAAGGAATCAACATTACTTTTCATCTCAACAAGCCCTTAAACATTAATGTCAAGGGTAGATAGAGGAACACTACGATTAAGGACATGAATGAAAGTGGCAAAATGAGAAATCGAAAGTGGTGTATAAATTTGTCATGACATAATAAATGAGTGTGGAGTGACAAAGACTTGCGTAGGAATATCACAGTGAGGGGAACATGGGAAGTGTAAACAAAACTAATGAGAACTAATGTGGAGACAAGAGAACTATGTGCATCATAATAGAAAGTAAACATGAGATGAGATCTAGGAAAAGCAGAGGGATAAATTTAAGGAGATTTGGTGGAAGGAAAATAAATTGCATAAGATAGATAGGAGTAAAGAAGCAATAAGGGAGGTATGAAGAGAAGAAGCTTGGGATGGAGAGAAAATGGCACATCACTCAAAGGGATTGTTGAGCTTATCCTTTTACCTATTTAACTTTAAGTACTTTCTTTCCACATGGCTTATTAATCAACATAGTATATGAAGGAGATCAATGTGCTTATCCTTTTACCTATTTCATCTCTTTGTGTTCCGTGTTGTTTTTAATGTTTTTAATTAGAGTGCAGATGATGTTAATATACATTTAATGATGCATTTTTTATGTTCTATATTTTTTTGATGTTCTCAAGGCTATATAATTGAAGTTCATTTATGTTAACAACTATTAGATTAAATATTTTTATCCCCAATTATTTTCAAATGATTTTATACTTTAATCTTTGTATTCTTATTCTTTCTTTCATGGTTTCATTTAAAATTTGAACCATTTAAGGATGTTATGTTATAGATTATAGTTGTCTTCCAATTCTTTTTAAATCAAGTTAATAGTATGAAAATATTATTGATGAGTAGATGAATTAAATTACAAGTTCTATTTTAGATTTGTATTCTTTTTATCTAGATATATTATTTACCAAAGTCTTATTGTTTTTTTAGGTGTACTGTATATATATAACATGGAAAATGCAGATCATGTTTCACACAGGCCTTTAGATCTACTGAGCACTTAAGTACTTTAATGCTAGAGATAAAAGGTAAGAGATTCATTGCCTGAGAGTTGCGACCGAGGATATATAGTGAACCATGCATGTTAATATTGCATAGTCTAGAAAAAATAAAAAATGAACTTGAGAGGACTAGTGCATATTCCCCAGACAGAGTGACTGCTATTCTTTCCCGCATGCGGGAAGAAGTACATGGCGATGTTCCCCTTAAACAAATACAAGATAGTGTCACCAAAGAAATGATAAAAGCCACTTGTTTTCCATTTTATCAAAATGTTAGGGATACCAGTCACTAGATGTAGTTGATCATGCTATGGCCTCATTGATCTACCCATCTATTTCTAGCAAAGACATGGTATATAAATTCAAACAATGACCAGATTCCATTGTATTTTGTTCAAGAATTGTATGCCGAGGGGTCCATTTGGGCCTCAAAGTTAACTACTTGGACATTCCACCATATGTTGGTCAGGGGCGTGGTAGGATTGCTGATAGGCTCACCTATCGTCGAGCAGATAGACCACCCCCAATGTTTAGGGTATTAGTTGGTGATAGGTCTCCTGCTCTCACCCCAGTTCTAGCCCCCATAGCAGATGAGGTTGTTGTTGCTTCCCAAAAGGAAGCAATTGACACTGTAGGTGACATTACGGCTGCCACCACTAGGATATTTGATGATTGTGTAGGTCAGTATTTTATATCTAGACATTCCTGATCCACACCATTTTTCAGCATAGTGGACCACCATGGACCCTTTTACAATGACCGGCATCCCTACTCCTACACAGCTTGATGCACTTACAGGAGATATGGCACGATGACTTCCTACATTGTTTGGCCGAGGACCTGAGGCATATGCCCACATTGCATCGCATTAAATGGGATCGGGTATAGAGCATGTTAGAGATCATTTGATACATAGAGGTCGCCTTCGGGCCTGTGATCCCATCACTCTCCCACCACTAGTTCGTGATCGTAATCCACCTACGCTCATACGTAGCTGCACAGACTATGGGTTTTACTGATATGTTGATTGGTTCTCGTTCATCATCACCGGTGCCATCTCACCTTCATAGTCCTCTACATTCATCATTTCTGGCACGACATGGGATAGATCAGATGGATGCAGATATTGATTCGTCGCTTGATCGCTTGGTCCATATGGTGGAGGTGAATGTTGCAGAGGACTTAGGTCATCCGATATCAGATGATGTGCATGTATGCGTGCATGTGCATGTTTCAATTCTTTTTCATTATTTTTTAAATCTCTTTTAACTAGATATTCATTTAAGTTGATATATATGTGTGTATATATATTGTTATAGGTGGACATACCTCATATCACTCCTAGCCTTGGTCCAGACACCGTGCATGACGATGTGACTCTGTGGATGAATCAAGCATCGCTGATATGTGAGTTTTCATAAAATATATATTTATGTATGCATAGATAAATACAAGTTGTAGATTGATATTTAAAAATACAAGTTCATTTAAAAATAACTTTCATAAAATTTATTTAATAAAAATTATATGTATTTAACACATCTTGTACACAATTTTATTTGCAGGGCTCAGCACATCCATTAGAGCAGGACCGTTCTCATTCAGATGGCCATTCGTCTAGGAGTAGACATTCTTATTAGGTCATGCATTCTAGATTTATGATCTTTATCACATGTGTATTTGATTATATATGATGATCTTTAAAATAGTATTTGATATTTGATGATCTCTTACACTTGCTTATATGATCTAGACATACATTTGCTTGTTTTTTGATCTTTAGTATTCAACATTAGATGATCTTTAATTTACATTTTGCTTTTATGATATATGTACATATATTTTCTTATATGATATATACATATATTTGTCGCTTTGCTTATAATGTGTTATGTTTATATTCTTTTACATATATGTACATGTGTTTGCTTATGGTTTAAACATGTTTACACATAATATATGTATGCGATTGCTTTAAATATTCAATATACATACATGTTTTCTTTTTTATGACCTCTTACAACTTACATTTCCTTATATTCAATATACATTTGATCTCTAGTACAATTTTAGGGAAAATCAATGCCATTTTATAATTAAGTTCATTCATGTTGATCATAATAAATATTTTTTAAAAAATGACTTAAGCAACATGAACCATTGAGTTGAGAACAAGATATAATCTTTTGACAAGTAACTTGAAATTCAATTCAAATTATATCGAGCTATTATACGTTTCTTACAAGTAACTTGAAATTCAATTCAAATGTTTAATTAAGAAAATTTAATTCAAATTATACGGTCTCTATTATACATTTTCGACAACTAACTTGAAATTAAATTCAAATATAATTAAGAAAATTCAATTCAAATTATACCTCTAATATTTGTACATTTTTTGACACTTTACCAAAATTCTAAAATTACTAGATATGTTGTGCATACCTATGAATTAAATAACAACAACCTCCACAATGAAATAACTTGTTTGTTTAGTACTTGATTCATTTAAACTAGAGGATCCAGTTATTCCATGTACACTTGAATAATTTTGATTCACTTGGATCACAGATTTTGGAGAAGTTTTTGCACATTTATCAAGGAGGCAAATATTGGAGCTTCCGACAACTTTTCATTTTTATCAATCAAGGCAAATTTTGGAGGATAATTTAACTAAGTTGGTAGAGGACTTGTTTAGAGTCATATTTAAGTTGAAGAAGAAAATGGGGCAACAAAGGAAAAGAAAAAATGCATCTCAACGAAAATTGTCAAAAGAAGAAGAACAAAAGAGGCGTGATCAAAACTTGGAAAATTATCATAGAAAGAAACAAGGTGCATGCTTGTTTCTTCTCTCTCTCACTCTCAAGTGTGTGTTTAGTACTCTTACCTTGAAGGTTTCTAACCATCATTGCACTTAAATGACTATAAATACTTTTAAATATCCTCAAGTCATCTTGGTCATTAAAGTTGCAATGTTTATATGATCCTTGACTCCAATTCCTTAAGCCAATTCTTTTTGTTTCAATCTTTATAGTGTTTTGTGTCTTTCATTTTTTATTTTCATCACTTCAATGTTCTCAAATTATTTTTATGTTTTATGCTCTAGGGATTCCTCAAGCAGCAGTCGAGCCAAATCTAGATATTGGATCAAATGAATCTGTTGACGAACAGATGGACCTTGAAGTTAGGGAGGAGACCCAAGTTCAGACAATGCTTGTTGGAGAGGGGTCAAGATCACTTCCTTCTATTGGTATGAATGAGCATATAAAAATTGCACAAACTTCTCTCACTTATAGCTCATCATGTTTTATCAATTTGTTTGCTTGCATACATAAACTTCACTTATATATTTAACATCATCTCTCATTTTTGTTTGCAAAATATTTTGTGACACATGTGTAGGAAGGGCCCAACAAGCAGGAAGTTTTCATGCTCAAGTCGAGCCAAATGTAGACATTGGATCAAATGAATCCGCTCAAGAATGCATGGTCCTTGAAGATAGGGAGGAGGCACAAGTTGAAACAATGCATGTTGGAGAGGAGTCGGGATCACTTCCTCGTACTCCAAGTATGGATGAGCATATAAAACTAGTTGAGAAGGTGGGTAAACAAATTTCTCATAGAAATTTAGATCATTTACTTGAAATGGATATGGAGAAACTCAAATATTATGCCAACCAGCCTTATAATAAGAGAAAGAGGTCACTGACTAAATCTGTAAATGGAATGATCAATCATCATTTCAATCATCTTGATACACTTGAAAAAACCCAATTGTTATCACGTTTACTTCTTCGTGATGAACTGAAAGAGTCATTACAATTGTTGGGTGTGCATTCATCATCAAATAAGAAGAAACACATGGGATTACAAAAAGATATTGTTCAAAATGTTAAAAAGGGTTTAGATTCCATTGGGAAAGGATCTCGAACTATGGATAAGGCCACTACAAGAAGGGTGATGTTGAAATCTATTGTACATCAAGATATAGCAAGAAAAAGAAAAATGTCAGCACTTTCAACTCAAATTGGTTATAGTAGAGCCACATTGATAAAATATAAGAAAAAGAGAAAGTTTTTGGATGAGAGTTTAGAAGGCAATTGGGAAATTATGTGTAGAGCTCCCCATCTCCGATGATTGAAGATGTTGTTAGGAACTTGGTCTCGGGTTTTTGGCATGATCAGACTCGACCATCATCAAATACTAGAGATGTTATGAAACACATGATTGGACCTAGTATTTATGAAAATCATATCAAACATTGGCTAGACATAACACAATTTGAGATGTATATGAACTTTTGTAATGCATATCCTCATATAAATATTGGGCAAACAATGTTTCAAAGGTTAAAGCCATATTATGTGAAGATAAACAAGTTTTTTGAAACTTGTTGTTGTCGTTATCATATTGAATTTGATCTCTACTATTAGGTGTTTCGAAAGATGAGAGAAGAAAGATGTGGGTTTCAAAATGCACCTCCTAAACAGGAAAGTTTGTTCATAAAGTCTATATTATGTGATCA
>VDFB02047230.1:266785889-266866039 GCA_007258455.2 Sequoia sempervirens
GTAGAGGGTTTAAGGGTTTAGGGTTTAAGGGTTACAGGTTGAAGGTTTAGGGTTTAGGAGTGGGAGAGAGATAGAAGGAGTGAGTGATTGAGAGATGGATTTGAGAGAGGGAGAGAGGGTAGGAGGGAGAGACTCTAGAGAGAGAGAGGGAGCAAGGGAGTGGGAGAGAGATAGAGGGTAGAGGATAGGGGTATAAGGGTTAAGGGTAGAGGGTATAAGAGTAGAGGGGAGAGAGATAGGAGTGAGTGAGTGAGAGAGGGAGTTGAGAGAGGGAGAGGGAGTAGGAGGGAGAGACGAGAGATAGAGAGAGAGAGAGGGAGGGAGTGGGAGAGAGATAGAGGGTAGAGGATAGAGGGGAGAGGGGAGAGAGATAGAATTAGGGTTTAAGGGTAGAGGAAAGAGAGATAGAATTAGGGTATATAGGGTATAGACAAAGAGAGAGAAAATAAATCTATTAAAAAACCAACTTTCTCATAACGTGAGCACTTTTTCAAGTAGAGATATGGTCATTTTTAGCAAGAAATAATGTGCTAGCATTATAATGTGAGCACATTATAACACGAGCGCATTTTGGTTCTCACTAAAAATAGTAAAAAAACTCAATCTACCCATGATCTCAAGGCCCACATTCTGCATATTCTCCTGGTTCTGTATGTGCGCTGACAAAAAGTAGCTTTTTGATGATGTTGTGAAATGTGCATGCATGTTTTTCACATTCCACCACCTTTTTCATGATCTCTCCACCACCTTTGCATGAAATAACAAAGTTTTCATGTTGAAAGGCATATAATATTAATTCAAGTTTGAATTCCATTAAAAACTGATATACAATTGAAGTTTGGAGAGGAACAAGCTTTTGAAAAATTCAAATTGTTGAGGAGTTTGAAGAAAGAAGAAGCTAACACTACATAATTGGGTTGAACTCCTCCATTTGAAACTCTGTTTTTTTAGGTATGTGAAGTCTTTACACATTTTCTTTCATTCTATTATGGCTTGCTTTCATTTTTGTTATTTTGCATATTCCATGTTGATCATTTTTTGTTTGTCATTATAACCTTAGGTTGTCAATGCACATTTTAAATTACATAATTCTATACACTTTCCAATTAAATTTTTAAACCACATCTCTTTGAGGCATTTTGTTATTTAAGAATTGACTTACCTTGTGTATGCTTCCACATTTTGTATACACATATATATGACATACATTTTAAGGAAGCAAAATAAAACATCATTTCTCAATCCTTTATTATGGATGTGCATACCACTCTTTGAAGCTTTCATTGAGGTATTTTTTGAAATAGTTATACCAAGCAGCTCATTGCTTTGTCTATGCTACCAAATTTTCCATACATGTCTCTAAAAAATTGGAATATACTCCTCCCACATTGATAAATCTTAGAAACTATTTTGGTTTTCATCTCTATTTATAAATTTACCTCATCACTAAACCTACCTCATCACTTTTAGTTGTGATATATTTTAAATTTTTCCTTGATTAGTCTACCTACAAGGGATTCTAACCCTTCTCTCCACTATTACAAGAATCTTTATTCAAGGCTAAGTTAGCAACATGGGGAAAGGTGCAGCCTATCTTGCAATCATGGCTCAAAATGGAAGCATGGACAAAGCATTTGAATTGTGATGCAACTAGTGGAGGTCTTACAACACATCTGAACACAAAAAATCAACCAACAACAACAATTCAGAAGTCACAATTCTCAAAACTCTTCACTTTTCACCAAATCAACACTCTTCCTTGTAGCATTGCCAACTCATTCAATTAGGTATTTCTTCTTGATAATATTATTTCAAACCAAGACTTGAACCATTTCAAGGACCCTTCAGGGTACACAATCACATTCCAACAAACCACTATTGGTTACTTTGTAACAACTTTCTCAAATCAGGCTTTCTATGACAACTAGGCCTCAAATTAAGACACTTTAACAAAGAAACTTATTTTGAAACTTGACCAAAGCCTCCAAAAACACATGGGAAGCAATTTATATGTATTCAAACCAAAGAATTCACAATTATTTATCAGAAATTCATCCACCAAGATGCCAAAACCAAAAACCCTATTTTTAAGATAAATAACCTAGGGCTTATTGGAAAACACACTTCACAACCTTATCAAAACATGCCACCACCTCAAAAAGGTCTAAAATTTCCTACAAAAACTCAATTCAACAAGAAACAATGCTTCCCTAACACAATAATCACTTTAGTATGTCAAAACCTCTCAAATTCACATGGAAAACACCAAATTTCACCCTAGGGCTTCATGCCCAATTCAACTCTTGACCTCCCCTATACTTACTCAACATTCCCACACATTTTTAGTGATGTTGCAGACCCATTCATTGAGTTAGAGTGTCCATAGTGAGAGGAATGGATCAATACACCATTTTAAATGACTATCAAACCTTAAAACTATGTTTAGGATGGTCTCAAAAATGGTTGAGATGGTAGGGGCAGCGTATGCCTCATAGAAATGGGGTCTCATAGTGATGTACATCACCATGAGACTCCATTTCTATGAGGCATATGCTGCCCCTACCTTCTCAACCCTACCACATTAGCAAGCTAGTGAGTGAGCTAGCTTGCCAATGCGATAGGGTTGAGAAGGTAGGGGCAACGTATGCCTCATAGAAATGGGGTCTCATGGTAATGTATGGTTGAGAAGGTAGGGGTAGTGTATTACTCATAGAAATGAGGTCTCACGGTGATGTACACTTGACAATGCGGTAGGGTTGAGAAGGTAGGGGTAATGTATGCCTCATAGAAATGGGGTCTCATGGTGATGTACAGTTGAGAAGGTAGGGGAAGCATATACCTCATAGAAATGGGGTCTCGTAGTAATTTACATCAACGTGAGACCCCATTTCTATACATCACCATGAGACCCCATTTCTATGAGGCATACACTGCCCCTACCTTCTCAACCCTACCACATTAGCAAGCTAGTGAGTGAGCTAGCTTGCCAACGCTCCACTAGCTTGCCAATAGGGTAGGATTGAGAAGGTACGGGAAGTGTGATACAACCTAGGTGGTGAAGACCCAAACCAACTCAAAATGATCAGACTGAAACAAGAAACTAGCCCCTTAAACACTATACACTCAACTTATCCCAAACACACACCTAAAGGCATGTAGCCCTCCAACACTGCTTTTTCTCAATATATTTTAGAGAAGGCCAAACAAAAACCTAAAAAACATCATATGAGACACAATTCAACTCCTAACACAACATACCAAAAGGTTTCAAGAGGTTTCTTTGCAACAATATTGAAAACCAATAGGATGCCCTAGCTTTTAGGCCACCAAATAGCCCTCTTTTACAAAGGAGGTACCTCCAAAACACTTTTTTTTCACCAAATCTCAACTAACAATCACTAATTGTGTTACAAAACAAAAAATTCCACCATTATTTCTCAGAGTCTTGACCTCTAAAACACTGTACCACCAAACCCTCAACTTTCATGCAAATAACCTAGGGTTTATTGAAATTCTTGACAACCGGGCTCACCAGACCTCACCAATACCAACAACACTTCAAAAATACCCTGAAAAAACTCAAACAATCATTACATGGAAGGTTAATTCAACATTTCATCAAAACCCTTCTTTAACACCCCATTTACACAAGGAAAACAATGTAATTCTGCCTATCTTGTAATCATGGCATGCCCCTGCACCACCTTTGTCTATGCTAGAAATACTCTTGTATAGGATGATTGTAAGTATTTGTTATGAAGCCTTGAATGACATATATTTCATTTATTTGAATGGATAAATATTTTAGGAACTAATATTCATCTCATTACCATGCTACAGGTAAAATTATTCCCCATGCCAAAGAAACGGAGAAGGAATAAACTAACAGATGAAGAATATGAAACCTTCAAAGCAAAGGAGAGAGACCGGGTGGTGGCATATCGTGAAAAGAAGAAATTGGGTACGATTGACGAAAACAATCCAACTAAAGAGGAACCTCAACTATCAAAAAGAGAATAGGATTTGGCAGCACAAAGGGCATGAATGTGAAAGCATCGTGGTAAGATAGATTCAGATACCATAGTTGGAGACACACCCTCTATGGAAAGTGAATACGAACAGACACCATTAAGCAAAAGCGAATATGGAGGGACACTAGCTACCACAAGTGAATATGGAGGGACACCATCTATCGCAAGTGAATATGGTTGGACACCATCCAACGCATCTCAAGTTGAGAGTATGTCATCACTCAGATTTGATGAAGAAGGTATGCCATCATCCCCACGTGAACCTCAAGGTATGTCTTCTACTCCACCCTCAATCGAAGGTACGCAATCTAGCCCACCTCAATTAAATATTGATGAAATTCCTAATGTTGAGATGTATGTACCTAGGAGAACACCACCTATAATTTTGAATAGAAAGCCAAAGTATTTGATTAATATTGATGAGGATATTTTGTAGCACATGGAAGGTAAGATTCTAGCACACACTTGTAGAAGATATGCTAATAAGATTTGGAAATCGTTCTTTGAAAGGCTAAATGAGATTGCAAGATGTCAACTATTTGTTGAAATGATGTGGGGTTTAAAGTATAGAAACATCATGAAGACTCTTGGGTTGAGAACATCGAATGCATCAAGTGAAAACACTATTGTGAAGAATCTAATAGATGAATATGAGAGTGTGGGTAAGACCTCACGCTCAAAGGATAGTAATGTCACCTGACGTGTCATTACATTGACTTTGGTAAGCAGTCAAACAAAGAGAGCTTGTCTCATTAGAAAGATGAGTGAACAAATGAGAATTAGTAGAAATTTTTTATCAAAAATCATTCAAAGGCGACAAAGAATTGAGGGCACCGATTCAAATGAATTATGGGCATTCTCGGGGAGACTGCCACAAAAAGATAAAAAACTTGTTGAAGCATTGAGAACACTTATTGAAAAGTATTGGAAGAATAACACAAGGCCATCTTCGAATCAAAGGGATGTGGTAAGAAGGAGAATCAGTAGTCGAAACCATGAGCCACATCCAAAGCATTTTTTGGATACGACTCAAAACCAATTTTTTCATAAATTTCAAAAGGATTATCCTCAAATTAGTATTTTTCAAAGATTTTTTGAAATGCTCAAACCTTTTTATGTCAAGATAAATCACACATGAACTACTTGTTGTTGTAGAATGCATATTGAATTATCTAACCATTATGATGTTTATCATTCTATATATTTAGATTTGCATACTAACGATGCTTTGCAGGATTGTGGCATAGAAGCCCCACCAAAATCTTCAAGAGAGTTCTTATTAAAAAAATTATGTGGAATAGAGGATGGCCAAATATTCTACAGGGCAACATGCTTGGATGGTTCATGTGAGTGTTGCGGTGGCTTGCAGCATATGCTAGTATGTCAACATATGGAAAGCACAAATGAGGTGGGACAAAAACTAGTAGAGTTCAGGAAGTATAAAACAGTGGCATACGCTACAAAAGATGGGTCTAAAGCAAAAAGGTGTGATTTGGTTATTTAGAAGATTCCAGTGTATCAGTTTATGTCCATGTTTTGTGACAATATAGTGTATGAGTATGCAAAGCATACCCATAGAACCTGATGGATGGACACACAATTCAAGCTATGCAAGGACACCTTTCCAGTTGGTAGCATAGTATTAGTGGTTGAATTTGCAGAGAACTACACTCTAGAGCCACAACGTGAGGTGCAGTCACAGTATTACAACTCCACACAGGTTTCGATATTTGTGCAAATAGCATTCATTCATGTCGCTGATAGTATAGAGGACCAAAGGAAGGTATTGAGGGAGTATCAATTTTATATTAGTGATGATCACACACATTCTCCAAAGTTTGTGCAAGGTTGCTTCCAGATGTTCTACAATGATTTGGCTTAGAGGGGCATAGTATATAGCCGGCATATAATATGGTTGGATAATTGTGTAACACAGTTCAAGAACTCACGCATGTTCTACTAGTTTAGCAAGATGCATGTCATTATAGGTGTATAACATATTTGGAACTTTTGTGAGGTTAGGAATGGAAAGGGGGAGAATGATGGTGCAGGAGCATGTGTGAAAAGAGCATTAACACGAGAAGAGTTAAAGTATAAAGATAGTGCAAAGTTGAAAAATGCAAGATCAATTGTTGAGTGGTGTAATGCTTTGATGTGTCTAGGTAATGAAGGTATGTCTTCAGTTTGTATATTTTTTTGGTTGATGGTTGAAACTAACATTACACCATATGAGGATTGTTGGACACTAACAGGATTGAGTGAGCTACACTCTTTCCTTATCTCAAATGCAGGTTCATGGAGTATCGATACACAAAAGATGGCATGCTTTTGTTCTTCATGTACAATGCAAGCCTAAAATGATTGTTAGTCAGGGGAGTGGGTTGAAAAATGGTTGGAAAGTTATCTTAGCCCACTTCACACATATCACACTCCGACGACATTGGAACTAACATAGATGGAATCATCAATCGACTTTGACCACATATCAGATCTAGTTCAACTAGGTTATATATCTGCTTGCTTAGTTTTTGAAATTTCATATTGTTATCTTAAGTGTACATATTCGTAATGTTGACTAATTTTAAGAGATTTGTTGTACACATCAATGTAGGGCATGTTTATACAATTATTTCAAATGCAGACAATGAAGAGGGAATAGACTATTACTTGTTTCGTTGTGTTGAGGCCAAAAAAATTTTTGGAAGCCCCAGTTATAGATGGAGAAAAAATTGAATACCCTACAGGCTTAGTTGTTACTAGAATGTGGCTTAGAAGGTACCCACATAAGAGTGTTAAACATTGGTTGTTTCAAGAATTTGACAAGCATCATAAGATTCTTCATTACTCAAACCTTGTCATGGCATCCAATTTTTGTTTGACCAAATATGGCGGTATACCTTTGAACAAGGTCTTTTGGAAGGTCCGTGAGTCTGACCATGAGGCAAAACTTGACACAATAAAGAGTATAGAAGGCCTAGATGGTTCATTGGATTAATTTGTAACTATGCACATCGGTTCTTATTAATTCATACTTGTATGCACATTATTTTTTTTGATGCCAATGCTATCATCTTCTTTTACTTTTCCTATTTGTAAGTAACCTACTAAAAATTGATTGGTGTCCCCTTGCAAAAAATGCAGATTTATGAGCCATCCAAGAGAATCTTAGCCAGAGAAGCAATGCAACATCCTTATTTTGATGATCTTGACAAATCTGAATTATGATTTTAAGCCATTACAAAAGTGCATGCAAATCTTGGTGAGGGAATTTCAAGTTATTCATTTGAAGTCAACCTTAGCATGGGCACCTATGATGTAGACATTATAAGAGCATCTCAAATTTCAGGTTATTCTATTCATGAGAGGTGTTGTGTACAATAGGTATCTTGGAACTCCCAGTGAAGATGTATGGCCAAGAGTGACTAAGTTGAGAGACTAGCATGCCTATCTGTAAGTGCCTTCCATCTATTTTCATTTCATTTCCATTTTGGATGCTATTTCTTTTTCTTCTTTTACTTTGCGTATTTGTAAGTAAACTACTAAAAATTGATTGGTCTCTCATTGCAAAAAATACTAATTTGTGAGCCATCAAAGAGAATTTCAGCAAAAAAGCAATGCAACATCCTTATTTTGATAATCTTGACAAATCTCAATTCTGATTTGAAGCCATTATAAAAGAGTGTGTGAAGCTTAGCGAGGGAATCTCAAGTTACTCAATTGAAGTTAGCCTCATAATGAGCACCTATGATGTAGACATTAAAAGAGAATCTCGAATGTATGAGTGACATTGTAAAATATCTATGAGAACAGAGTACCTAAGGGATTATAATGAGATTTACTTGTAATGAGATTTACTCAAATATTGAAATTTTGGAGTTCATGTTTGGTGTAGGAGCACCTTGTTCTCTAAATGCCTTCAATAGGAAAATTTGGAAAATTTGAATTTTAAAATGTAAACAATGTGAAAAAGGTCATGTGAAGGTCATATGTAATGTATTCAAAGTCTCAAATAGGTCATTATGTGATTAGAGAAGTGATATTGCACAAAATTTGTCATTTGGTGTAAAAATGCAAAACTTGCATTAGTTGCACAATTGCAAAATTATAGAAGATGAAGAGTCTTCTTGTTAGAAAGGGTAGTTAGTTGATGGAAGATATAGGGGAAGCATTCATAACTGATTGGAATAGCTATATAAAGCATTGTAAAGGCGTGGAAAAGAGAAAAACTTGTATTCTTAAAGAAATTAGTAAATAAAGGACGATGTTTTCTATATTTGTAGCACTTTTCCTTTTTTGTTTCAAGCTTTTGCAGATTGTACAACACTTTATACTTTGATTGTTGATTAGTTTTCTTCAGAGCAAGGAGTTGGGTAATTTTTGAAAGTATTTTAAAGCCTTTTAACTCAGATTTGAGGAAATAAGAACAATTTTATCATAACTGGTTTGTAACCCTCAAAATAGGGGTTTGAGAGTCCATTAAGTGATAAGATTGCCATTCCACTAATGTAGGGTTAAGTAGGTTAGTTGAATGGATTGCACTTAGGTTTTTTTCAATTTGAATATGTAAGCAAGAGGTGTCAATCTTCACAAAACCTCAAATGAATGAGTTTCAACCAACAACTCTCTATCTCTTCAATTTTCACCCTTCACTCTGCCTTGTCTAGTAAGTTAGCAAACCTTGGTTTTAGACCTTTTCTTACAAAATTATCAAATGACTTCACAAACAAATGACTAATCTACATATCCATCATTGAGTTACAACACATACTTCAAAATCAATAGTGACTGTCTTGGAACATGTGCATCAAAAATGACCTTCTTCGTTGTCCTAATTAGGCTAACTAGGCCTAATTTAAAAAGGAACATACCTTTAAACATTCAACAACCCCCTAAAATTGTTGGGGTATCAATTCTCATGTATCCAAACCCTCAAATCCACAATTTTTCTCAGGAGAAACTCACTCCACCATGCCAAACCACAAAACCCTTATTTTGTGCTAGTATGAGGAGGGTTTATTGAAAGGAATGGTTCCAAAACTTAACACAACATGGCACCACCTCATACTTTCTTAAAATATCCTATACAAACTCAAAAGACAATCACCCAACCTCTACATGCAATATTTTATCAAACCTTAGGGTGAAACCTCATTTTTCATGCCCTTTTCCATCAAAATCTACAGGGGTAGCAACACAAATCCCATAAAACTTATTTCATTTCATCAAATAAACACCCTAACATCTAAACTAGACCCTCCTAACACATTCCTTTGAGCCACACAAATTACAATAGGAGGAATGAGTTAAATCTCCATTTCAAACTTCAAAACCCCTAAATATGCAAACTCAGACCGTCCCCTGCAATCTTGCAATAAAATGATTTTTACTCAATGAAATACCACTCAAATGAATTCAAAAGAGAGATAAAACAATCCTCCACATGTTCACATTGATTCCAGAGCATAGTCCAGCAGTACGGGTCCATACAGACCTATAAGAGTCAAGAAAACATAGAAAATAAATGAAAAATAGGAAAATCTTATTGTTATTGCTTCAATATTCTCCAACCAACCATTACAATGAGTTTCCATGCCTTTTTAAAGGCTTCACAAAAAACAATGGACCAACCAACTGTTAACTAAATTTTAAATTGCTTATGACCATTGGAACCCCTTAACATGACAATTTTGCATTTTTGTGTTGACAACAATTTTTCAACTTTTACAACTTTTCACCTTTTAGACACAATGACTCCAAATCCCCATGATTATGTCCTAATGCATGCCAATTTCTCTATTAGACCTTATTTAAACCAAAAACATGACCTCACACACAAAAACTGACTTTTCACCTATCTTGATGACTTTTGCCAACCTTGACAACATTTCAACATAATTTGCAACTTGGATTCAAAAGATGTCAAAGTTGATCTATTACATCAAGAATGGTCTCTTTCGACCTTATTAAGACTCAAAACCCCTAAACAACTTAGACTCCATCACCATGACTCATTTTTCATAAAACATCTAGAGAAAAACCATTAAAATGGAACGGTGCTCCTACACCACTGTTAAACTATAAAATTGGAAGATTTGAAGGTTTTGAGACTTGATACACTATTTCCCGAGGTTATTTTATGGTTTGGAGTTTATTTCTTGGTAGTTGCTTCATAAAATTGACCTAATTTGAGGCACTTTCTAGCAGACAGTTTATTGTTCTTAGAAACTTTCCAAAATAACATCTTCAAAGCTTTTGTTTATGTATTAGTAGATAAAAATGAGTTTCTAAATATGTATTGGGTCTGTGGAAACACAAAGAGATTGAAAAAGAATAATAGAAAAAGCAAACTACACTATCCATAAGGCCAATTAGGCCAAATTAACAAAGCAACCCCCCTTTATTATTCCTATCACATGCAAACCAACATTGGGAAGTATTAACCAGTCTACCAAACCACCAATTCCTCCACTTTTAGGGCATGATAAGCCCTCTAACATAACAAACCCCAAAACCCTCTTCTTTCACAAGTTAGGCAAGGTTTTATTGAAAACCATACTCCAAACCTTTCCACAACCAATCAAAGGCTGAACTACCTTCAAAAAGGTCTGCACAAGCTTAAAAGTTCAAGAGATATTGCTACCCCCAAATATTTCTTCAAACCCTAGCACTAAACCACCATTTTCCACTAAAAAATGCACCATTTGACATTTAGGGCATCACCTATAAACCCTCTATTCACCTCCCTTGCACACAAATTTTTCACACATGTTTTATAACCCTAACTAAGCCTTTCTACTAAGTTACAGAAGCATATAGTGGGTGGAAGGCTTAATATGACATTTTAATGCACTCAAAACCCTTAAAACAAGGTATACAGACCAACCCTCAGTAATTGGCTTCTAAAATGCATAAAATCACTTGAAATCCAACCAAACTAAAATTAAAATGGAGTTAAGTCTGTTGACCACTAAATTCCATCCAAAAGAAAACACAATCACCCTGTACGGAACCATACAGTTCAAGGAAACATCAAATTTCTGGTAAAAATACAAAAAAATGCAAGGAAACAATGAATTTTATTGATCTTCTTCTAAGTAGATGGTAAATTTATGCTAGGAATGGTACATTTACACTAGGAATGGTCCTCTTTCACACCCAAACATGCATAATCACTCCGAGCTACGTTCAATCGGCTCGATCCCTTAGGGGTCCAAAGTGCAAAAGGGAAACAATATTTGATGGAGTATTACTCGGAAACCATGGCGCTTACAAAATATTTGTCTGAGCCTACGATATCATGTTGGTCCCCTCTACAATAACATGTCTCAATTTTTGTTATCTCGGAGTGGTTTTCCCATGGTGTCCAGTTTTCACTTGATGGAAAAAGTGTCAAATGCAAGCAGTGCAAAGTTGCAAAGTGGTGCAACTTTCATTCTGCAACTCGTGTAACCAAACATGATATTCCAACATGTTTGAATAGGTATTTTTATGCTAGGCATGGTCCTCTTTCATACCCAAACATGTGGAATTGCTCTGAGCTACATTCAACCAGATCGATCCCTTAAGAGTCCAAAGTGCAAAATGTCTGAAAACTTCAACATGTTGTTACTTCGATACCATGATGCTTAGAAAATTATCGTCTAATCCTATGGGATTGTGTTGGGCCCCTCAATAAAAATCTCTCTTATTTTTTACTATCTCAGAGGCATTTTCCTGTGGTGGCAGATTTTCACTTGGGGAAAAAGTTGTCAAATGCAAGTAGTTGAAAGTTGCAAAGTGGTGCAACTTTCATTTTGCAACTCGAGTGACCAAATGGACTGTTCTAATGTGTCTGAATAGGTATTTTTACACTAGGCATGGTCCTCCTTCACACCCAAACATGTGAAATCCCTCTAAGCTAAGTTCAACCAGATCAATCCCTTAAGAGTCCAAAGTGCAAAATGACTGCAAACTTCAGCATGTTGTTACTCGGATACCATGATGCTTAGAAAATTCTTTTATGATCCTATGGGATCATGTTGGAACCCTCTACAAAAAATTCTCTTGGCTTTTGCTATCTTGGAGGTATTTTCTAGTGGTGGTAGATTTTCACTTGGGGAAAAAGTTGTCAAATGCAAGTAGTTGAAAGTTGCAAAGTTGTGCAACTTTCATTATGTAACTCGTGTGACCAAACAGATTGTTCCAACATGTCTGAATAGGTATGTTTAAGCTAGGCATGGTCCTCTTTCTCACCCAAACACATGGAATCACTCTGAACTACGTTCAACCAAATCGATCCCTTAAGAGTCCAAAGTGCAAAATGGCTGCAAACTTCAACATGTTATTACTCAGATACCGTGATGCTTAGAAACTTCTCATCTAATCTTATGAGATTGCGTTGGACCCATCTACAAAAACCTCTCTTATTTTTTGTTATCTTGGAGTGGTTTTTCCTGTTGTGGCGGATTTTCACTTGGGAAAAAGGTTGTCAAATGCGAGTAGTTGAAAGGTGCAAAGAGGTGCAACTTTCGTTCTGCAACTCGTGTGACCAAACAGATTGTTCCAATGCATATGAATAGGTATGATTATGCTAGACATGGTCCTCTTTTTTACCCAAACATGCAGAATTGCTTTGAGCTACGTTCAACCAGATCGATCCCTTAAGAGCCCAAAGTGTAAAATGGTGCAAACTTTAGCATGTTGTTACTCAAATACCATGATGCTTAGAAACTTCTTGTCTGATCCTATGGGATTGTGTTGGGCCCCTCTACAATGGCCTCTCTTGGTTTTCACTATTTCAGAGGCATTTTCCCTTGGTGGTGAATTTTCACTTGGGGAAAAAGTTGTCAAATGCAAGTAGTTGAAAGTTGCAAAGTAGTGCAACTTTCATTCTACAACTCATGTGACCAAACAGACTGTTCCAATGCATTTGAATAAGTATGTTTATGCTAAGCATGGTCCTCTTTCACACCCAAACACACATAATCGCTCTGAGCTACATTCAACCAGATCGATCCCTTAAGAGTCCAAAGTGCAAAATGGCTGCAAACTTTAGCATGTTGTTACTCAGATACCATGACACTTAGAAACTTCTCATCTAATCCTATGGGATCGCGTTGGGACCCTCTACATTAAACTCTCTCAATTTTTTTTAATCTCGGAGTGGTTTTCACGTGGTGGCGAATTTTCACTTGATGGAAAAAGTGTCAAATGCAAGCAGTACAAAGTTGCAAAGTGGTGCAACTTTCATTCTGCAACCCGTGTGACCAAATAGACTGGTCTAACGCATCTGAATAGGTATGTTTATGCTATTCATGGTCCTCTTTTCCACCCAAACATGAAGAATTGCTCTGAGGTATGTTCAACCGGATCGAACCCTTAAGAGTCCAAAGTGCAAAATGGCTACAAACTTTAGCATGTTGTTACTCGGATACCATGATGCTTAGAAACTTTTCATCTAATCTTATAGGATCATGTTTGGCCCCTCTACAATAACCTCTCTCAGTTTTTGCTATCTTGGAAGCATTTTCCAATGGTGGCGAATTTTCACTTGGGAAAAAAATTGTCAAATGCAAGTAGTTGAAAGTTGCAAAGTGGTGCAACTTTCATTTTGCAACTCATGTGACCAAACAGATTATTTGAATGCATCTGGATGGGTATTTTTATGCTAGGAATGGTCTTCTTTTGCACCTAATCATGAGGAATCGCTCTGAGCTACGTTCAACCGACTTGATCCCTTAAGGGTCCAAAGTGCAAAAGGGAAGCAAATGTTGACGGGCTATTTACTCAGAAATCGTGATTCTTACAAACTCTTCGTCTAAGCCTACAAGATCATGTTGGGCCCCTCTACAATAACCTCTCTCAGTTTTTGTTATCTCAAAGTCATTTTCCTATGGTGTCTAGTTTTCACTTGATAGAAAAAGTGTCAAATGCAAGCGGTGTAAAGTTGTATAGTGGTGCAACTTTCATTTTTCAATTCATGTAACCAAACAAACTGCTCCAACGTGTCTCGATAGGTAGTTTTATGCTAGGCATGGTACTCTTTTGCACCCAAACACACAAAATTGCTTTGAGCTACGATCAACTAGCTTGATCCCTTATGATGGCATGCAAAACAATCAAAAAGAGAAACATACACACGATGGTTGAGAAGCCCAAGTTTTCCACACAAAAAGCATATGATCATTTGTGCAGAGCACCTTGTTCCTCCATTTGATGAAGAAGGTCTAGTTAGTGGTTTTAGTCATGATAATGTCAAATAAGGCCATGATAGGCCATTTTGTAATCTTGCTTTTAATTTTTAGTGTGGGGTCATTTGAGTCAATTATGTAAGTACGATAGGGAGTAGGAATAATAAAATTTAATTGGTAAAGGCATTGGAAGAGATTACTAATGTTGCCCCTATTGAAAATTCAGAAATTAGGTCTTAAAAGCAAGACTAGATGAGGTGAAAAGAATAAATTGCTTGAGAATAAGTTAAAATAGGTTGGAAATAGGGTGAGGTTGTGGAGTTTGATGTGTTTAGAATGTCTGCAAAGATAAGGGAGGTCAAAATTATGTTATGGCATGATGCCCTAGTTGGGAAAAGAGGGGTTTTGAATGAAAATGAGAAGTTTGAGGGAGTAAAAGTGGGTAAAGTTAGGGGGCAACATAATTTGGTGGTCAATTAAGTTTGTGCAGGTAGAATGAAGAGTGTTGGAAGAGGTTTTGAGGTTGTATGAGGTCTCGATATGGGGTTTTCAATAAACCCTAGTGAAATTTGAGAAAAGTGAGGGTTTAGAGGATAGTGGGGTTAGAGGGTCAATCACACCCTAAAAATTGTGGATTTTGTGGATTTGTAGACTCGTAAATTCTGCCCAATGGTTTTTTGCAATTGGAAGAGTGATTGAGAGGGTGTTGCTTTGTTAAATAGACCTATTTGGGGGTCTAGGACAGCGTTGAGTCCATTTCTTATTTGTATTATAAATTATAACTTGCTTTCCCTCGAGTCCATTTCCCATACAAGAAATAATATTGCAAAAATTTGACATATGAATCTTTTGATGTGTTTCTATGGTGATGGATCAAAAACATAACAATTTATTTTGCACTATCAATATTATGCTGTGAAAATGTTTAAAGACTATTCAAGATAAATTCTTGTATGATATTGTGTCAAGAAGTTAACTACATCTACTCTGAATATTATGTTTTGCAAGTGTTGTGAAGATTATGTATCCTTTGCTTAATTGAGTTGTTCCAATCAAAGGATTAAATATATTGGAATATTTTTCTGAAACATTTCATGGAATACCAATTGAAAATGTATTTTTTTCTTTTAGATAAAGTTGTTTAGCATCAATCAATTAATATTCAAGACAAACCATGAAGGACAACAATGATCAATTCTAGGGATAACCAATTAATAAGTATACATGTGAATAATTCAAGCATGTAAATGTGAATAAGGGAAGCACAAGTACTCAAAAACACGTAAGCCTTGAAGTATACACACAAATACATAGTATACACAAATTAATTCAAAGTATATGCACAAATACAAGGTATACGCATGAAAACACGTAAGTCACAAAGTATACATTGGAACACACATACGTCACAAAGTATACACATAAGTTGTAAAGTATACACTTGAATACACGTAACTCATATCTATTGAACCATGAATTTATAATGCAAATATGAACACCATCGATAAAAATATTTGTATTAACCAAATAGCCATGTATGCATATGTCAATATATGTCGATATAAGTATGAAATTTAGGTACAAAATAGCCATATAGGCTTATGAAAATGCCATATAGGCATACAATGTCAAATATATCATTTACAAAATATGTACAAAACTGCCATGTAGGGATACAACAAAGGGCTCTGGAATCAAAAGTCATTGCTCTCCATGCTCTCGAAATAAATTCTTTCCTTTTGCTTGTCGTTCAGATGGTGATATGTATATCACTCATTTATGATGCACTTGAGGAGTTCTCCTACTGCTCCTCCCAGTGTTTAGTTCTTGGTGAAGTTTTATCTATTACAATAAGAAGTAAAGACATTAATATATAGAAATTACATTATAAAAAATGATATATTTAACAAAATAATCACTTACCGCCATCTGATGATCACTCTCCATGAAGGAAATATTCACACACCCATGCTAGGGCATGTTGAAGTCCTGTATAAACCATCCAAATAAAAATTAAACTACAAATCAATAATGGTTTTCTTTTTCACTAACTAACATCTATAACAATGAATCTAAATTGAAATTTAGTAATTTTCCTCATACCTCCCCTGTCAGAGCCATCGAGTATTCTATAGTAGATGAAACACCAATCTCCATTTCCCTCGTCACATTCAGAGGTGTTTCTGCTTGCAACATCTAAAAATAAAACAAAAAATTATTCAATCACAAAAACTACAATAGCGATCCATGTCATGACTTATAATGTATGAGATAATGAACAAAATTTTGAGTACTTATTAAATTATATATTTCTAACTATCATGCTTACTATTTTCCCTATCCATATCTTGTTTGAAAGCACATGTTTTCAGGATTTTACCCATAGCAGCAAGCCGGTGAACCATTTGATAAAATGCTTTTATAGACATGTATGATAACTATGGTGGCATGGACAAGGCATTGAACTATTTGAAAAAAATTCCTCAAAGAAATGGGGTCTCATGGTGATGGAATGCCATTACGAACAAATGCACGTCATGGCATTCCATCACCATAAGACCGCATTTCTTTCAAGAATTTTTTCAGACAATTCATTGCCTTCTCTATGGTTATATTGCTTACTATTATGCTTTGATAGAAATTTTTCCAAGCATCCATAGTTTCTTGGAAAGCACCTATTTTAGGATTTTAGCCATAGCAACAAGGAAGTGAGTAGTTTGATAAAATGTTTTGGTAAACATGTATGGAAAATGTGGTATCATAGAAAATGTGGTGATTTGTTTGAAGAAATGCCTCGAAGAAATGTGGTCTCATGGAGATGGAATGGCATTCCATCACCATGAGACCGCATTTCTTCGAGGCATTTTTTCAAACTACTAACTGCCTTGTCTATGCTATTGCTTACTATTATGCTTTGATAGATTTTTTCCAAGCATCCATAGTTTGTTGGAAAGTACCTTTTTTAAGATTTTAGCCATAGCAGTGATGAAATGAACTATTTGATAAAAAAATTTGGTAGACATGTATGAAAAATGTGGTAGCATAGAAAAGGCAATGAGCTGTTTGAAAAAGTGCCTCAAAGAAATTGGGTCTCACAGTGATGGACATCACCATGAGACCGCATTTCTTTGAGGCATTTTAAAAAAAAAATCATTGCCTTGTCTATGCTATTGCTTACTATTATTCTTTTGTATATTCCTTCCAAGCATCCATAGCATAGACAAGGTAGTGAACTGTTTGAAAAGATGTCGAGCAGTAAAAAGTGGTCTCATGGAATGCCATGGCAAGAAAATGCAATTGGAAGCTGCTCCTAGACTTATTACTTATGCTATATGAAGTAATTGCATCACTGCTTATGTTGAATTTCTAAAAAACTATATTGTAGTTGAAATTTTTTCATCTATCAACATCTAGTTATTAGTTATGGAATGTGAAGTAATGCTTTGAGTTTGAATGATGTGCAATGCAACGTAATCAACGATATGAATCATATAAAATACATAAATCTCTTAAACACAATTCATTAGTTAAACTCTTTATTCTATTACCTACGTGTAGGTTTGAATAAATCCACTGGCACTAGGAGGTGTTCCCTCGAAACCTCCAATATTAGCGTGTTCAACATCCAAAATCACATATTAAAATACCATTCGTAAAACAATGCTATTAACAAGTAATAAAGTTATAATTGTTTACTAGTTACATACCCCACTGATAGGTGTACTACAAAAATAAGTAGGTGTAGGGCCAATGTATCCAATCTCAACACTATGACCCTGCAATTTTATTAAAATCATAAAACTAAATTAGTTAATCTTGCATTTCAAAATCAAAATTTAATAAATTAAATTCAATAAATATGCTAACTTTTACCTGAGTATCAATGTCATACACCTCATGCAAAATTTCAGCTACCCTCTCCATCTCCATAGCTGCATACGAATCCTGTGTAGCAACCTCTTGAGTGTCGATGGGGTCATATGAACAAGTCACCCCGCAAGATTGACACAAATGGGTTTGAAGGACACCACTTGAAGACTCCCCTAGATGGTGATGTAGAATAGGGCTAACATGTTGGATGACACTCTGGGTCAAAGTGCTAATCGCCTGCAATGTCTCTATGTTGACACTCTCCTTCACAACAGAAGGGATAACAACATGCTCATGAAGCGGCCTAGCGAGAGGTCATCTCCCTTGCCGCATAGGATCTGACTATGCACTGGGTCTATCCTGAGCCGACCCCCTACTAGACCTGGAAGTCTCTCATATCAAAATAATTTTGCATTTTGTTCAATATGAACTCATAGAATAGTTACCTAAGGAAATACTATAGGACTTCACAATTGTTGCACAGTGGATAATCAAAAACCATGTACCACCTATCATAAAATAAGTTCCTAATCTGTTGCTGGTGGCACCAATGAATAGGAAACTCTTCTCATTGAGGGTAAGATTTTGATTTGTGTGTGGATCAGTGAATAATGCGCACAAATCACCTTTTGTAATTTTTAAATCCTTTACATTTTTTATATGATAATTTATCCATGTAATAAGCCCTATTCGCCTGCCTCCTATCTTGCCATCCAGTTATTTGTTTGCTAATTGAATCTACATTTTTTAACATATCTTTCAAAGAAGTTGCCAAGGTCATTCTTTTCGTGGTTGAACTGTTTGGATCGCTCAACCTCTTGATTAAATCCTCAATTTATTTTTTGTTCTCAATTTCACTCATTAAATTTTGTTTAGTGCCAAGAGGTTGTTGAGGGATTGGTGGATGAGGTTGTTGTTGTGGTTGATTTTGTTGTTGAGGATTTTTTTGCTCTACTTGTTGAGGATTTTGAGGGTTTGTAGGTTGATTTGCATCTCCTACAAATTCAAAAAAAATATCAAATACAACCTAAAACTAACAAATTCAAAACAAAAAGTAATCAATCCTTACCTCTCACACCTCCTCATTGATGTGGCGACATCCTGGCAATGAAATAGCAACCGTTGATGGAGAAATTCGTAAAATAGCTCCTTCGAGAATGTGAGCACATAATAATGCGGTTTTGGCTGTGGGCAACAAACAAAACACAGTCACAAGTAAAAATGAACTCATTTTACCTTTTTTTTGGTTTTAATAGGTCATAATGTGAGCGTGTTATAACATGCTCACATTATAACGTGCTTGCTTTATGGGCTTGTTGTGGCCGAGCCTCAGGCTTGACACACCAAGCCATAATGTGTTTGCATTATAACGCGCTCGTGTTATGGGCTTGTTGTGGCCGAGCCTCAGGCTTGACACACCAAGACATAAAATGAGTGCATTATAACGCATTCGCATTATGAGTTTTGAAAATAAAAAATAAAAAAATGGCCACAAATTGGCTACCCATCTCCATGCACCTGCCCCTCAACCGGAATGGCTTTCTTGTCTTCATCTTTCTTCTTTTCTTCTTCCATTTCCTTTTCTTCTTCTTCTTCTTCTTTTTCCTTTTCTTCTTCTTCAGATGACTTTCTAGAGGATTTGTCTCCATTTTCTTTCTCCCTTCTATCCTCATCATCCTTGTCATTATTCTTCTTTTTGTCCTTACTTCCTTCATGTTTATCTTCTTTTTTCTCATCCTTGTTTTCGGTAGATTCTTGATGTTCTTTTTGCTTATGACCAGAATGATCTTTATTTTGATCATTAGACCTTTTGTTGATTGTCTCTTCTGTATCAATCTGAGGGGTAGGGATATCCGAAACACCAAGTGTCTCATCAAAATTTTCCAAAGTTGGGTTATCCATCACTTCTGCAATAGTAACATGTTCATGTGCCTGAGCAATGTTAGACGAAGAACTGGTTCTTGCCCCATAACTCCTTGCTAACTGTCTGATTACATCTTGAGTTTCTTTCCTTACTTTATCCATATAGTCAACTTCCTTAGTCATTAGCATATTAACCCTCTGCTTAACTCTAAACAATGTAAAACATTCTTTTAGCAGATTTGCAACTTCTATTTTTGAAAAAGTAGAACTAATGGATTTTAAGGCTTCATTTCTCATCTTGTCTTCAACATTTATAGCCTCTTTCCTTCCAAGTACTAATTCTTTCCACACATTTTTAGTAACTTTGTACTGTATGGTCTCCATACTTACATTACAAATAACTATGTATTGAATAAATGCATTTATGATGGTTTATTTTCCTTCATTATTAACCTTATCATATAACTCAACAGTTGGTATAAGGTCATTGTCAATCATATTGTTTACTAGAGCTCCTAGATTCAAAGATGGATGATCACTTACCAGAGGAGATCTAGGCATGTCCTCCACAAGATCAAAGGGGCCTTCTTCATTCTTCTTTTATGTACATGGATCTGGTAAGTATCCTCCTATTCTTTTGACTACTCATCCATAGAGATATCAAATCTGGTTTTCGCTTCTTCATGGGAGGTACTACTCTTTTTGTTTCTTTTCAGTTGATGCTATTTTTCTATGCCAAGTTTTATTTCTTCCTGAATAGCATCACTCAAATTTTTTTTCCTAGATCAGCCTTTTGTTTCACTCTTCTTCCTGAAGTAGCAAATGGTGCACCAGGAGGTATGTCCTTTTTTCTTCGATGCCCAGGTACTGGGACTGGTAGGGGTAGCAATATCAATAGATACATGGAAACTTTATTCCTTCTTCCCTTTCTCAATATTAGTAACACTAGAAGTGGCAATACTGGAGATAGGTGTTGGTGCAACACTGGAAGATAGTCTTCCTGATTTCCCGGGTCCAGAGGGTTGTTCAAAAAATTTGGCTTTTCTTTCATCAAGGGCCTCCTTTAGTTGTTCTATATCATCCTTAGAAAAAAATTTTCCTTGAAATAAAGCTTCAACCTTATTTCTTCTTTGAGATGTGGTAGCATCTAAATGAACTTCAGTAGATTTCTCATGTGTACCACGCCTAGGTAGAGAGGAGTCCTTAGGACTATCTAACAAGATCTTTATGTACCTCTCTGCCATTTTCTCATCAATCTCATATCCTAGTGGTTCAATCCATCAAATTCTAGGTTATATAGCCTGAGTGATACATTCATTTGTAGATACAAGAAAGGTTATCTCTTTTTCATACTTCTTCACCAAAATCCTTGGAATTCGGTCTCTTTCATGTATTTCATTCTGAAATACTACAAAGAAAGTAGTTAGGGTATTGTTTTGTGCCCTAAAATCTCTTAGACTGTGCAAATGATCAAAAATCTTATGAGCAATCGGCCTATTGCCATCCCATATTGTGCCTTTTCTTCCCAACTCCCTCAAGAAATAAAGTAACAAAAAAACAACTAAAATTCCAAATTTAAATACATGCTTCTTTGCCTTAGTCATACTTAGGCTAAGTTCCATAAGTTGCAACATAAGCAACTCACAAAGATCAAAATCTTTTCCATTCTCCACCATTTCATATGTAGTGTGAATTTTTGTAGCAAATACTGAATTTACTCAGTTAGTGAAATAGATTTTCTGCCCAATCATGATGGAAACATACTTGATGGCACAGTTTGTAATAGAATTTGTAGTTAGAGCTCTTTCATCAAATGTAGCACCAGTCAGCCTTCTGACTGCATCATTTTTCACCGCCTGTACAACTAGAATGGATCCAGTATCATAGGACCAGTTATAGCTTGAATTACCTCCTTGTTGATAACCCTTGGTTCGTTTTCCCACACAAATTTACTATAAACCCTATTGAGGGCCATTCTAACAAACTTTGCCTCACTCTCACTGGAAAATTTTGGAAACTAGTTCCAAACATTCAGCTTCATCCAAACTAAGTTTTTATATTCCATCTTCAGTAGTAGATCATCTCCCATCAACTCACTATCACATAAATCCTTAAGCTTCTGGTGATTGAATTCTTCTAGCTTCCCATGAATATATGTTCTTGTATCTTCAGTGGGTAGAACATGGCTCGAAATATGTGAGAACACACCCACGAGATCATTTTCATACACTTTCCATGAATATCTTCTAAATTTGGGTTGGGGTCTCTCAAGTATTTCCACAATAATAGGAGTGGCCATCCTTCTCACACAACTTGAATATGCTTAACATAATTTTCCTTCAACTTAGAATCCACATAATTCAAATAATAGAGATTACCTTTTCTACTTGTCGAGAACTAGGGTTTTGATGTACGATGCTTTGAATCACCTTCAACTCACTTCAGCTTTCACTACTTATTCCCAGTTATGCAAATTTTCCTTTCCTTAACTTAGTTTCTTGCTTTATTACTTATGAATTTTTCACTAATTCGCATTTATTTCCTTTCAAATTTTAAAGCTGACAAACACTTTATGAAACATACTGTATTTAACAAAAACAAATTTGCAATTCTCCGAATTTGCCTATTTTCTACCCGAGGTTTCTCCAATGCCTTCAGAATGATGAATCATATCACATATCCTTTTGTCACTGCTTGACACCACATATATCGGGGGATTTTTAGATTTCTCTGTAACTACTCCCCCTAAAACCATTACTAGGTTAAGTTTTTGGAAGAGGTATCTGCACCAGATACAAATACAGATGTATTTGACTCATCCTTTTTCTCTGGTTCTTCCTTTTTCCTCCAAATATTTTCCATTTCTTTTCTTACTTTGGTGGGGATCCACTTTTTTCATAGATTTGTTCTTTTGTTCCAAATTAGGTTTCTTCCCAATTTTTCTCCTACAAAATTTTGAGATATGTCCTGGTTTGTTGCAAGTGTAGCACACAACATATTTTTGATCAAACTGATTTGAATTCATCCTTGACCTACACTAATTAGCCTTATGTCCAAAGATATTACATGTGTAGCAGTAGCCTTGAAAAGATTGAATCCTTCTACTAGCATTAAATTTGTTCAACATTATCTTGCTTCTACATTCGATAGCTCTATGTCCAAACTTATTGCAAGCAAAGCATTGTCTAGTAAAGAATCCAACATTTTTGACTCATTCTATTCTGGTTCATCCTACTTCTAAATTTTGTTTCTCTATGACCAAATCTATTGCATGAGAAATAAAAGCCTTTAAAAGATGGGTGCCTTTGAGCATTAGGTTGTCGAATAGGAACCCTTCTAGTAGTGCTCCTTTGGTTCTTGATTTGATGAATATTTCCTTGAAACTTCTTTTGATTGTCCACTTTGTTGGAAATTGCTTTTTCCTTTGAGCTTTGTCCAAGTCTTCAAGTCCTAGACCAATTTTATCCTTAGGAGACCTTTCTAAGATGCAATCAACTCATCAAGCTTTGTAGAGCATGTTTTGAATTTTTCTTCATGAGCTTTCTCTTTTTCTAGATCAAATCTTAGGGTTACTACTTCTTGTTCAAGCTTTGTATATTCATTAGTTTTATTTTGAATCTCATCTTTCTGAAATTCCTCAGTTCATTTATTTTCTTCTACTTGCACCTTCAGTCCGACAATGTCTTCATTAGCCTTTTTCAACTGATCATTGACTTAGAACTCTATGCCTTTCCTTGAACTTTTTGATCTTCTCTCTTAACTTTTTGATGCATTCATTTGCTTCCATTCAAAATTTCCTTCTCATCTTCACTTTCATCCAATTGTTCAAGGGCAACGTGGATTTTCTCAAATGTAGAGTTTTCTTCCGAAGGAACAAGATAGCTTTTGTTAACCATGTATTCAAATTTTGGGACCTTCCTCAAGTTGTAAGACTTCTTCAGAGGAACTAAGCTTTGATACCAATTGTTGAATACATTGAATACTGAGAGGAGTGGGGTTGAATTAGTATTTTTCTAACATAATTAATTACTAACCATCCAATTATTAATCCACATCTAGCTGCAAAACTAAACCAAAACATAACACATTGACACTAGGACTTTTACATGGAAAACCCAAAAAGGGAAAAACCATAGTGAGGATTAGCTCACAATATATTATAACCGGTTACAAAATATTACAGGGCTCATTGCTAGGACTCACTGTCCTTGAAAGGCTCATAGCCTGAATACAAAAGATGGCTAACCGCCCAGATACAAAAAGGTATGGCTCACTACCAAATGGTTAATTGAGTTTAAGTACACCTTGAAAGTGCATAGATCAGTTTTGGTTAAGCTCTGGAATGCCAAAAAATTCTACTTCGATTGTAGGCATACAACAACTGTCAATACCTTGCACTACAACACTTGTTGCATAATTACAATATACCACACCATTCCTTCATCTATATCCGTGTATCCTTCATCTTCATCACACACCCACACATATAGCTTCATCTTTATTCATCAATTAGGTCAACCTAATTGAATGCATAATTCAAAAAGATTTGTCGGCTTAATTCAAAAGTCCTTTTGGCGCATTCAACAAATTATAACGAACACTAATTAGGTTGGCCCTGACCTAATAAAGAACACTTTAGACATTTGTAAGATAAACAATTCATAACCCTATTGGCCAAAAGAGTCCTGAACTTTTGTCACTTGGATAACTCAACTAGATCAACCAAAATGGCTTAAAACTCATTTATAGCTGTAACCGACACTCCTGAGCAACATATCAAAATCTCATAGAGTTTCCTTTTACTAAGAGGATTTTTGGATCAAAATACCGGATCAATGCAAACACACAGTTTACTTAGTCAGTTACCAATTAGTGTTAGCATCAATGACAACATATCCAGAGGTCACCTTCTTCATTCTTCCAACATCTCATTCATAAAGTGATGAATCACTAAGTCGATATATGACTAGGTTGATTAAACATTTCTGACCTTGAACACCCATGTTACGTTCTTGTAACATCTTGGGTCTTGGAAACTACCACTTGTTCAAATCCTTATATTGAACCAAGAGAGTGAACTACTCTCAAATTTTATTCACATTTGCTTAAGCTTGACACACTTGGTCTCATTCTAAAAGTATTGACAAAATATCAAATAAGTACAATAACATAATATTAAACTTAAATAGAAGATCACATCTTCATATTAAAGTCTAAGACTTTCAATGCTAAATCTTATGGTTATGTTCATTAAGAATACCATATTAATTATGATTAATCTCAATATTAATTACTGTTCAATTTTTTACAAAGTAAAACTATGTTCAACTATTGAATATTCATCAATAAATCAGTTTATAAGACTGTCCAAACTTAGACAACTCAGCTGAGAAAGTAACTGTCTAATTTCACAATTTCTCAATCATTATCCAAATTATTCTTTATAAATTGATGACTGAATATCTATATATGTTTGTATATATATTCATATATTTTTTTCTCAATATGAACTATTATATATATATATATATAAAAACCAAGGTAGAAACATAATCTCTATTTGAGAAAATTAATTTTAACTCTTCTGATTTATAAGGAAGAGAATTACTTTTCTATTATTTTGTCTTGACAGAATGAAAATGGGATTAAATCTAAACCTTAAATACTTCTAGAATACCAGAATAATATTTCTCTTAATTATTCTGATAGTGTCCCACAAAATAATAAAAATGTTTCTCTTTTAAAGCTGGAGAATATTAAATGAAAGCTATGAATTGCATGGCAAAATAAAAATGGAAACATGCAAGTATATAAACTTACCATTTGCTACGTTTCATAATGGATTGCTTAAAAACTTTAAAAGAAAACCATACGTCCGCTCAACTAACTATTTCATCTGCCATAGCTTTATGGCTTAAGCATTCGAAGTTTTAAATGTAACAAAATACCATTATCAACTTACCTTTGAAAAAGACTTTATTCACCAAAGGTCATGGATTTCTCACTCCAATCCACTGGTTAAAAAATACTAATAGTTTTAAAGAAGTATGGTGCCTATGACAAATAAACAACATGCTATTAATAGAATCCATTGCTTTATAAAAAGGCTCGCCATACTTTAGTTCAACTAACTATCTTGCCACATCTTACCTTGTGGCAGTTATACATTTAAAAGTTGTTCAAACTGCCACTAAGTGGCTTTTAATTTCTATTTAAACTTATGCGCCACTTTGTGGCTTTAACAATGGCTTGAATGCCAATAATTATTACTTGAAATTATCCTTCAATTGAGGCTTAAGTGCCCCATATATATATATATAAGAATCGCTTATCACATATACATACATATATATTTTTATCTCATATATATATCTATATATTATATATATAATTATCAATATTATAAATTGAATATAATCAATTTATCTCATCAAAATATAAATTTTAGTTAATTTATTAATATCAAAAACAATAAAAATAAACATTTTATTATTTTTCCTTTCGAAATGAAAACCAAGACTCGACTCGACTAGGTTAGACTTAATCTATCAACTCAATTCGATACAGCACAAAATAACATAACACTCAATTTGATTCAACGATAGATTTAGGGTAAACCTACATGAGTGTGTGAGAGAAATCAAATGGCATAACCTATTTTCCTGAAGTCTATTTTCTTCTCTTTAGTGATACTCTCCCTCTCCCTCTAAAGGGAAAGAAAATAGTCTCGCATTTCACTTAGAAATTATTCAAGTATTTAGTCGTTATAAATCATGACATAATCATAATCTTGATTTAAATAACATATATTCATCAATATTCAAATACATGTCATTCATATTAAATTTTGTCATAACATTTCATAATGTCATCATCAAGTATAAAAATGTAATTTTTACCTATCAGTTAAAATAACTTAGTAAAACAAAAATGGGGTGTAAAAGTCTTTTAGAGCTCTTCACAGCTAGCCTTGCATTCTTTTCTAAATTTTTCTCCGAATACATTTTATTCATTTTTTATTTTTTTTACATTATAGTGAATTACTTGGACATTTTAACTCCTGTAAACTTCTTGTTTGTGTAGGATGACTTGTTTTTGGTTGTTCTACATGTATTTATAGTTTTTGTCCTATTTAGGCATTGCAAACATGTTTTGTAAGCACTTTCTCTTTGTTAGATACATTGAGATAAAGTGCCACTATTGTACATGTTTTTGGGGATTTTTGCACATCCTGTTGTGCCTTTTCTACTCATACTATGTTATAAAGTGTCGTGCGAGGGTTGTGTAGTGCCTTTTTTTCCATCACACCTTTTTCAAGTGAGTGTCTCTTCTACAAAAATATTGAATCCTAACGATTCTTTTCTCATGCGTGTATGCCTTGTTTGCATGCCATTTTTTAGTTGCAAGTATTTTCATGTGCATGTTTAGATTTTTTTTGTTCTCCTCCATACACTTATTGGTGACACAATTTAAGTGGATTTGTCATACCTCTCCCTTATCCACATTATGGGGAGTTTCTACTATTTATTCTAATGCTTCATTGGTTTCATTTTAGAGTGATTTATGTATCTAGTTTTTGTTCCTATGTACTAGGCAGATACAACAGTTGGTTACCCATGCATTTTAGTGAGATAGAGTTTTTACCATATGGACACTCTTACATTCCTATTGTGTGGAGGAAAACATCTATTTTTATTTGATTAGTGTTCTTTAGACTATTAGTACATGTATTTTCGATTTGCATATCACATGGTCGAGTAGTGTCGTTGGGGTCACTCCTGTAGATTCATGTGTCATTTGTATCTTCGAATATCAAATGTTTACATTTATTCCATCTAATCATTTTTCAAGTAGTCTTGTTGGGAACACTCATGCAAATTCTTATATTCTTGATCCAAATCATTATCTATTTTAGAGGAGGTTCTTCATTTTATCACTATAGTAGTCATCATTCAATAGTTATCTACAACCTCTTTGTGCTTCAACGATGTTCTTCATGTTCATATTATTTTTGGGACATTATTTTAGAGGCTTCTTAGTCCTTCATTCACTTTTCTCTCTTTTGGAGAGGAGTTTTTCCCATGAGGTTGTCTATTTTCTCCAATTATGAGAGATTAGATTATTTTGTACATGGGTACCTCATTAGGCCTTGGTTTTTTAGGCCCATTCAGGTATTTTTTTTTTATACATTCAATTTTTAAGGTTTTTAGCTACTCCCTAAGTTACACTTAAAGGGGGTGTTAGAGTAATCATTCATTAGCTAATAAATAATTAATCTTTAATTGATTATTAGGCTCATTTAACTTTATACAGTTAAGCTAAACTTAATAGTGATTTTTATTTTATTAGAGTGAGCTATTATTAGATTATTTTGTCTCATCACATAAGATTATGACACTTGTAATGATCTAGTCCCTTTATCATCTAGGGTTTTATCTTATAAGCACTCCCCTTCATCGTATTATTTCATTTTTTAAGTTCTATCTTTTTGCTTGGAAATAAAAAAATTATTAAATTTGCAACTCTCATGCATGGAAGGTGTTCTTGTTTGTTGTTTGATATTGATTTATTTATTTTTTTCACAAATCTAACATAATATTATGGTTTAAAACCCAAACAAACCTAAAGTTAACCCCCAATTTGAAGCCAATAATGGTTGCTTTCTAGTTGATGATGCCATGGGGATTAGGAAGGTGCATGATCAAAAGAATATAAATTTTGAAAAATAGGGTGTACCAAAAAAATTCCATGAACAACAAAATTGATCTATCACTACCCCAAAAATCCTAGAAACCACTAGTTTGATTGCTACGAAATGGGGATTTTGCAAAAAAAAATGTATGTATAGGCAGTACCGTACAAAATTCCATACAATGCAAGTACAAATAAAAGGAGACATTTTCTTGTATCCAAAAATGATCAAATGACAGGTAATTTTAATTTTATGATGCCTTCCAAACTCAATAGTGATATTTGTTTATCTTTACAATGCATAGATGACAAGGCTAAGTGAAGGATTCAATAAAAATTGTGAAGGAATTTTCTACTCAAGAATCTAATACTATGTTGGATCAAAAATAAAATTAACATGAAATCTAATAACTTTCACAAGTAAAATTTCACAATAAAAATTTGAAAATTATCATAAAATTGAATCAATAATAATACAATCAGCTCTTGTATATGTAGGACAAGGAGGGGGAAAGTAGGAGAAGACAATTGACTAACCCTAATTTTTTTTTGAAATATGTGGACCAATTAGAACAAGTGTGAGGACATGTAAAAACTCCTTATGAGGTAGGATAAAATATTAAAAACATCTAAGTGAGTTTAAATGTAGTGTGGATTGGTCTAGGTAAAACTAATTTTTACACTAAGAATAGAGATATAAAGAGAGGGAGGCACGAGAGAGAGAGAGAGAGAGAGAGAGAGAGAGAGAGAGAGAGAGAGAGAGAGAGAGAGAGAGAGAGAGAGAGAGAGAGTAATAAATAGATAGGGATGGATAACAATAGAGAGACGAGAAGAGGAAGAGAGGGAGATATAAAAGGATGGATATAGAGGAAGTGATAGAAAATGGGAGAGATAAAGGTAGAGAGGGAGAAAATAAAGGAAGATATAAGTAGAGGGGGAGACAAATAGAGAGAAATTAAAGGGAGAGAGGAGAGATAGAGTGGTAGAGAGAGATAGAAATGGTTGGGGAGAGAGAGATGGTGAGAGGGAGAGAGATATAAAGGTAGAGGAAGAGAGGGAGATAGAGTGATAGAGATAGAGAGGGAGAAGGAGATAGAAAAAAGAGATATAGAGAGGGAGAGATAAATAGATAGAGGTAAATGGGGATTTTGAGATATGGGAGAGATAGAGATAGAAGGAAAGAGGGAGAAAGATAGAGAGAGAGGCAGTGATATAGAGAAAGAGGGAGATTGAAAGAGGGAGAGAGATAGAGATAAAGGGAGATGGAGAGAGGGAGGAAGATAGAGAGAGAGAGAGAGAGAGAGAGAGAGAGGGAGGAAGGGATAGATAGTGATAGAGAGGGTGAGATAGAGGGAGAGATAAAAATAGAGGTAGAGAGGGATATATTTATATATAAAGTATAAAGTTATGTCACACTTTTATAAAGTAAATGACCAACAATAATCCAAAATTTTAACTTGAATCACTAGAAAGTGGCATGCATAATTGAATTTGAAATGATTTAAACTAATTAAATGTATGTTTTTTAATTTATTTTATGTTTTTAATTTTTTAGAAAATAAAATTTTTATTTAAACATGGTTTTTTAAATAAACACTATGATTTAGTTGTTGATAAAATGCTAAAAAATGAAGTCAAATGAGATGTTGCTTTTTATATAGCAAAATTTATTTTTCATTTAGTTATTTTTGTGTATTATTAACTTGAAACTTTCTAGTGCATGGATTTTTCCATCTGAATAATATAATATTTAAATAAATCTTAAAATTTGAATGCATTGACAACACAATTGTTTCCATGGGAAGTCACCTTTTGTCTTAGCTATTTATCAAAAATATGAAAAATTATATTATCTTGATATAATATTTTCTCTAGTGCATCATATTTTTTCAAAAAATTAAAAAAAAATTAGTCTTTCTTCTTGACAAGATAATCGACCTTATATTTTGGTGCTAACGACCTACCTCTAGTAAAAATAAAAAATAAAATATTAAAAAAATTAAACTATTAAAATAATATATTTTTGAAAACTACACTTATATATCTACAAAAGAGTATTTTTATATAATTTTTAAAATTTTATTTATAAGAGTAGGAGTTATTGAAACATCATATTTTTAAATAATTGTATTTTTTTGGCAAATTGGCCCCAAAGTGGTGCAAAATATACATTTAGTGGACACTTCTAGTTGGAAATATTGTGGCTTGTATTTGAACTAGATAGAATGAATCTAGCTAGACCATATTTTTAATCAAAAATATTTTTAGTTGGGAATGCTTACATTCACTTGTGCCAATAAGCTGGTTGAAAGCATGACACAATTTTGTACTTTTACTTGTATATACATAGAGAGAGAGGGGGGGAGAAGATAGACATAGAAACATTTCATTTGAGGTTACAAGATCATGTAGGGCCCCTCTACAACAACCTCTCTTGGTTTTTAATATGGAAGAGACTAAATTGCAAAAAGGCAACAATCTTTGACAAGCTATTACTTGGAAACTGTCACTTAGAAACATTCCTTCTAAGGGTATGGGATCACATAGGGCCCCTCTATAATAAACTCTAATTTTTTGATATCTCTAAGGCATTTTCCCATGGTATCAAGTTTTCAGTTGATGGAAAAAATATCAAATGCATGCAGTGTAAAGTTGCAAGGTGGTGTAACTTTCATTTTGTTTGTCATCTGACCAAACCAATAGCTCCAACACATCTAGATTGGTGGATTTATGCTAGGAAAAGTCCTCTTTCATATCAAAAAATGCTGAAACAATTCGAGCAACATTGTACCGACGAAGTTTCTTAAGAGACCAAAATGTAAAAGGGTAGAAAACTTTGACGAGCTATTACTCAAAAACTGCGTCACTTAGAAACATTCCATCTGAGGCTATGGGATCATGTAGGGACCCTCTTTAATAACCTCTCTTAATTTTTGATATCTTTGAGGTGTTTTCATGAGGTGTCAAGTTTTCAGTTGATAGAAAACAAGTCAAATGCATGCAATGTAAAGTTGCAAGGTGGTGTAACTTTCCTTTTGTTCATAATGTGACCAAACCGAAAACTCCAACACATCCATATGGGTGGGTTTATGCTAGGAAAGGTCCTATTTTGCACCCAAACACGCTGAAACAGTTTGAGCTACATTGTACTAACGAAGTCTCTTAAGAGACCAAAATGCAAAAAGGTAGCAATTTTTGAGGAGGTATTACTCAGAAATCTTGTCACTTCGAAACATTTCGTCTGAGGATTTGGGATCATGTAGAACCCCTCTATAATAACCTCTCTCTGTTTTTGATATATCTGAGGTGTTTTCCCATGGTGTCAAGTTTTCAGTTGATGGAAAAAGTGTCAAATGCATGCATTGCAAAGTTGCAAAGTGGTGTAACTTTCATTATGTTCTTTGTGCGACCTAACCGACAGTTACAACACATTTTTATTGGTGGGTTTATGCTAGGAAAGGTCCTATTTTGCACCTAAACATGCTGAAATAGTTTGAGCTACATTGTATCTTCGAAATCTCTTAAGAGACCAAAGTGCAAAAAGGAAGAAAAATTTGGTGAGATATTACTTAGAAACCATGTCACTTAAAAATATTATGTCTAAGGCTGCGAGATCATGTTGGGCCGCTCTACAATAACCTCTCTCAGTTTTTGATATCTCTGAGGTGTTTTCTCGTGGTGAAAGTTTTTTCGATGCTCCAAAAACTATCAAATGCATATAGTGTAAAGTTGCAAGGTAGGCTACTTTTTGTTTTGTTCTTCGTGGGGCCAAACCATTAGCACTAACACGTCTAGTTGGGCACATCTACGCTAGGCATGGTCATCACCCTTCATTATAAAAGGGTCATAGTCTTTGCTATTTGAAGGATCACAACTTTTCACCTTTGAAATGCCACAACCTAAATCATATCATCACTATTCATGAGAACCTAAATTAATTTATTTGCAATATTGCCTAAGGTTGTATTCTTAATTGAATTTTTCAAGAATGTTATGGATGTCTTTCTTAACGATAAATTTCTCTCCCTTTTATGTTAGTGCTTATCAACCTAGAAAGATTTTTGGCAAACAACATTTTTAATACACATGGAGTAATCTTGTTGAAGATACATCCAATCATGAAGCAAACAAATAGATATACGTATTACACGAAGTATGAGGCATACACGTGAATACATGTAATACGTGAAGTATAGGGTGATCCCACAATAGTGGTTTTACAATTTTTGGCCAAACTGAACACTGAAATTATATTTTTAAAACTAAATCTTCACATTCGGGCACCTATAGTGGCTAAACCGTGAGGAATTTGAAGATGATGCAAACTAGAGTCTCACCACATTTTGTCTGTAGATTCTAAAAATATTATTTTCAAAATTTTTGGAATCAGATTGCACTTCTTTTTCCATCTCCCATGAAAACTGGTTTTGATAGAAAACAACATTTTTAAAAAGTGATGCACATCGTATAACGTATAACTTTTTTTCCTTGAAGGATAAAATTCTAATTCTTTCGAATTTAGATTTGTAGCTCTGATATCTAGTGCTTCAATTTGGTTAGATATTTTTTTATTGAATATTTTTTCTTTAATCAAGTTTCAAAGTCAAACCAATTACAATTCAGACATAGTGTGACCGTATAACGTGTAAATTTTATTGTATGTATCGAATTTTATTTTTTTTGTTGGATCAAGGACCCCAATATCTGGTGCACTCATATTTAAAAAATAAAAATTGATAATCTTCTATTTTTCCACATGTGTAGAACAAAGAGCTTCATTTTTGATGAAAAACCTATATTTAATAAAACTTAAAAAACAAATAGATAATAAAACAAAAACATATTAAAATTATATTCATTGGATAGCTCCTTCTAAGGGCTACCTGATACCAGTTTGGTTTGTGAATTCTCCTCCATTTTCATTCTCAAATTGAGCTTCAAAGTGCAAAATTCTAGACAATTTTGGTGCCTGGGAGGGTGAAGGTGAAAAAAGGGTGGTTCGGTCAAACTACTATTCAGTCAAACCAAAAAAATATGTTTGGTCGAATAGGGGTTTGACCAAACTATGGTTCAACCGAACCACTTTGAAATATAATTAAAAATTGTATTTCATGGGGGTTCGGTTGAACCTGCAAAATGGGTTCGGTCTAACCCCTTGACATGAATCAATTTTACCGTTTTTTTTTTTCTCCCATTTTTTAATAGTTTTATTTTATAATATATAATATTAATATAAATCTAAATTATATTCTTTTTATATTATAATATATAATATACTTATTATTACAATATATTATAATAATAATATAAAAAGTATATAATTAAAAAGTATAATATAAAAAGTATATAATTAAAAAGTATATATATTAGAAACGGTTGAAAAGCATTTTGGGATGAGTTTTGTATTGGGTAGTTTACTTGAGGGAAGGAACATTCAAACAAAAGGTTTTTCTCTGAGATCTCATCTAACAATATTGGAATGGCACAACCTTGTTTCGTTGCCCCTTAGCCAAGGTCTAATATGAACATGAACATCTATAGCTCTGCACCCAAGCTCTACTTGACGCTGGTAGGTGTTCTCTTCAACCCGATATCATAAAAACATGGGTATTGATGTGGAAATGTGTATTAATTTGATTTTATTAGGGGAATTTTGTTTGTTTATAGATATAAGTAAGTATATATTTATAATGGGCATTGTTAGATAAAAAGTAGCTTGGAAGGAAAAGGAGACATGTTTGGCAACAGTGGTGGAAAGTCTCAGCTTGGGATCTACAAAGAGATGAAGAGTATGAGAGCAGGCCTGGTAGTGACAACATGGAAGGGAATGGATCTGGTGATGAGCAAGAAGATAACCATCCCAAAAAGAAGCGTTATCACATGCATACTCCTCAACAAATTCAGGAGATGGAAGCATACGCCCTTTTTCACTAAACAATTCAATACTTGTCATTCGTTGAGAATTGTTGTTTCTGACTTTATTGGTATTTTGGGTTTGCTATAGGATTTTCAAATAGTGCCCTCACCCAGATGAGAAGCAAAGGCAACTTCTAAGTAAGCAATTGGGGCTTGCACCATGCCAAATTAAGTTTTGGTTCCAGAATCGGCAAACCCAAATGAAATTATGTGGGGATTAAGAAAATGACTAAAAATTTGTAGTAATGTTGCAAAATTGATGAACTTTAGGGTTTCATGCTTTATTCCTTAAATTTTTCTAATCATGGCTTTTCAAATCTTGGATTTTCAAGCTCAACACGAGTTTCATAAAAACACTCTCCTCAGGCAAGATAATGAGAAGCTTCACTTGGAGAACATGGAAATTAAAGAATCCATGAGAAATCCCATATGCACCAACTACGAAGGACCTGCTATTATTGCAGAAGTAAGTCTTCAATAGCAACAATTATGTATTGAGAATATTCGGTTGAAAGATGAGGTCCGTTTGCACAGCCTAACTAATTTAATAATGCATATTCCATATTTTTTGTATTCTCAAATGCAAACTATGGTTAAGAGGATTATGAGTCACTCCTTTTTTAGTTGTACCTATTCTAATTCTAATGTATTTACAACCCTACAAACCTCCTGGATTTTATTCTCTCTAGAAATCTTTTTAGTGCAGTGATTTTCCCACCATGATGAAATTGCTTCGTATCATATACTGTATAAGATTTAAAGACCCAGAGGGTTATTTTGTTCGCATGCTTTAAACCACCTGAGTAGTGAAGTTGAAGATTTGTTAGCTTTGTGCTTATGGGTATTCTTTAACTATTCTTTTTTTTTTTTAATGCTTGCATGGATTTTTTCAGCTAGAGAGAATGGCAACTATGGCTGGAAAATTTTATGGAAGGACCATATCATTGAATTGAGAGAGAGATATGGATGGATTGGGAGAGAGAGGGAGCGCGAGGGTAGGAGGGAGAGACTTGAGAGAGAGATGTGGAAGGAGTTGGAGAGAGATAGAGGGTAGAGGGGAGCTTGAGATAGGAGTGAGTGAGTGAGAGAGAGAGAGGGTTTAAGGGTTTAAGGCTAGAGGGGAGCTCGAGATAGAAGGAGTGAGTGAGTGAGAGAGAGAGGGTTTAAGGGTTTAAGGCTAGAGGGGAGATCAAGAAAAAAGGAGTGAGTGAGTGAGAGAGAGAGAGGGTTTAAGGGTTTAACCTACTTACTTGGGTAGAGGGTAGAGGGGATCTAGAGATAGGAGTGAGTGAGAGAGAGAGACTTGAGAGAGGGAGAGTGGGTAGGAGGGAGAGACTTGAGAGAGAGAGAGGGTGGGAACTTGGGAGAGAGATAGAGGGTAAAGGGTACAAGGGTTTAGGGCTTAAGGGTTAAGGGTAGAGGAGAGAGAGGGGGGGAGGAGAGATAAAGGGTAGGGGCAAAGGGTTAAGGGTAGAGGGAGAGAGGAGAGGGCAGGAGGAGAGACACAGAGAGAGGGGAGGGAGAGAGATAAAGGGTAGAGGGTAGAAGGGTTTATAAGGGCAAGGGTTAAGGGCAGAGGGGAGAAGATAGAATTAGGAGGAGAGAGATAGAGGGTTTAAGGGAAGGCTTAAAGGTAGAGGGTAGAGGGGATCTAGAGATAGAAGGAGAGAGAGAGAGAGAGAGAGAGAGAGAGATGAAGAGTGGGTCTATGAGGGAGAGACTAGAGAGAGAGGGGGAGTGGGAGAGAGATAAAGGGTAGAGGGTACAATGGTTTAGGGTTTAAGGGTTAAGGGTAGAGGGGAGAGACGGAGAGGGGGTAGGAGGGAGAGACTTGAGAGAGAGAGGGAGGGAGTGGGAGAGAGATAGAGGGTACAAGGTTTAAGACCCATTTAGGGTTTAAGGGTTAAGGGTAGGGGTAGGGGGACTAGATAGAAGGAACTTGAGTGAGTGAGAGAGAGAGACCTAAGAGAGGCAGAGGGTGGAGGGAGAGACTTGAGAGAGAGAGAGGAGGGAGGAGTGAGTGAGTGAGGGTTTAAGGGTTTAAGGCTAGAGGGGAGATCGAGATATGAGTGAATGAGTGAGAGAGATAGAGGGTAGAGGGTACAAGGGTTTAGGGTTTAACCTAGTTAAGGGTAGAGGGGAGAGAGGGAGAGGGGGTAGGAGGGAGAGACTTGAGAGAAAGAGGGGGGAGTGGGAGAGAGATAAAGGGTAGGGCGTAGAAGGGTTTAGGGTTTAAGGGTTAAGGGTAGAGTGGAGAGAGGGAGCTCGAGATAGAATTAGTGAGTGAGAGAGAGATGGTTTAAGGGTTTAAGGATTAAGGGTAGAGGGTAGAGAGGATATAGATATAGGAGTGAGTGAGAGGTAGAGGGTACAAGGGTAGAGGGGATATAGGGAGAGAGAGGGAGTGTGATAGAGATAGAGGGTAGGGCTTAAGACCCGTTTAGGGTTTAAGGGTTAAGGGTAGAGGGTAGAGGGGAGCTCGAGATAGAAGGAACTTGAGTGAGTGAGAGAGAGAGAAACACCTAAGAGAGGGAGAGGGTAGGAGGGAGAGACTTGCGAAAGAGAGAGAGAGAGGGAGGGAGTGTGAGAGAGATAGAGGGTATAGAGGTTTAAGGGTGGAGGGTTTAAGGGTAGAGGGGAGAGAGATATAGGGAGTGAGTGAGAGAGATAGGGAGCTTGGGGGTAGGAGGGAGAGACTTAAGAGAGATATGGAGGGAGTGGGAGAGAGATAGAGGGTATAAGAGTAGAGGGTAGAGGGTTTAAGGGTTTAAGGGTTTAGAGTTTAAGGGTAGAGGGGAGCTCGAGATAGGAGTAAGTGAGTGAGAGAGAGAGAGGGTTTAAGGGTTTAACGGTAGAGGGGATCTCGAGATAGGAGTGAGTGAGTGAGAGAGAGAGGATTTAAGGGTTTAAGGCTAGAAGGGAGGTCGAGATAGGAGTGAGTGAGTGAGAGAGAGAGGGTTTAAGGGTTTAAGGCTATAGGGGAGCTCAAGATAGAAGGAGTGAGTGAGTGAGAGAGAGAGGGTTTTTAAGGCTTTAAGGCTTAAGGGTAGAGGGTAGAGGGGAACATTCTATTTCCATTTGCGGTATTTTTTGTGAATTAAATTGATGGCAACTTTATTTTTTATTTGCATTGATTTATGTTTTAAATATGTGTGCAATAATTTTATAATTAGATAATACTTAATTTTAAAATTTACATAATTTCCCATGGAAAAATTTGATGGAACAAATATAAGTTGTATATAATTGTATATAAGATTCTTGAATTTAAGAATTCCATGAAACAAATATAAGTTGTATATAATTGTAATTTAGGAAAAATGATTTTAAAAAACTTTAGTAGGTTTCAAATAAGTATTGAAAGCATATATATGGGTTTACATGCAAGCAAAAAAAGAGAGAGATGATGCTATCAAAGATTCTTGAACTTAAGAATTCCATGGAACAAATATGTACATATAATTGTAATTTACACAAAATGATTTACAACTATGTACAAGTTACTATAAGTTCTCACTTGAACATGTATAGGGTTACAAGTGAACTTGAAAATCATGGATATAATCTAAGCCAAAGATTCTGGTTCATCCCACTCTTAAATAACATGTAGAATTTTTTTATGATCTTCACTATCTAGTCTCCATTTTCTTCAGCCACGTGCATGTGGAACTGCGTGAAGATGTAGGGCGGTAGCAATTAACAAGTGACTATATTGATATACCTTGTTATCAGGTTGATAGTCAACAAAATGAATCTCGTGCTGAACAACTTTGACTTGTTTTAGATATGTCCCTTGCACTACAAAATAACCTGCATGGTAAACATGAACCTACTTGGTAAGACATGAATGTGTACAACATTTTTGTGCTCAAGGTTTGTACAATATATATTTAATGTCTATAATGTAATGTGCACATGTGAACACAATGTATATATAATTTTAAATTCAAACTCACCTATGGGAAATAAGATTCCATCACTTGTTTCAAGTTGTGTTAGCTTATTCCTCTCTTCTGTGCAACACAATAAATAATAGCTAACACCTTCGATGTTTCCAGGCTCTGCTATGACTGCAAAAACATCTCCTATAAACCAAATTTACACAGAATTTCTAAAAAAATTAGAAATTTCTCTAGACTTTAAAGATCATTAACTAGATATACATAATATTTAAATTATTGAAAAATTACACATGTACCTTTTCTAACCAATCCTGAAATATGGTCATAATCAATTGAAATAAAAGGAATGTCTTCAAATCTTTCTTCCTCATTTTCATCATATGTTTTTGAAACAAATAGTGGCACTATATCCCATTTACCAACATATCCAAGTTCTTGGTTGTTGTATGCATGATTAGAGTTTCCTGCAATGCACTCAGTGCAAAAACAAGAGTAATCCCTTGTGTGTAATGTCCATCCATGGCGACTAGCTGAAATCCTAACACAATGCAAAGATCTTTTTTTTTCTACCCTCTTGCATCCATGCATTGATCTTATGTCCACACCTAGATACATGTACACCAACAAACTTATGTGAACAAACATATATATATATATATATATATATATATATATATATATATATATTTTAAATTTAAATAAATTCAAATTTTTGAAAATGTAATTTATACATACCCGATATCTCCCAAAACACTCTATGTGGAATGTTTCAGTTTGTTCTTGAAGATGAGTTGACCACATTTGATGCAAAGTGTTTCTTGCACCATTCAACAACATCATGTGCATTGTCCATACGATCTTCTAGATAACTCATTCGATGCTCTCTTAAAGCTCATTTAATGCAAGCTCCTGCTCCATCATGCTCACCCTTTCCATGCCCACTCTAAAAAAAACTCCAAACATGTGGTATTTTGTAGATTTTATGATATCTACAAAGTGCATAGAATGGCCGTGAAGATTTGAATTGTGTCGCACATCCATTTGACCATACAAAATGCTTTTCAAATTTTACACCCTTGCTTCTCAAATTCTCAAAAAAAATTGTAAAGCAATGTTGGACAAAAAGCATGTCATGCTCTTTATCATCACTAATATAAAAGTGATATTCTTTCTTTATTGCTTGTTCTTCATTTATACTCTCAACGCCATCCAATTTTGATTGTGCATGTCGATAACACACATGAACCATAATAGTGATCTTCTTTGAAAAGTAATACTTTGATTGAATCTCCTTTTGATGTACAAAGGAGTAATTTTCTGCAAAGTCAACTATTGATAGAACTATTCCAAGTGGGAAAGTATCTCTCAATGCTTGGAATTGTTGTGCTTTCCACTTAGCAAAAAATGAATGTTGTATGTATGGTTGTATCAATTTTTGAAAATCTTCCATAAATTTTCCAATAGGAATCTCCTCTTCTACATAGTTCAACCTTGTGGATTCTTTCCCAAAATTTGTTTGCAACTTTACATACTTGTACCTGTGTGAGTAAAATATGTGAATAAGTAGTAAACCACACAATGAATGAAACATTACTTTAGAGAATTCAAATAAAAATCTAATGAAATTGAAACAAATAAACTCTCTAAAAATAGTTCTTACCTCTCGCAATTTACTATCTTCGTTAGGTCAATATCCTCATTTCTTGAAGGAAATTTAGCCAAATTTACACATCTCACAAATTCCTTTTATGCAGTTTATTTGAGGTCCATTTTCATGATCACATAATATAGCCTTTATGAACAAACTTTCCTGTTTAGGAGGTGCATTTTGAAACCCACAACTTTCTTCTCTCATCTTTTGAAACACTTGATAGTAGAGATCAAATTCAATATGATATGTTCGGCAACAACAAGTTTCAAAAAACTTGTTTATCTTCACATAATATGGCTTTAACCTTTCAAATATTGTTTGCCCAATCTTTATATCAGGATATGTATTACAAAATTTCATATACATCTCAAATTGTGTTATGTCTAGCCAATGTTTGATATAATTTTCATAAACACTAGGCCCAATCTTGTGTCTCATAACATCTCTAGTATTTGATGATGGATGAGTATGATCATGCCAAAAAATTGAGATCAAGTTCCTAAAATCTTCAATCCTATTAGAACGGGGAGCTCTACACATAATTTCCCAATCGCCTTCTGAACTTTCATCCAAAAACTTTCTCTTTTTCTCATATTTTATTAATGTGGTTCTACTATAACCAATTTTAGCCGAAAGTGCAGACATTTTTCTTTTTCTTGCTATATCTTGATGTACAATAGATGTGAACATCACCCTTCTTGTAGTGGCCTTATCCACTGATCGAGATCCTGCCCCAGTGGAATCTAAACCCTTTTTAACATTTTGAGCAATATCCTTTTGTAATCCCATGTGTTTCTTCTTATTTGATGCCAAATGTACACCCAAAAATTGTAATGACTCTTTCAGCTCATTACGAAGAAGTAAACGTGATAACAATTGGGTTTTTTGAAGTGTATCAAGATGATTGAAATGATGATTGATTATTCCAATTACAAATTTAGTCATTGACCTCTTTCTCTTATTATAAGGTTGGTTGGCATAACATTTCAACTTCTCCATATCCATTTCAAGTAAATGATCTAAATTTCTATAAGAAATTTGTTTCATCACCTTTTTAGCTAGTTTTATATGCTCATCCATACCAGTAGAAGGAAGTGATCCTGACCCCTCTCCAACATGCATTGTTTGAACTTGGTCCCCCTCCCTATCTTCAAGGTCCATGTGTTCTTCAACAGATTCATTTGATCCAATATCTAGATTTGGCTCGACTTCAGCATGAGAACTTCCTGCTTGTTGAGCCCTTTCTACATGTCACAAAATATTTTGCAAAGAAAGTGAGAGATGATTCTATATAAGTGAATTTTATGTATGCAAGCAAAAAAAGTGATAAGACATGATGCTATAAGTGAGAGAAGTTTTCAACAGCTAGTTTTATGTGCTCATCCATACCAGTAGAAGGAAGTGATCCTAACCCCTCTCCAACAAGCATTGCTTGAACTTGGGTCTCCTCCCTATCTTCAAGGTCCATGTGTTCTTCAACAGATTCATTTGATCCAATATCTAGATTTGGCTCGACTTCATCTTGAGAATTTCTTCCTTGTTTGAATTTACATGCAAGCAAAGAAAGTGAGAGACTATGAGTTATTTAAGTAGAGTTGAAACAAATAAAATCAAAGATTCTTGAACTTAAGAATTCCATGGAACAAAAGCAATTGGAAATAGATGATAATCAATTTAGGTAATGTCTATGCACGATGACTATTTTTTAGTATTAAAGTTTCCAAGTTAAATATAACATGGTTTTCATAATTGGAAATATATTTATAAGAAAAGAAAATTGAGGTGTTAATAAAAGTCCTAAACACACACTTGAGAGAGAGAGAGAGAGAGAAGAAATAAGCATGTACCTTGTTTCTTTCTATGATAATTTTTCAAATTTTGTTCATGCCTCTTTTTCTCTTCTTTTGACAATTTTCGTTGAGACGCATTTTTTCTTTTTCTTTGTTGTCCCATTTTCTTCTTCAAGTTAAAGATGTCTCAAAAAAAATCCTCTACAAACTTAGTTAAATTCTCCTCCAAATTTTTCCTTGATTGATAAAAATGAAAAGTTGTCTTCTCCAATATTTGCCTCCTTTATAAATCTACAAAAACCTCTTCTCTAAAATCTATGAGCTCCAAGTGATATAAATGTGAATTAATCTTGCAATTTGATATGGAATAATGAAAAATAAGCTTGTATTTATATGCATATGGGAAAAAAATTATTCTAGTGTATGGAATAACTAGATCCTAGATTAAATGAATCAAGTGGTAATCAAACAAGTTATTTCATTGTGCAGTTTGTTGTTTTTTAATGTATAGATATGCAACATATATCTAGTAATTTTAGAATTTTGTTAAGTTTTTCAAAAAGATAATAGAGGTATAATTTGAATTGAATTTCCTTAATGTTTCAAAGAATAAATTTTTTGTATAATTTAATAATGGTGTAGAGTAAGAGATTATTTATGAAATAATTTAGCATAAAAAATTTATAACTTAGAGGGAAAGTGTTTGAAGGATGGTATATAATTATAAAAGGAATGTTCCTACCTCTTCTTTATAATTATATTTTGTTCTCAACTCCTCAATGGCTCATGTTGCTTAAGTCATTTTTAAAAAATAGGAGTTTTGTGTACCACAAAGTGATGCACTTTATTTGTTCTTACTTTCTATCAAGATTTTAATTTCATCATTTTTATCAAATTTTAAAACTAGAAGAACATGTGCATGTTAATAAATAGGCTTGTAAATACACTCGTTTATAAAATATCATTAGTTTACTTGTGCTTGGGAGTCATTTATTTTATAATTTTTGACTGCTTACTATAAAATTCAATGGGTGTGCATGCAAAATATTTATTGTGATCAACATGAATGAACTTAATTATAAAGTGGCATTCATTTCCTAAAATTCTACTCGAGGTCAAATGTATATCATATAAGGAAATGTAAGTTCTAAGAGATCATCAAATAAGAAAATGTATGTATATTGAATATAAGCAAATGTATACATATATCATATAAACATGTAAACATAAGAAAACACATACATACATGTAAATAGATTCAATGTATAAACATGTAACATGTTATAAGCAAAGAGCCAAATGTATGTATATCATATAAGCAAATGTAAGTTAGAGATCATCAAATAAGTAGATGTACATGTATATCATATAAGCAAATGTAAGTTAGAGGTCATCAAATGTTGAATACTAAAGATCATCATATAAGCAAATACATGTAGTAAAGATCATAAATCTAGTGCAGGGCCTAATATGAATGTCGACTACTAGTCAAACGACCATCTGAATGAGAACGGTCCTGCTCTGATGGATGCGCTGAGCCCTGCAAATAAAATTGTGTACAAAATGTGTTAAATACATATAATTTATATTAAATAAATTTTATGAAAGTTATTTTTTAGAATGTACTTGTATATTTTTAAATATCTATCTAGATCTATGCATACATATGCATGTACATATCACGTGTATATATAAAAATTTAAAACTCACATGTCCACTGGCAGCAGATTTATCCATAGAGTCACGTCGATGTACACAATCTGGAGGAACAAGGCTAGGACTGACATGAGGTATGTCCACCTACAATATATATACATATATATCAGTACATGAATATCTAGTTAAAACTAAAAATTAAAAGTAATTAAAAAGGAATTGAAACATGCACATCATCTGATATCGGATGATCGGAGTCCTCTGAAATGACTGCCTCCACCATATCAACTATACGGTCAAGCGATGAACCAACATCTGCATCTATCTAATCTATCCCATGTCATGCCATAAATGATGAGTGAAGAGGACTATGCAGGTGAGATGGCATCAACGATGATGAACCATAACCAATCAACATCTCAGTAAAACCCATAGTCCATGCAACTGCTGAATCATCTGTAGGTGGATCCTGACATGCACTAGTGTTGGGTTGAGAGTGATGGGATCCTGGAAATGAACGACCTTCGTGTCCCAAACAATCTCTAACATGCTCTACACCAATCCCATAGTCTGATGCAATGAAGGAATATGCCTCCAAGAGGTCCTCAGCCAAACAATGCAGAGTTTTGTGTGCCATATCTCCTGTAAGTGCCTCAAGCTCTGTGGGAGTAGGGATACCCACTATTGTATAAGGATCCATGGTGGTCCACTGTGCTAAAAATGGTGTGGATCAGGAATTTCTAGACATCAAATACTGACCTACACGATCAATAGATATCCTAGTGATGGCAGCTGCAATGTCACCTACAGTGTCAATTGATTCCTTTTGGGAAGTAACGACAACCTCATCTGCTATGGGGGCTAGAGCTATGGTGAGAGAAAGAGACCTCTCACCAACCAATACCCTAAACACTGGGGTTGGTCTATCTGCTCGATGATAGGTGGGCCTATCGACAATCCTACCATGCCCCTGACCAGCATATGATGGAATGTCTAGGTAGTTGACTTTGAGGCCCAAATGGACCTCAACATATAACTATTGAACAAAATACAATGGAATCTAGTCATTGTTTGGGTATTGACCATGTGCTGAAAGAAATTGTGGGTAGATCAATGAGGCCATAACATGATCAACGCATCTAGTGACCTGGTATCCCCTAACCTTACACACATTTTGATAGATGGTGCAGGAGCACCTATTTGATTTCTTGCCTACATAAGGCCATTTGTAAATAGTTTATCTATTTTGTGTATTGAGTCTTATAATAAGGTTTATAAAACCATTTTAAAGGTGTTTGAGTCTTAGTAAGTAATATTTTAAGTCATTTTTCAAATAATGTTTAAATTTGGTCCATATTGTAAAAATTGTAAAAGTTGCTCAAAAACATTGTCAAGCAACTTGTCAAAAAGTGTCATTAAGGGGTTTTGTCAATAAAATAATCAAAAGGTGGTTGAAAATGGTTAGTTTTGGTTGAAAATGTATAAATACACCCTCAAAAACTCGAATTGGGGGTTGGAGACATTATTTTTGAAGTTAAATGAATGGAAACCTCAACTTTGGTTTGTGAGATGTGTTGTGAATCCTCCTAGCTCTGCATCAAATTGGTATCAGAGCCTAGAAAAGATATGGGCTGGTGAAGTTTGTTGGTTTTGTGTTGGTGTTTGTGGTGTTTGTTGTGCAGGTTGAGGAAGGAACCTGATTGCCTAGGTGTGGCAAAATGAAGTGGAAGCAAGGAGAGACTTGCTTGTAGAGATGGATTTGTTGAGAAAATTGAAAAGATGTTTGCAGGCTAAGGATTCAAGAAGGAAGAAGGAAAGAGAGGAAAAAGACTTGAGAAAAATGGAGAGAAAGAAGGCAAGACAAATAGAGTTTGAAAAAGCCATGGAAGAAATGAGCAAAAGGTTGGAAAGATTAGATAAAGAACACCAACTTCTTAAGAAAGAATTAAGGAGTTGGAATATACCAATATCAAAGAGGTTAAGATGGCCTCTAAAGAAGATTATGAAGAAGCAAAGAAAACAGAAGAAGGCAGCAAATGAGGAAGAGGTAAAGTTTAAATCTACTATTCAAGTTGAGCAAGGTAAGTTACAAGTTGAGATGCATGATATTCCAATTGTGTTTGAAGATGAACATGTTGATGTTGAGATTAATGATATGGTTGTTGTTGGTACTCAAGAATTTGATGAAATTTTTGTTGATGAACAAGTTGAGAAGGTTGTTGATGTTACTAATAACCTTGCTATTGATAGTCATGTTGATGATGATAAAGTTGTTGATAACATTGATGTTGATATTCATGATCAAGTTGTTGTTGATAATAAAGTTCTTGATAAAGATGTTGCAGATTTGTTTGATAATGAGGTATATGAAGGTTTGAAAGAGTATGATGCAGGTTATGGTTATGGTGAAAATGTTGTTTTATGGTACTCTAATGATGAGAATGAAGATATAGATGATGCTACTAAGGTTTATACACAAGAAATAGAGTTTTGGAGCCTAGAAGTTGAGAAGATGATGGAGAAGAGATGGTATAAGAGGAAGAGGAAGAAGGACCCAAGGAAACTTTCCAAGATGAAGGAAAAAGTGCAAAGGAATTGGAAGATCAGGAAGAAGACAATTCAAAGGGGCTTGAATTCTTTTGCCCTCGGGAGTTTGGTGCAGGAGCACCTATTTGATTTCTTGCCTACATAAGGCCATTTGTAAATAGTTTATCTATTTTGTGTATTGAGTCTTATAATAAGGTTTATAAAACCATTTTAAAGGTGTTTGAGTCTTAGTAAGTAATATTTTAAGTCATTTTTCAAATAATGTTTAAATTTGGTCCATATTGTAAAAATTGTATAAGTTGCTCAAAAACATTGTCAAGCAACTTGTCAAAAAGTGTCATTAAGGGGTTTTGTCAATAAAATAATCAAAAGGTGGTTGAAAATGGTTAGTTTTGGTTGAAAATGTATAAATACACCCTCAAAAACTCGAATTGGGGGTTGGAGACATTATTTTTGAAGTTAAATGAATGGAAACCTCAACTTTGGTTTGTGAGATGTGTTGTGAATCCTCCTAGCTCTGCATCAATAGAATGGAAAACAAGTGGTTTTTATCATTTCTTTGGTCACACTATCCTATATTTTTTAAGGGGAACGTCACCATGTACTTCTTCCCACATGTGGGAAAGAATAGTAGCTACTCTATCTCGGGAAAATGCACTAATCCTCTCAAGTTCATCTCTTAGTTTTTCTAGACTATGTAATATTGACATGCATGGTTCAAAATATATCCCTGGGTTTGCACCCTGTGCTAATGAGTCTCTCAATTTCTTGATCTCATTAGTGGTATTTGCAAACAAATTTTTTCGCTCAGGTGAAACATCTACATTTTCCATATTATATATGTATGTACACCTAAAGGAGCAATGAGACCTTGGTAAATAATATATCTAGATCTAGGGAATAGAAATCTAAAATAGTTCTAATAATTCATCTACTCATCAATAATATTTTCATACCATTAACAAAAAAACATTCAACATCTATCTAGTTTTTAATAATCAAAACATTCAAATTACTAGATTGCACACAAAACATAATCTAAAACAGTTCTAAATTTTAAATTTACAAGTGTGCACTCTAGTACAAAATGTGCCATTAAAGACTTAAAAAATATTGATAAAGGTTGCATCTAAGATTTATTTCCTACAACTAGTAATAAAGGGAAAGCATCATTACTTAACATTGGTGGTCATGTAAAATCAATTTAGTCATTATTGAAGGTAAAATAAGAGAAGAAAATGAGAGAGATGATATAAGCTTGTAAATATGATTTCTAAATGATAAGGAGGAAACAAAAAATTAGAAATAAACTTCCTCATATCCATAAATAAAATTTGATAGGAGGAAGGGACACATGCACATAATATTTATCATGAAAGTTACCATACAATGTACAAGAACACGATACTAAGGAACAAAGGTTTCTTATAAGTACACAACAAACCTAGATGAAGATTTAACCCTAGTACAAAAAGAAAGAAATAATGAAAGAATAGGAGAAAATGACTTGATTTAATCTTTGTACATATTTTTTCTATTTTCTCAAATCTTATCGAAAATATAAAATCCTCCATATGAAAATATGGTTATATTTACTCATTTAGATAATATTTAATAATTATTTTATTACTCTTATTTTTATAAATTTCTTGGATATTATAGTAAAATAAATCAACTCTTACATTTTTTAAATTTTAAAAGTTGCCTATACAAATTCCACAACTAGATATAATGGACTAGCTTTGTATAATGATGCACAATGATCAATCCTTGATGTTCCGAATCATTGATGAAAGATGGAATGATGCACATAATTGGTTGTAGATCCAAGTCTCCCAAAAGAGGAAGGAAATGAAGGCTTTATATTTTTATTAATAGACTATATTAAGTGTTACCATGGTTAATTATGAATTTTAATAGTTTAAATGTAAAAGGTAAAGAATCTCAAGTAGCAAGAGAGCTATTGATTGCATGTTTAGAAGATCTTATGAGTCTATTGATTATATTATTTTACAAGTAAAATTGACCTAACATGTAACCATAATTGAGCACTTTAATTTATTTAGAAGGATGCTTTTATTTGGAATCTAGTCATTAGAATGATAGACATGATATGCAATTTTATTGATAAGTATACGATAGATTATGCAATTGACTCTAGTGTTTACCCATGTTATGAATTTTTTTAAGTTATTTATAAAATTAAGGGCTTAAGTTTGACATTATTTGTCTTTATGCATTAGATAATTTCCAAACACAAATTTTGTTTAAAATACCTTGACCTATGAATGAAATTAAAAATTTCCTAGTAAAGACCATCAAGGAAGGTCTTAATGCCATATGTGGCTTTCTTTGCCTATTATATAAAATTAAACTAAAATAGCTTTTAAGAAATAGTTCCACAAAATTAGAGGGGTCCAACCATGTTTTCAATTAATTTAAAACTATTATTTTAGGATTTTTTAATTTTTAAATTTATATAAATTTCATACATTATTTTGAATTAAAATGATAATAGTGCTCCATAAATTACACAAAATTGAATGTTATTAAAATTTTGGTTGAAAAGTAATAAGGTTAACCTTTAAAGCCATTGAGGAAGGTATTGCTACTACAAGTGGTTTATCCATGAAGGGCTTGAAGTCTCATAAAGAAAGTAAATACAAGAGGTTCAAGGAACATATAGATGATTTCCTCACAAGTATATATAAATGTTTCTACATGATTATTTATTTCATCCTAGAAGGAAACTATAAATGTTGTTTACGATTAACTTAGATTTATCCTAGATGTTGTTTCATCACTTTTATCCTATTATTTGGTTATATATTTTCATAGATTTTAAATTTGAATATTTATTACCACTTTTTGAATTAAATTTAGTTATGAATTTGTATTTTTTTGGATGCGCATAAATATTATTGATATTTAAATAATTAAGTATTTTTTTCTATGAATATGTTTCACAATGATTTATGTAAACACACATTATTACAAAGCCTCTACCATTGTATGATAGGATTAGTAAAATATGGGTAAGAAAGTGGAATATTTTCATTTTTCTCTTTCATTTTTAGAGCCTCGTAGAAACCTTGTTAACAAATATTTATATAAGTGTATGAGATGTTCAAGGAAGATGCAGGTAGCTCCAACTATTTCTAAAGGTTGAAACCTATTAAATGCCCAAGTAATCCTTGAGAGTAAGGACATCTTTTTTATGTGGTCATGTTATCATATTCTTTAATCTAATACCATTAGTGATATGAGACTCCTCATTCTTAGAATATATTTCTATGAATTTTGGATATGATTTGAGTGTTATATAATTCACAATTTTTTATCAAAGAAATAAATTACAATTATATTCTTAATTGACATTCAAATAGAGAGGCATTAAGTTACAACTATTATTTTAATTTTTGTGTAATAATGTAAATTTAACACCTTCCCGTGTTACAAGGAATAAAATGGATGATTAGAATTATTATTCTTTTTTTTTTTACCCTAATAAGGAGGAATCCAAAAAATAATGAACGAGTCAATAAGATTTTGAGAAACAAAATATTTTTTAAAGTAGTTGACATAGCAATATAGCTCAAGATTTGAATTCAACCTAGGGAAACACATATCAATCTACAAAATCCACTTAGAATCTCTAGTTTCGGTGTTACATCTCACACTACTATAGTAAGTGGATATGTGCATGGAAATCATATATTATATGTATACACTATTTGACAAAAGCCCATAATGAAATGTTAGCCTACATACTTCAAACATTTTTGAAAGTCAACTTGATTGAAATTTTAAATGCAACAAGATTTGGCTTATCTTATTCCAAGCTCTAGCATTATTTCTTATCATCTTCTGAACATATAAAAAATAGGTGTTCTAAAATATGTATGTAGATGGACATCAAAATCAATGAAATATCAATTTAGTAGAATTTTTAACTATGCCTAGTTTTACTTAAATGTATGAAAAATAGGCATGCACATAAACACCACACAAATTATTTGGAAAAATGTCACAAAAAAATGTGATATCATTTATATAAAACTATGGTTTGTTGCGCTCCATTACAACAATTCATCCAATTAAGAGGTGATGTAATTTATTGATTCACTAAACGAAAATAGATTTTTATTCTTAAAATTACTCTCTAGTTAGACTCATGGAGTGACCAATTTGAAAATCAATTTGAACGTTTCAATCACTTAGATAAAAATTTATCCAAAGAATAATTAAGATAGTGTTATGCAACCAATAATAGAAGCAATAAATCTAGCCTATTAATTTTTCTAAGGTTCCATTCAAGTATAATTTTGAATTGAAGTTTACAAGAAAAATAAGTCTATAATAATATTCACAAATAATATCTCCATGTTGATAATTTAAGCAATGCCTTCAACACAATCTATTAATGGATATATAGAGAACTAAAAAATAGATATACTTGTAGGTTGGAAATATCCTCAATATGGAACAAAATTAAATTTTGATTATACATTTTGGGGGAATCTCCGGGCTATAGATGTTGACTATTTTCTTCATAATTCTAATAATGTTTTTCTAATTAGAGGTTTGAGTAATCTTGGTTTAAAGATGAACAAAAATAATAGTAGGAAGATCTCATTGTTGGGTTAATGCTAGTATATAAGAAAGGATATAATGAATTAGTAATAGAAGGTAGTGTTTTTACAAAGGTTGAGGCCCCAATTGGGGTATGTGTTCTTATGAAAAAGAAGCATTGAAGTGGTCCCAATTTTTTTATAAGATCATGCATATATGCATTGCTATTGGGGAAAAATAAAACTCTAGACTCCTTAGCAAATATAGGGATTGACAATGTTTTATTTAATCATTATAAAGTAAAGAGGAATGTGTTCAAGGGACAATATAAAATTATTATTAATTCAAGTTAAAAGGTGGTGGGGAGTATCTAAGCCCATCTCCAAAGATTATTGGTGGTGGTTGGTAGTAATTTACTTATGAGATCAATTTGCATTATTGTAAGATCTTGTGTGTGTGAAGGATTGGGATACATTCTTATATTTAAGAAAGGGATTGTTCTTTGGCTCCATGTAAGAAGTATCACTTAATCATTTTCTTTTATTTTTATTGTGTGTTGGGTTTTTCCATCTTATTAAGGATTTGTAGTTAGCTAGGTTGTGGATATTATTTGGCCTTTAGTACATGGTGGAGGAAGGTTAAAGCTCTCCTACAAGCCCTTTTTGTAAAGGGCATATGTCAAATTTCAAATTGAAAAAGGTATTCATATTTCCTAATGTTATGATGTTGAATTTGGTTAAAGAAATTTTGAGTCATGTTCAGAGGTGATGAATATTAGGCTATTCAAATTGTAAAAATCTATCATGGCAGTTGTAAAGCCAATGCAATTGGCAGCTATAAAGCCAAATGCAATTGAATATTAGAAATTTCAAGCAAATGCAATTGGAAGCTATAAAGCCAAATGAATATTAGAAACTTTCAAGCAAATGCAATTGGTAGCTATAAAGCCAAATTTTGCTGAAAACTAGGTTTGTTTAAAAGGCTTTAGAAACTTTCAAGCGAATGCAATTGGTAGCTGTAAATCCAAATTTTAAATAATGGGTATTGTTTTTAAAAGGTTTTAGAAACTTTCAAGCAAATGCAATTCACAACTGTAAAGCCAACTTCCACATCCTTCACCCTCCGTGAGCCAAAATGGGAGCTTTGAAACATGGTATATTCATTATAAACAATAAATTTTGTTCTCATAGAATTTTCCTTCATTTTAAATGAAAATTTTGTTTGTAATTTGGTTTCATTGAATTTTCCTTCATTTTACGAGAAAAATTTGGTCTCATGGAATCCATTAGGGTTTACAAAATTGCAAACAAATGCAGTTTTAAATCACTATGATTCTTGAAGAAAGAATGCCAACCTAATTATGGAGGTCGAAGTCGATATATGTTGGTGCATGTTGAGATGGTGGTCTTGTTTCAAGCTTTTGTCATTCAGATGAATCTCCCTGCTGTTCACGTTCACCACACACGCTCAAATTGTTCGTCGTTCGTTTGACAGTGATAGCATGCTTCCTTTTTAAAATGCCCTAATTCAAAGGGATTTGGTAAAACAGGGGTTCGATTGAACCCCTTTAAATATTCTTTTTTCATTGACTTTGATTGTGGTTCGGCTAAACCTTGGGTTCGGGTGAACCATACGGTTCGACCAAACCTCTTGAGGGGTTTGTTCGAACATGCAAGTTCGAATGAACCCCCCTATCTATTGAAATCTTTAAAAATTTCATTTTCCTTCCTCTTCTCAATTGTAAACCACTATTGTGGTTTCACCCTATACACAAGAAGCATGAAGCATACATGTGAATACACATAATACATGAAGTCTACACAAGAAGCATGAAGCATACACGTGAATGGTAGCATGAAGCATACACATGGAATGTTAGATGTCTTCCAAGAATTATATGACAAACTTCTAGAGGTATGAGGTCACATGTAATTAGATGTCTTGCTCATTTTTAGTTGCATACTTCAAAGTGCATTGTATAATTACATGAATTTCCTTACCATGCTACAATGATCCTAGAGAGTATGGGTTTAGATGTGTAGTGGTAGAGAGACCTAGGTGTTAGATTGCATCATGCATTATTATATTCATATGATTGATTTATAATGTTCAATAATATTACAGGAGAATAATGTTGAAACTTTATATATTTATAATTATATAAAAAAAAGTGCATGTAATACAATTGGACTTTAAATATTTGAAGTAAACCAGCTACAAATATCTATTGAAGTGTGGATTTATAATACAAATATGGACACCATCAATAAAAAAGATGTGTATTAATCAAATAGCCATATAGGCATACATCAATATATTTCGATATAAGTATAACATATATACAAAATAACCAAATAGGCTTACAAGAATGCCATATAGGCATACAATGTCAACTATATGTAGTACAAAATATGTGTCCACAAATGTCATATAGGCATACAACAAAGGAATCCAATAAAAATTCATTCCCCTTTGGGTGAAGAAAATAGATTGCGAGAAGCCTTTGATCTTCAAGGGGATGGAAATGCATATGAGAGTGGTCTACTTCAAACTTGAGGGCTACTCTTATTTAGTTCATCGTGGAGCCTTAGTTGTTACAATAAAAATTATAGACATTAATATATAGAAATTACATAATAAAAAATGAAATATTTAACAAAATAATCACTTACCACCAATGATCTCTATCCTCATGTGCCACAATAGCAAGATCATACTATGGCATTCGAATGTCTTATAGAAACCATCCAGATAGGAATTAAACTACAAATCAATAATCATTTGATTTTTCAATAATAAACAACTATAAAAATGAATGTAATTTGAAATTTACTAATCTACCTCATACCGTCATCAAAGGCATCAAGCTATCAATTTTTGAAGACACCATGCTCAATTATCATATGAACATTGGGAGGTGTCTCCGCTTGCATCATCTAAAAATATAAAAAATATTATTCAATTACGAAAAATAGAATAGTGATCCAAATCATGGCTTATAATGTATGAGATAATCAAAAAAAATTTGAGTACTTTGGTAGACATGTATAAAAAATGTGCTAGCATAGATTTGAGACAGTGAACTATATGAAAAAAAATGAGTGTACTTTGATAAAATGCTTTAGTAGATATGTATGGAAAATGTGGTAGCATAGACAAGGCAGTGAGATGTTTGAAAAATTTCCTTGTCTATATGCTATTGCTTACTATTATGCTTTGATATATTTTTCAAATAGCTCACTGCCTTGTCTATGCTATTGCTTATTATTATGCTTTGATAGATTTTTTCCAAGCATCCATAGTTTGTTCGAAAACACCTGTTTTATGCTTTTAGCTATAGCAAAAAGGAAGTGAACTATTTGATAAAATTCTTTGGTAGACATGTATGGATTTAATGTGGTAGCATAGACAAGGGAGCGAGTTGTTTGAAAAATTTCCTCAAAGAAATGTGGTCTTTGCCTTGTCTATGCTATTGCAAGTACTATTATGCTTTTATAAAAAAAATTGAAGCATCCATAGTTTGTTTGAAAGCACCTATTTTAGGATTTTAGCCATAGCAGCAAGGAAGTGAATTGTTTGATAAAATGCTTTGGTAGGCATGTATGGAAAATGTGGTAGCATAGACAAGGAAATGAGCTGTTTGAAAAAATGCCTCAAATAAATGTGGTCTCATGGTATGTTGCTACTACTTACTATTATGCTTTGATAGATTTTTTCCAAGCATCCATAGTTTGTTCAAAAGCACCTATTTTAGGCTTTTAGCCATAGCAGCAAGGCAATGAGTTGCTTGTTAAAATGCTTTGGTAGACATGTATGGAAAATGTGGTAGCATATACAAGACAGTGAGTTGTTTGAAAAAATGCCTCAAAGAAATAGTATGATTACATGGTCTTCTTTCTCCTTGATAGTCTCATTATACATTCAGTTTCTTGATATTTGACCTTGGGTATGATATATGTATAGCTAGTGGTATAAATATTTTCTTCATAGGGTTCATTATCTTGTTGATCAAAAAGGATAGTGTAATTATCATCATTAAAGAAGGGTTTCCTTTTTTACTGGGGAACTCACCTAAGTAAGAGTGAAGCATGATTATGAATATGGATTAAGATGAACAATGCACATTTGATATAGATTGTGGATATAGGTTTTTGTTGGATAGGTCGATGGATATTTCAATTTGGATGGTGGATTTATTAGACTTCGTAGATAATGGTTTGTATCTAAACCTTTTGGGAATGTTGATGTCATGGCATGATAACATACGGGAATGTTTTTGAGCAAGTTATTGACAATATATTTTCTTGGATGATATGAGACCACATTTATTTGAGACATTTTTTCAAACAATTGACTGTCTTGTCTATGCTATAGCTTACTATTATGCTTTGATAGATTTTTTCCAAGAATCCATAACATAGACAAGGAAATGAACTGTTTGGAAAAATGCCTCAATAAAATGTGGTCTCATGGAATGCCATGACAAGAAAATGCAATTGGTAGCTGCTCCTGATTATTAGTTATTCAATGTGAAGTAATTGCATAACTACTTATGTTGACTTTCTAAAAAACTATATTGTAATTGAAATTTTTTCATCTATCAACATCTAGTTATTAGTTATGCAATGTGAAGTAATGGGGTGATCCCACAAAGCTGGTTTACAATTTCTAGGAGGAACTGATTTTTGCTGAAATCACATATTTTTAGAAAATATAATGATTTAAGCCTTAAAATTTTCCATTTAAAGAATTTGAATTGAAGGGGGTTTGATCAAACTACCTTAAATCAAACCCCCTTGGATAGAACCCCGCTAGTTTTAAACCATACCTATAACAGAGTCTCCTTTACACCTATCAAAATGCTGATAAAAACCACTTTTGATTTACCTTTTGGGGGATCAAATAAATTCATTTAAAATTTATTTTTGCAAGCATGTAGTCCTTATTATAAGCTTCCCAAAAAGTATAATTTTAAATAAATTTAATTTAATTATTATATTTATTTTTTTATTTCTCGTGAATGTAGGTTTTTCACCAAAAATCAAGCTCTATGTTTTGTACATGTGGAAAAATAGCAGATTATTAAAAATAAAAAATAAAAAATACTAGTGCACCCGATATTGAAGTTCTTGATCCAACAAAGAAAAAAAATTGAATTTTCGATACATATAAAAAGTTACGCGTTATACCGCTTATGTCCTGAATTATAATTGGTTTGAATTTGAAACTTAAGTAGAGAAAAAATATTCAATAAAAATATCTAACCAAGTGGAAGCACTAGATATTAGAGTAAATCTAAATTCGAAAGAATTAGAATTTTATCCTTCATGGAAAAAAGTTATGCGTTATACGGTGAGCGTCACTTTTTTTAAATGTTGTTTTCTGAAAAGACTAGTTTTCGAGGGAGATAGAAAAAGAAGTGTAATCTTATTCCAAAAATTTTGAAAAAATATTTTAGAATCTATAGAAAAAATTTCACGAAACTCTAGTTTGCATCATCTTCAAATTCCTCACGGTTTAGCCGCTATAGGTGCCGGAAAGTGAATATTTAGTTAAAAAAAATTATTTTAGTGTCCAGTTTGGCCAAAAATTGTAAACCACTATTGTGGGATCACCCAATGCTTTGAGTTTGAAGGATGTGCAATGCAATGTAATCAACAATATGAATATAAACTACAAAAATCTATTAGGTACAATTCATTAGTTAAACTCTTTATTTTATTACCTGAGTGAAGCTTGGAATTCCACCTCCACTAGGAGGTGTTGTCGTTAAATCTCTAAGATTAACCTATTCAACATCCAAAATCATATATTAGAATACCATTCATATAACAATGCTATTCACATGTAATATTTATAGGTTTTTACTAGTTACATACCTCTGCATTACATGTCATCGCATAATAGAGAGGCGGAGGACTGCCAAAAATTGAATGAATGCAATCACCCTAAAATTTCATTATAATCATTAAACTAAATTAGTTAATATTGCATTTCAAAAATTAAATTTAATAAATTAAATTTAATGAACTTGCTAACATTTATCTGACTATCAAGGCCAAAAGCCTCATTAAGGAGGGCATATGTCATCGCCAACTGCTCAGCTGCAAATGTAGCCTACACACCTATGCCATGACTATGCGTGGGGTCATAACCACAAGGTGACTCACAAGCCTAACAAATATGGGGTGGAACCCTACTCCTCAAAGACTCTCCTGGATCACGTTGTGCTGCAATACTGGCTTGCTCTATGATGCTCTGGGTCAAGGAACTAATGGACTACAATGTCGTGACCTCAACACTCTCCTTCACAATGAAAGGGATAGCCATGTGCTAATAGGCTGGTCTAGCGAGTGCTCTCGTTGGCCATTGTGGGTCAAGACGTGCTCTTGGTCTATCCTGTTTGGAGCCCCCGCATCTACCCTAGAAGTCCCACATATCAAAATAGTTTGAGACTTTATTGAGGATAAACTCACAATAGAGTTTCCTCAAAAAATATTGTAGGACTCATTATTGTTGCATGGAGGATGGTCAAAAACCATCCACCACCTCTACCAAAAATGGTTCTTTATCCCTTGGTGGTTGCACCAATGGACAGGGACCTCTTGCTTGAATGGTGTAGAGGTTGATTTGTTTGTGGGTTTGAGAAAAGAGAACACGAATCAAATTTTGTAATTTTTGACTTGTTTATAAGATAATTTTTATCTACATAGAATTGTCTAAACTCTCTCCTCTTATCCAACCAAGTAGTTATTTGCTTGCTAATTGAATCTACATTTGATAACATAGATTCAAGAGATTGAGCAAGCATGGCTCTATGTGGCTCTATGTGAGGTTGAACTTGCGGGATCTTTCAACCTTGCAATTATGTCCTCAATTTGCTTTTTGTTATTTTCAATTTTCCCCATTAAATTTTCTTGTGTTCTAGGGGAATATTGAGGAATTATTGGAGGTGCTTGTTGGGGTTGTTCTTCATCAGGCCTTTGGTGTTGAGGTGATTCAGATTTTGAGGAGAAGGAGGTTCATTATCAATTCTTGTAAATTAAATAAATTTACATCAAAAAACATATTAAATCTACCTATTTAATAACAAATTCACACAAAAAACAATCAAAACTTACTCCTTCGACCTCCTCAACGTCATGGCAGCATTTTTGCAAAGATTCGACAATGATTTGGTGTAGAAATTGGTCTCCAATAATGCAAGCCCACTCTTGAGGATTTGTAGGTTGTGGATTTGAAGGAACTTGCAAAAAATAAGAATGAGGGAATCTTGCTTTTTTTGTTTATATCAGTTAAAACGCACTCGCTTTATAACACGGGCGCATTATGGCTTTAGTGTGCCCGAGCCTAAGGCTCGATCATACCAAGCCATAACACGCTCACATTATGGCTTTTTTAAAAATTCAAAGATGGGTGGCCACTTTTTGGCCCCCCATCTTCCTACACCCGCCCAATTCTAGTACCATTGAACTTTTCAATGTCCAATTGAGATGAGCTAGTCATGATCTCTTATTACACTGAATTTGAAACTACAAGAAAACACAACACACTCCCACTGCAGCAAGAAACCCAATCAAACACTCCAACAAAGGTGTCCCCTCCTCTAATCACGACAACATGGCTCCAATACCAAATGTTGAAAATCAAGATAAAACTTTATAGTGAAAATATGTAGATAATTTCATGCATCCAAATATATTGATAGCAATAAATCATAGATGAAAATAGATTACAATAAAGATACAAACCATAACTCAAGAATTACGTGGAGAAACCTTTGCAGGAAAAAAAATCCACACCCAAAGAGATCCAAGACTTGTATTAATCCTTCAAATGAGTTACATCAATACAACTTCTCCGTTGAATCACTGCAACACTGCATTGCTTCAACAACTTATAGCTTGATTTGTTTTCCCTTCAACTCAAGCACTAAATATATAGGCATGAGAGAAAACACAAATCAATAATGGTTTCTAAAACCATTTAGACATAAATCACACATAAAAGAAACTTCCTCTTCCATAGTAATGTACACATGCAACTAAAAAAACTTCTTTATCTTTTTTCCAAGCTCACATTTATCTTTCCCTTTTTTCATGCTTTTTTCTAATTTGACAAATTAAAAAACACTTTACAAGTTGACATAGTTGCATTTAGCAACTTTCATGACAACTAAAAGATAATTACATATTGACAATTAATAAATAAAAACAAAACAATTGTTGAGACATTTTCTCAACAATCTAGAACATTGAATCAAATATATTAAACATGTCTACATCATATATCTATGAAAATAGAGAAGTGAAACTAGTCTAATAATCCAAACATATAAGACACAACAAGTGCATCTCATAATATATCGTAGATCTAAATACTAATACAAAATCTCATTGAGAAACACATTAATAGTAATACAAAACATCATTGCCAAAAAAAAGTAGTGAAATAAAACCAAAATTCACCAATGGTACTTAACAAAACAACCCGAGGCATTACAAAAAGTTTCATAAAGAAAACAAGAGACGCATATGCGTCATGTTCCTGCCGATTGCCAGTTGTGTTTGGTTGTTTGTGAGATCTAGTTGACAAAAGCTGTTAGGAGGGTGCAATGTCACTTTGTGTTGTCTTAAAAATAAAAAATATTACACATGGAGTTTTCATTTTTTTTTTATTGTAAATCTTTGATGAAAGCTAAAGCCTTACTTGTTATAAACAGAATCAAATATTTGTGAATAGAAATATATATTCATAAATATTTGTGAATATAAATAGATATTCATAGAATTAGCATTGTATGATAGAGATCATATAATTTGAAAGTTTATACAAATAATGACATGCATTATCGTAAATAATTATGCAGCTGAAGTTTATAGTTTAGTATTAAACCATGTTGCATATACTATCAATTTCAAAAGTATAGTGAAACAATATTTAATACAAAAATGCTTTTGTCAAAAACAAAGCTCTCCAATCCTACACACTTAAAACAATAATACGATTTCTTGTCCTATTTATAAATATTGTTAGAGTGCTATTGATATCTTTGTATGTAGATGATCGGGTTCCAATTTTGGACTTGTAGCAACATAAAAGGGTGTATAAAATTAAAAAATGAAAGAAATGTGCTTTTCAAAGAAGCTAACTGAATTTCACAAATTAAAGTTGACATTACAAATAATTGAAGTGCACAAAAAAATTTATTAAAAGAAATAATTTTGAAATTGACAAACGAAATAACAATAATTAAACTTAAAGAAAAAATAAGTATTTTTGAGTAAATTTAAGGTTTTCAAAAAAATCCCATTTAAAAAAAAAAGCTCCATTAAAATTGAATTAACTTGTTTGGGAAAAAACTATACAAGTATATATTGTTAAGTAATTGATTGAAAAATTATTAAAAAATAAGTCAATTAATTTAAGTAGTAAGAAAATTATATGTAAAATAAAAAACTTATACTATATTTATAATATTAATTTTGAACAACTAAGAATATTAAATTAATAAATATCTTATTAAAGTATAAATTTATTAACAAAATTAATTTACAAATTTAGATGCTTTATTAGAAACATAAAACAAGTTTTTAAAAAAAACTTTGAATCAAACTATTTAAACAATTTAGGAAAAACTATTAAAATATCAACCATTCCAGAAGTTCCTTTACTGACCATATCAACAAGAATATGCCCATGTACGTGAATGACAAGTACATGAACGATCACTGGGCGATTAAATTGTCAATTCTATATTATGAGTCGTCAAGACATACAGCCATGTCTTACCTAAAAAGTTTGTATTTTTGCTATTTTTATTTGAAAAAGTTAACTTGATGGGATCCTTTGGTTGCCATATAAACAATTAGTCAATCATATACTATTGTAGAATAGTGAAAAATATGACACTCCACAACTATTGTTTAATTATTATTATTGCTTGCATCATCCCAATATGACTGTTCACAAGTACTAACCAATAGAATTGGAGAAAAATGGATTTTAAATATAAAAATAAATATGAAATCAAATTGAACATTATCAAATATGGTCAACAAAATTTAATTCTCGCATCCTATTGGTTGATTCTTGTCAAAATATTGAAACTAGATGAAAGCATAAGTATACCTGCCTACGGCAGGAACTAATAATTATGCATAACAGCACATTAGAGGAGAATTACATGGTCTTTGTGAACATTAATTTGAATTTGATCAGAATTTAAGAAGCAAACTGACATAGTTTTTCTTTATCACCCAAGAAAAGTGCTTGCTATTCACTTCAAGTTGCAAGTGACCGGTTTCCAAAACTGAGGCCACTATTTCCAGCTCTATCAAGCTTATTAAAAAAATTAAGGAAAATGTTTCATTTAACTTGGTTGACCGGGGGCAATTACCCCCTGATTTGTCTCAGCAGTTGGACCACTTGGTTGAGCTTGATAAGGCTCTGTAAGGATTTGGCTCTGTATTTTCTCTTGTGATTAATAAATTTTTACCCCTCTTTATGTTAAAAAAATAATGGCATTGCCGTTACAGCTGAAGCACCCTGATACATTTTAGAGCTGAAGGCAACCAAAAATCAACTTTGTGCGTTTAAGAGTTTGAAAATTGGTTACAAAACTTATCAGCATCAAGGTCGATAATCTTTATCATCCTGTTTGATGACAAACATTCATGACAATAAGTTAAGGGTAATCTAGAACAGTACAGCAATTGATTTTCCCAGTAATTTATCAACTTAGAAACATCAAAACATTTTGCTTTAGATACTTTTTTCCATGTCTTTTTAGATACTTTTTTCCATGTCTTTTTCCAGTAATTGGTTACGAAAGTGGTTGATAATCTTTATCATCCTGTTTGATGACAAACATTCATGACAATAAGTTAAGGGTATTCTATGACAGTGCACCAATTGATTTTCCTACTATTTGATCAGCTTTAGAAGCTAATAGGAATTTCCCCAAAATCAGCTTTCTCTTAAAAGCAGAATAAAAAGTACATACCTTTATTATATCATCGGTAACTATGGGTAATGATGATGAATATACTCTGTCTCTTGCATTTTTCGCCTACCCATAAGACAAACAGTGTTCATGTGAGTAAACAATATAGTAGGTATATTACAAATATTCAGCTAGATTCAAAGCAAACATTCTTTTTTATGGCCAAATCAACACACTGTAAGGAGGAAGATGGTAGATTTAGTATCTGAGAGCAAACGAATTTGTAGGTCTAGATACTATGTACATGAAGATAAATCAAATCAAAATGGTTAAATCATGTAGATAAACTTCAACCTCAAATGAAATTTGAAATTAGTCTGATATAAATAAGATTCATTAGAGGCTGCTATGTGTCATCGATATTCATTCTTCTGGCTCATATATAATTTAATTTCAAATAATACCATTTCAATCCTATACACCATCATTGAGGGGGGAAAAAATGGATACAATCCATGTCTTCTTTTCTCACATAAACCAATACTTGATGCAATTTTTAGATCAGCTCTTTAGAATAAACAGACTCATTGGAGCTACTTACTTGTTGTTCCCAGCCTGTACATGTTGTTACTAGGAATAGTAAAATTGCTTGTACAAAAAGGCCACAGATAATTCCGAGCCAGAGTCCCTGAAATATCCATGAAAATTTGGCATAATCAACAAGTTAAAATGTTAACAAGTAATATTCTATTTCTTTATTTGTAAACACCAGCATTTTTCCTGCAGCCTACATAGAGTCGTGTGCTTTCTCTACTATTGCTAAGAGGAAAGGAACTTTGGCAATTGCTTTATGGTTTAATATGTTAATACGACCAAGTCAAGCTTGTAATGGAAAATAGATTGCATCTACGTGGCAAAAAAATCTAGGCAATGAGATATAATGTGAAGTTAGCTTTATGCCTACACTGAGTTAATTCCTAGAAATGTAGCATTTAACAATTTCTAGTTTCTGGCATCCTATTCTGAATGAACAATTTTGAAATGAACAAAATTCCAATCTCACCTTTATCTGTCAAAAATCTTACTCTTTAAGTTGTACAATAAACTCTTTTTTTTCCCAGAGTTCTCATCTATTTCTTAAGCATTGAAAACACAAATTTCAGAGCTTTGTAAATCAAATCAGTGGGGAAAGGATAACTGACCCTGCCACCAATATGCAGTACAAAGGCCAAAAGGACAGCCATAGGAATGCCAACCATGTAGTATGCCCCAAGATTAACATAAGCACCGAGCTTTTGCCACCCACATCCTCTGGCAATGCCTGAAATATTATTTTCGAACAACAATTACATCTACAGAAATTGTCAACCATTACATCTACAGAAAGTTTTGTTATGCTATCATGAATTCAAGATGAATATGTTTGTAGCTCCAAATAAGACTATAAAGGGTAAATCTGAACCTGAAAGAATGCATTGGATTCCATCCAAAAATGACGAGGCTGCTAGCAATGGGATCATGCTTTCAACATAATCAATGACCTCCTTTTCATTGCTGTAAGCACAGCCCAAAACATTTCGTATAGAGAATAAAAGACATACTATCATGATTGCCTCCGTGATTGCTATACAGAACACAACATACACTGCTAAGCGGGCAGCATGTGAGCGTCCAGCTCCTAGTTCATTAGAAACTCGTGTACTGCAATGTGAACATTATGAAAAATTTTGATTGAAAATGATTTGGATTAAATCTTTGATGATCTAATAACCTAATTCTTTTTCCTTGAATAGGTTAAACGACTAACAGAAATAGTTGAAATTTACTAGTTAGCTATAAAATATACTTACCTTACAGCAGCACTAAAACCAAAGGGAATCATATATGCTAGAGAAGAAGTGTTAAGGCTGCAAAAAATCAAAACTAGCTCAGATAAAAACGAAGCAGATACAATAAAATACCCTAACTAAGATTCATTTATAATTAAACTTCTTATATCACTCTTCATAAATAAAATTTTCACATTACACATACATACCAGATTGAAAGAACTGATGTCTCAAGTTTTGGATTGGCCAACAGACCTGACAAGAGAATAAGTATTTCAAAGGACCACCACTGCAAGCTGTTGAAACCCATAGAATAATAAACTAACAAAATAAGTTTAAAAAAACATTCTAATATAATCTGTCGTACATCATTAACAACTTGTGGTATAGTATGATGAACAGAAATGGATCTTGTCTATTTGACAAAATTTTCATCACGTGCTATGAAATTTGAATATTGGGAGGGGTTAAAAGGAAGTATATTAATCACAAAAATGCTATGAAGTAGTATACCAGATCATGAAAGAAGATGGAATGGCAAGCTTGAGAAAATGTTTAATATCATGCAAAGCCTCCCTTGTAAAGGATGTCCATGTCCTCTTACATGCAGGTGAAATTTTAATATATATTAAAAGAAGTGTCACGTTGACCCAGAAGGAAATGCCGTTTGCCAAGGCAGCCCCTTTATTTCCTAATCCACTTTTAAATACCAGAACCCAGCACATGGGAACATGGAAACACAAAGTAATTGCAGAGCATAGCATCATGGGAAAGACAATGCTTTGTGACTGGAGAAATCTCACAAGGGGTTGAAGAGCTGCATAACCAAATAGACTAGGAATCATCCATCTGGCATATTTCCCTGCTTCCAAGGATATTAAGGGGTCCTGCCCAAATGCAATTAGAATGTTGCCCATGTACACCCACAACACAGCAAGCGGTAGGCTCACACAAAAAAGAGCAAAAAAGGCTCTCTGCACATGAATCCCAAGCTGATGGTATTGCTTTGCCCCATAGGCCTGTCCACACAGTGTTTCCAATGTACTTCCCATTCCCATCTGTACAGATAGAAGAGAGAAAAAGTTGGTTTTTTTATGCACCATTGCATTCATGACTTATAAACACTTTTCTCAATTTATTTACTGTAGACTTTAAACCTCTCCAAAAAGAAGTGAACCATAATAACTGCTGAAATTATCTTTAGGGTCAATTCAGTGTGGCAGGTATGCAGACCGAGCCAAGTTATTTTTTATTAGGTTTCTGCAAAAACTTTTAAAAAATTCATCAAATAAGGAAAAGGTTGACTATTGTTCATTTCAAAGGATAACAGATATAAAATTAGTTTGGATTTATTCATTTTGCTTTATAGCATTATATTACATTCATAAAAGCAGATTACTAACCTCAAAATAACCTCTGTTTCGATACCAAGTGAGTATCTAAGGGATCAAATTTGAATTTTGTTTTGTTAAACTTAGAACTCAGATTCAAAGGTTCAATACAGGATCAAAATTAGTAACGATATTTGCGTCTGCTGAGCAACTCTAGTTGAAAAGAAGGTTAATTTAATGAATCGTCTAGGAGGTATAGATAAATTTCTTAGTACCTGCAGCAAAAACTATTGAAAACAGAAATAGAATGTATATTTAACACCTGGGTGCAGCCTATCTACAAGAACATTAAAAGCCTGCCATATGATTTGAGTCTGTACTTGGGATCTTATCAAATAAAATTTAAGCACACAATGTTTCAAGCTTTTGACAGTGCATCTTTATATTTCGGTGATCTTAACTCAGTTTCATAAGTAGTAATTTGTGTTTTTCACCCATCTAACTGGAATTCGAAGGGTCCACTTGCAATCATAGACTCAAACCAATAACTAACATTTCCAAGCAAGTTGGTCACCGATTTTCCCTAGTCCATTCCATTTAACTTGCAACCCCATTTCAAATCCTTTTAAGCAAGTATTGTGCCTCATTAACCAGGGCATCATTATGAAATATTACTCAGTTGTAGGACCAAAAAAGTTATCAAATATAGGTTGCAGGAGATGGCTTATCCATAAAACAGAGCAATTTAATGTCTTATGATTCTAACCTTTACAATGGCCATTTTCTAGTTCAAGATCTATGGAATCATGTACATTAGGACTCAGTGCAACTAAGCATCACCAGTCCCCTGGAAGGAAAAGAGTCCAGATTCCGAGATAATGCTTTAATTTTTCAACCTTTTTAAAGCATTTTCCTTTTAGGGAATTTAAGGAGCAAAAGAATCTCATGAAAGCATTCAAACTTTAAATTCTTACAACAAAAGCAAACCAAAGTAAAACAAGGTTTTTAAATTATACCAGCACACTGAAGCCGGAGAAATTTGCGAAGGAAGTAGCAATAGATGCACTAGAGAGCGCAAGCTCCCCTAAATGCCCTACCAGCATAACAGATATCACCTCTAAGCTAAATTGTAAAAAACTTACAAAAGCCATAGGCCCTGCTATCCAGCACTGTTTCTTAATTTCCTCCCATACTACAGCAACGCTACACCTCACTTCATCCTGCTCATCTCCAAATATAACTGTTTCTTCGTTGGCTACAAGTGGCTCCAGCACATCACTCTCATGTCCATGGCTCTGAATTGAATCACCTCTTTCCATGGTTGATCGAATGGAAGAACTGCATTCAACCAACTTGTAAGCCGGTTTGTATGTATATAACAGGGGAATACTGAATCGCCTCTGTAGAAGAGATGAAAAAACAAAACAAAAATTTATCTTCCACTTTATCACAGAGTTTTAAAATTCTGTATTGATTCGTCCACCACAGACATCAAAATCTAAGTTGTCCGCCACCACAGCCATTTGTCTGCTTTTCTGCCACACAATATAATTTCCTACTAACCGTAATACTAATGTTAATCCTAATCATATTATAATATTTTAATTATTATAATAATTTTATAATAAAATATATAATAAATATAAAAAATAATTTATTTAAAATATTACATGTTGTGCTACTACTGCTACTAGCATATATATATATTATTTTAATAATAATATTTATAAAATATGTCGAGAGATATCCTTCTCGAGGCGCCTATTCAATTTTTATAGAGAAGGATATCTCTCAGCGTATTTTATATATATTATTATTAAAATAATATATATATATGCTAGTGATATAACAATTGCGGACGCATAGTTTTTAATCTTCATCAGTTCATTTACTATTAAATATCTCGTATTTCTCTTAAATTTTCACATCTATTATAATTATTTTTTTATTAAATGAATATAATACATTTTAAATAGAATAAGCTAGATGTTGTATTTTTATAAATAATATAATAATTGAGTAGATTAATTGTACATATAGTGAATGTTGTATTGTGGACCCAAAAAAAGTTGCAATGACAAAAAATTATCACACAATACAAAATGGATGTCTCATCTTTCTTTTATATGAATAGTAATTTTGTCTTGATTGATTTTTTTAGCAAAGCAAGTTGAACATGAAAGCTTTGTAGAAGTGACTAGAACTTTTTAACAAAATAAAACATGAATTAAATAGAGTAAAGCAAAACATGAATTAGATAAATTCAAGCATAAAAACTCAATAAATGAATAAAACTTTTACAAATAATAATTTTGTACAATACTAATGCTATAAAACCTACATATTTTTACTAATACTATAAAAATCTTTAATAATTCTCTATTAAAGTTAAAATAATACAAATTATCAAAGGTCAATAACATCACAAAACTTAATATCATTAATTGTCTCCAAAGGGTCCCTACCCCTAACTAGTCTATAGAAAACCTCATCCTTATTCTTTCATGCTAATTTCCCATGTTGCCCATGTGGAGATACAACACATATATAGATAATGTAATAGTTTGATAGACCTCTTTGCAAACAAAAGTGTAATGATTGAAGGGTAAATGATATCATGTTGATTTACTTCCTTATAAGGTGGCAATGATAACACAACTTGACGATGTTGATTCCCTATGACATTAGGACATCCACTACTTACCCAATAATGATAAGTCTCATTATTATTAGGCATGGCGAAAACCAAGAAGATTTTGAGAGACTTATGTATTAGAGTTGAGGATTTTATTGTTTCTTCACTTTATTTTGATGGGAAGTTATCAAATTTCACTACATAACTAAAGAGCAATTGTAGGTGAGTGACAAATTAGAAGAGGGTAAAATATGGGAGGAAAGTGTAACAAGATTGAACCTTTGTCCTACAAATTAGTGAAGAAAAAATTAAAAATATGGAGAATTCTTCAAAAGGCATCCTTACTCCCTTTATGGAGAACTTGAATGGCTTTGATATACTTTATTGGGGGAATTTGTCAAAAATTGGAACTCTATGGCTGTTACCCTATGGGGTGTCAAAGCTTCCCAAAGGAGGATGAAATAATTATTGGAGATCAAACTAGGTATGTTAGGTTCTCCATTTCATGGTCGTGGGATGAGATTACCCTACAAATCAAGTTCTACATCACACTAGAGGGTAGTTTCAATGCAATCTAAACCTACCATTCCACCCTCTTGAGTCATTTTAAAGCATAAAAGGAAGGTTAGTTTTCTCTTTTTTCTCTCCTCTTTAGAGTACTCAATTTTTGAAGTGAAGAAAATTAAAGGAAGCAATCCACTACATTAGTCCCTTATCCTTTCACTTTTTAAACATGTTATGTTACTAAAGCCCATACCCTCTGTAATGACTCACTTTGGTTAGGTCCTTACCATAAACCCCTCAAAAAAAAAATTGACCCCTTCCCTTGCCTCTTCTCCCTCTCCTAACCATGTAACATTTTCCTTTAATTTTGTTGTTTCTTATAGCCACAGGGAAGATGAGGATGATGGGATTAATATTATGGTTTAAAACCCAAAGAAAGCTAAAGGTGACCCCCAAGTTGAAGCTAATGATGGAGGATTTCCATTTGATGATACCATGGGGATTAGGAAGGTGCATGATCAAGAGGATATAAATGTTGAAAAAATAGAGTGTGCTAAAAAAGTTCCATGAACAAAAAGAATGATCTATCACTACTACAAAAATCTTAGAAAATACTGGTTTGATTGCTATAAAATGGGGATTTTGAAATTCTTTGAGGGGACCTGGTGTCTTGGCTTGGGATGGTTCTCATTTGTCCATGAAGTACTCTATGTTTGTTGGTTATAAGCAGCTTGGTAGGTAGTTGTTTGGGGATATTGAGGTCCCTTGGTGGAAGCAAGTTTGGCACAAGTTGGCATGGCCCAAGTGCAATTTCTTCATGTGGTTAGTAGCTCAAAAACGATGTCTTACTTGGGATAATTATGTAAATGTGGTTTGCAAGGCCCTTCAATGTCTGTTTTGTGTCGTAATTGTGAGGAGAGTATCTCTCATCTCTTCTTCCATGTTCCTATGCTAGGGAGATTTGGCATTTTTGGTGGAGGGTGTGGAATACGCCATGTTGGCATGTTTCCTCTTTGGCTAAGTTTGTGAATCAGTGGGGCAAGGCCCCTATTTCTACTTCCTTTCTTCAAGTTGCTTGGGCTCTTGGCCCATCCTTTATTATTTGGAACCTTTGGTTAGAGAGGAATCATCAAATTTTTCAGGATGTGATGTTGGTGGCCCCTCGCTTGTGGTGGAAAATTCTGCATTCTTTGGGAGAAATAATTGTGGCTAAGTGCGATCTAACAACATCAATGGATCCTTGTGATGTTGGGTGTTGCAATTGTCTTCATCTTCCTCCTCAACAATGATAGCTCATGTGCAACAGATGTAGACATCCTACCCCGAAGGTGAATAGGGAGGGGAGATGGTCTCATCCACCTCAAGGAGTCTTAAAAATCAACACGGATGACTCTTCTCATGGAAACCTAGGTCATGCTAGAATTAGTGGTGTTGGTCAAGATAGCTCTGGAGATGTTCAATTTATCTTCTCTGTTTATAAGGGTCTTCATACTAATAATTTAATGGAGGCTCAGGCCATTTTAGCAGTTGTGGAGCGTGTGGAAGTCAATTGGGGTGGTGAAGGATCATATGTGAGTTTGATTCCCAGGTTGTGGTGAACTTGTTGAATAGGTGGCATTTAGATGATGTTAACTGGCATTTGGCTTTGATTGTTGATCAAATTCTCAACCTAAGTGCTTCTTTGGAGTTTGTTACTTTCACTCATATTCCTAGAGAATGGAATGGTGTTGTTGATTGTTTAGCTAAATGGGCTTCTAATCATATTTTTGATTGGAATTTAGTGGACTGGGGTCAATTACCCCTAGATCTATCTCAATAGTTGGATCACTTGGTGGACCTTGATAGGGCTATGTAATGCCCTTGCTTTGTACTTCTTGTTTTAATAAAAAATTTACCCCTCCTTTATGTATGTAGAGGTAACTACCATATACAATTCCATACAATGCAAGTACAAAGAAAGGGAGAAATTTTCTTGTATCAAAAAATGATAAAATGATAGGTAATTTTAGTTTTTTCATGCCTTCCAAGCTCAATAGTGATATTTGTTTAGCTTTACAATGCATAGATGATAGGGCTAAGTGAAGGATTCAATGCAAATTGGGAAGGAATTTGTTTTGATTAGCTTAAAGTCAAGAAGGGCTCATACCCTTACAAAATGGCCATAGAGGCCCAATAGGGGAGCTCACGAGACATGAGGCGCCTGGAAAGAAAAGAAAAAGAAATTACATAAAGGCCAACAAAAGTATAAAAAAAAAACATAGGGGAGAACCAACCAAGAACCAAACCAGCTACTAGTTTCCCAACAACTTGAGGCCATTAATGGCCTACTATTCATTCTCTAGAAATTGCAAAATTTCTTTAAAGGATAGGGGCTTCTTTTGCATGGGCTAGCCCTCCTGAATATTGGGTGTAGTAGAATCACTTTCTTTCCTTTCCTCTTTGAATGGGCAACATCTTGACAATCCTCCCCAACCCTTTTTCCATGGCTATTACAAAGCCCCTACTACGACACCTAAATAGTGGTTGCAATATTTTTCACCGTTTCCTTGTTGTAGTCCATAATTTCCTATATTTAACACTTGATGGTTTTCTCTTGATTTCTATGCATGGTATCCATATCCTCCTATAGCTTCTCCCTCTCCTCCATAGAACTGACCACAACCTTGAGCTCATCAACTTCATTTTCCCAATAGACCCACCTGTCAAAAGACTTGGCAAGAGAAGACAAAAGGGCCCAATGACCCTCATCATCAACCTCACTCAACCAGGTTTCCTTCTGATTAAGCACCTTTTCTTCCATAAGTTGAATTTTGTCTTTAGTCGTGATAAGTTGAGAGAGCAACCATTTCAGAATGTCATTCTAAATATTCACAACTTCACTCAAGTCATTGATTTTAAGTTTTAGGGGGGCACAATTGACACAAACATCATCTAACTAGGGGTCTTTAGGGACATTCTCCATGATAATACAAAGGGCAGGGGAATCTAGAGCCTGGCTAGAAGGGTTAGTGGATAGGGGGACTTGGAAGCTTCTTAAAAATCTTCATGAACAAGGGAGCTAGTGGGGGAATCTTTTTGGGAGGGGTTCCAGGATTCATCATCAGAATTATCAGAAATAAAAACATGAGTGGGGTTAGAAAATGAAACACTTGTTTTAAAACCTAGGGTGGGGACAAAAGTAGGGGATTTACCTTTAGCCCTAGTAACCCTTAGAGAGGATGAAAAATCTAGGCCAAGGGTAGAGGGGAGGCCCTCCAAAGGTTTACTTATAGGAGTTTTTTCCCATAATCTTAGCTCTTTACTTGCATCATTGAAAATTAAAATAATAAAATATGAATATGAAAATTCAATTAAAAAAATCCTATAAGAAGGAAGCCTTATATCTCCACCTATTGTGAGCATAGAAAACGAAAAAAAACTCCCTTTCAATACATAAAATAACAAGAAAAATACCTTCCAAATTCAAGTTTGAAAAATAATAAAGAAGAGAGTTTCTTTGAATCATAAACCTTCGACAACCTTTATCACTCACAAGCAATCCAATTCCAAAGTCAAACCACTTCCAACCAAAATCTGATTTCAAGCTTTCCAATCTTTAAAAAAATCTTTTGAAAGAAGAAAGAGAGAGTATTCAAACCAAGAAAGAAAAAACCTTCTTTTTTCTTTTTACTAATTCCATAAACCCCTTTTATATGTTTCCTCAATTTCCCACTTCAAGAATATTTCAAATAGGAGCTTTTTCAATAATGAAATATTTCCCACTTGAATTTTCATTATTTTATTTTCTTTCAAATATTTAACAAATTACCTTTGCACCAAATATAAACTAGGCTAACACATTGTGATTAATTTATAATTAAAATTTTGTCATGCTAATAATCCAATAAAGCAATACAACACAATTCATTTAAATTTTATATTCTTTCTAACAATCATATGAGATTGAAACAAATTAAATTAAATTTTCAATTATAGCAATTTGATTTCCCATAAGTCAATATTTTATTTCTGAAGACTAATTAATTACACTTTAATTTCTTTCACTAGAAATAAAATTTGTAGTAAACATAATTCCACTAGAAGGTGCAACTAATTATCTTTCTACTCTAAGCATTAAATATTTCATAAATATGACACACATATTTTGAAATAACATAAAATGCAATAGGACATGAAAAAACAACCACATGTAAAGGGCTCACTCTAAAAGTTCAAACTCATTTCACACTCAATTGAGTGAGATGGAGATTATCAAACATGTTTTACCCAATGTCACAATCTTTAAATCAATCATCATTGGGGGAAAAAATGTACAAGTGAAATATTAGATGTACCTACACCATTAAAGAATAGCCCAAGTAAGTGCAACAAACACCCAACATGACATAAATCATCACATTTAAACCATCTATGATAAACATGACTTAGACATAAAGATGTAGAAATCACTAGTAATCTAGAATGTTGAATCAAATATAATAAATGTATCTATATCATATATGGTAAAAATAGAAAAGTGGAACTAGTATAGTAATCCAAACATATCAGATACAAGTACATCTCATAATATATAATTTCAAATCTAGATACTAATACAAAATCTTTTTGAAAAACACATTAATAGTAATACAAAACATCATCACCAGAAAAAATAATAGAATAAAACCAAAATTCAACAATAATACAAAACAAAACAACTTGAAGCATTACAAAAAGTTTCATAAAGAAAACAGCGCATTAGAAAAGAATTACATAGTCCTTGTGAACATTAATTTGAATTTGATCACAATTGACATAGGTAGTTTATCTTATCACCCTACAAAAGTGTTTGCTATTCACTTGCAAGTTGCAAGTGACCAATCTCCAAAACTGACGCCACTTTTTCCAGCTCTATCAAAGCTTATTGAAAAAATTAAGGAAAATGTTTCATTTAATAATGGCATTGCCGTTAGAGCTGAAGCACCCTGATACATTTTAGAGCTAAAGGTAACCAAAAATAAAAAATTTGGGCGTTTAAGAGTTTGAAAATTTGTTACAAAACTTATCAGCGTCAAGGTCGATACTCTTTACCATCCTGTTTGAAGACGAACATTCATGACAATAAGTTAATGGTTTTCTATGACAGTGCAGCAATTGATTTGCCTAGTATTTGATCAGCTTAGAAACATCAAAACATTTGGCTTTAGAAGCTTTTCTTCATGTCTTTTATCTCACAGAATTTTTCATTCTTAATTCAATAGGAATTTCCCCAAAATCAGCCTTCTCTTAAAAGCAGAATAAAAAGTACATACCTTTATTATATCATCAGTAACTATGGGTAATGATGAAGAATATACTCTGTCTCTTGCATTTCTTGCCTACCCATAAGACAACCCATGTTCATGTGAGTAAACAATATAGTAGGTGTATTTCTACATCCATGGATAATATCCAGCTACATTCAAAGTAAGCATTCTTTTTTAGCATTTGAGAGCAAACCAATTTGTTGGTCTATATGCTATTTGCATGTGGACAGAAACCTTCCATTAGTACATGCAATGTGCATCAAATCAAAATGGTTACATCATATAGATAAACTTCAACCTCAAATGAAATTTTAAATTAGTCAAATATTAATAATATTCATTACAGGCTGCTATGTGTCATTGATATTAATTCTTCTACCTCGTATATAGTTTAATTTCAAATAATACCATCATTGAGGGGGGGAAATGGATACAATCCTTGTCTTCTTTTCTCATATAAAAAAATAATTGCTGTAATTTTTAGGTCAACTCTTTAGAATAGACAGACTCATTGGAGCTACTTACTTGTTGTTCCCAGCCTGTACATGTTGTTACTAGGAATAGTAAAATTGTTTGCACGAAAAGGCCACAGATAATTCCGAGCCAGAGTCCCTGAAATATCCATGAAAATTTGGCTTAAGCAACAAATAAAAATGTTAAGTAATATTCTATTCCTTTATTTGTAAACACCAGCATTTTCCCTGCAGCCTACAGAGAGTCGTGTACTTTCTCTACAAATCCCCTCCATGTTGATTACTTTGGCAATTGCTTTATGGCTTTATATGTTCAAATGCAACCAAGTCAGGATATAGTTTGCATCTACGTAGTAGTTAGGATTCAGATGAAGCATAATCTAAAACTATGTAGCAAAAAAATCTAGACAATGAGATACAATATGAAGTTAGCTTTATGCCTACACTGAGTTAATTCCTAGAAATGTATCTTTAACAGTTTCTAGTTTCTGGAATCCCATTCTGAATGAACAATTTTGAAATGAACAGATTACCAGTCTCACCTTTACATATGACTGCTTCATAGAATGCCATATGACAGGGAAAATAACTTATATTCTCAGACTGTTGCTGGGAATGGTCTAGCCAGTTGAACATAAGAATTATAATTTCAATAACAGTTATATTTACAGAATTGTCATTTATCTGTCAAAAATTTACTCTAACAGGTAAGATAAACTCTTTTTTTTTTTTCCAAAGTTCTCATCTATTTCTTAAGCATTGAGAACATAAATTTCAGAGCTTTGTAAATCAAATCACTGGGGAAAGGGTAACTGACCCTGCTATCCATATGCAGTACAAAGGCCAAAAGGACAGCTATAGGAATGCCAACCGTGTAGTATGCCCCAAGCTTAACATAAGAACCCAACTTTTGCCACCCACATCCTCTAGCAATGCCTGAAATATTATTTTCAAACAACCATTACATCTACAGAAAGTGTTGTTATGCTATCATGAATATGTTTGTAGCTCCAAATCTGACTATAAAGGGTAAATCTGAACCTGAAAGAATGCATTGGATTCCATCCAAAAATGACGAGGCTTCTAGCGATGGGATCAGGCTTGCAACATAATCAATGACCTCCTTTTCATTGCTGTAAGCATAACCCCAAACATTTCTCATAGAGAATAAAAGACATACTATTGCCTCTGTGATTGCTATAAAGAATACTGCATACACTGCTAAGCAAGCAGCATGTGAGCGTCCAGCTCCTAGTTCATTTGAAACTCGTGTACTGCAATGTGAATCTTATGAAATTTTTTATTGAAAATGATTTGGATTAAATCTTTGATTATCCAATATCCTTTTTTTTTTCTTTGAATAGGTTAAATGACTAACAGAAATACCAGAAATTTACTAGTTAGCTATAAAATGTACTAACCTTACAGAAACACTAAAACCAAAGGGAAACATATATGCTAGAGTAGAAGTGTTAAGGCTGCAAAATATCAAAACTACTTTTAGATAAACACGAAGTAGATGCAATAAAATACCCTAATTAAGATTCATTTATAATTAAACTTCTTATATCACACTTCATAATTAAGATTTTCACATTACACATACATACCAGATTGAAAGAACTGATGTTTCAAGTTTTGGATTGGGCAGCAGACCTGATAAGAGAATAAGTATTTCAAAGGATCACCACTGCAAGCTGTTGACACCCATAGAATAATGAACTGACAAAATAAGTTTTAAAAAACATTCTAGTATAATCTACTGTACATTTTTAACAACTTGTGGCATGGTATGATGAACAAAAATGGATCTGGTCTATTTGACAAAATGTTCATCACGTGCTATGAAAATTGAATATTGGGAAGGGTTAAAAGGAAATATATTAACCACAAAAATGCTATGAAGTAGTATGTAGATAACGTCCAAATTTTGCAGCTAAGAGATTAAAGTAAAATACTAGATCATGGATGAAGATGGAATGGCAAGCTTGAGAAAATGTTTGATATCATGCAAAGCCTCCCTTGTAAAGGATGTCCATGTCCTCTTGCATGCAGGTGAAATTTTAATATATAGTAAAAGAAGTGTCACGTTAACCCAGTAGGAAATGCCGTTTGCAAGGCAGCCCCTTTATTTCCTAATTCACTTTTAACTACCAGAACCCAGCACATGGGAACATGGAAACACAAAGAAATTGCAGAGCATAGCATCATGGGAAAGACAATGCTTTGTGACTGGAGAAATCTTACAAGGGGTTGAAGAGCTGCATAACCAAACAGACTGGGAATCATCCATCTGGCATATTTCCCTGCTTCAAAGGATATGAAGGGGTCCTGCCCAAATGCAATTAGAATGTTGCCCATGTATGCCCACACCAAAGCAAGCGGTAGGCTCACACAAAAAAGAGCAAAAAATGCTCTCTGCACGTGAGTCCCAAGCTGATGGTATTGCTTTGCTCCACAGGCCTGTCCACATAGTGTTTCCAATGCACTTCCCATTCCCATCTGTACAGATAGAAGAGAAAAAATGTTGTTCTTCCATGCAACATTGCATTCTTGACTTATAAACAAACTTAAATCTTCTTTTTTTCAATTTACTCACTGTAGACTTCAAAACTCTCCAAAAAGAAGTGAACCATAATAACTGCTGAAATTATATTTAGGGTCACTTCAGTGTGGCAGGTATGCAGACCGAATCAAGTTATTTTTTATTAGGTTTCTGCAAAAAGCTTTTCAAAAATTCATCAAATAAGGAAAATGTTGACTATTGTTCATTTCACAGGATAACAGATATAAATTTAGTTTGGATTTATTCATTTTGCTTTATAGCATTATATTACATTCATAAAAGCAGATTACCAACACCAAAATAACTTCTGTTCCGATACCAAATGAGTATCTAAGAGATCAAATTTGAATTTTGTTTTGTAAAAGTTAGAGTTCAGGTTCAAAGGTTCAATAAATGATCAAAATTAGTAACGATATTTGCGTCTGCTGAGCAACTCTAGTTGAAAAGAAGGTTAATTTAATGAATCATCTATGAGGTATAGATAAATTTCTTAGTACCTGCAGCAAAAACCATTGAAACAGAAATAGAATGTATATTTAGCACCTCGGTGCAGCCTATCTACAAGAACATCAAGAGCCTGCCATATGATCTGAGTCTGTACTTGGAATCTTATCAAATAAAATTTAAGCACGTTTTGTTTCAAGTTTTCAACAGTGCATCATAATCAAACTAATATTTCGGGGATCGAGTCCAATATCTCATGTTTTATAAGTAGTAATTTGTATTTTTCACCAATCTTACTGGAAGTCGAATGGCCCCTCTTGCAATCATAGACTCAAACCAATAACCAGTATTTCCAAGCAGGTTGGTCACCCATTTTCGCAAGTCCACTTAACTCGCAACCCCATTTCAGAACCTTTAAGAAAGTATCATGCCTTATTAACCGCTTATCATTAGAGCTATCTGCTTCAGCAGTTCATCATTATGAAATATTTACTCAGTTTCAGGACCGAAAAAGTCATCAAATATAGGTTGGAGGGGATGGCTTATCTATAAATCAGGGCAATTTGATGTCTTATGATTCTACCCTTTACAATGGCCATTTTCAAGTTCAAGATCCGTGGAATCATGTACATTAGGACTCAGTACAACTAAGCATTTAAGGACACCAGTCACCCTGGAAGGAAAAGAGTCCAGATTCTGAGATAATGCTTTAATTTTTCAACCTTTCTAAAGGTTTTTCCTTTTCGGTAATTTAAGAAGGAAAAGAATCTCAGGAAAGTATTCAAACTTTAAACTCTTACAACTAAAGCAAACCAAAGCAAAACAAGGTTTTTGAATTATACCAGCACACTGAAGCCGGAGAAATTTGCAAAGGAAGTAGCTATAGATGCACTTGAGAGAGCAAGTTCCCCTAAATGCCCTCCAGCATAACAGATATCATCCGCAAGCTAAATTGTAACGAAGTCACAGACGCCATAGGTCCTGCTATCCAGCATTGTTTCTTAATTTCCTCCCATACTACAGCGACAGTACGCTTGACTTCATCCTGCTCATCTCCAAATATAACTGTTTTCTCCTTGGCTACAATTGGCTCCAGCACATCACCCTCATGTCCATGGCTTCGAATTGAATCACCTCTCTACATGGTTGATCGAATGGAATATCTACATTCAACCAACTTATAAGCCGGATTGTATGTTTATAACATAAGAATATTGAACCGATGATAAAAACAAAACAAAACGACAGTAGGAGACCCGTATGCACTAAAATATACCAGTTTGAGGTACCTCTTTTTGTCGGGAGAAGCTAATCTCCCGACAAAACGGCAAGTATTAGACATGATAACAACCCATCCCCGATGACATCATTGTGAGATAAGACTAGCAAACGGTGTATGTCATTTGGAGTGTCATCACATGGTCTGTCACTGAAAAACATGGCATCGGCAGGTTTTAAAAATGTTATTTTAGAAAGCCAAAACATTGTCATTTTCGACATTCACATTTTGGAGGTTGTTGGGGAGCCCGGAAGGAAGTTGCAGGGGTTCGGAGGTTGAAGCAGAACAACCACTCTTCCTACCAAAATGCATTTGATAGGTGTGGGCAGCTAGCTGGCAGGTATGTATATCTGCGAATAATATATGTCTTTTTCCATTTTGCCTAGGGATTGTGAAGAATTGAACGGTTACTCGTTGCAAAAAGACGTATTCATTGATGTGTTTCCAAGAATTTTCCTTGCAAAAAGGGGTTTTCATTTAAAATATAAAGTTGTTTATGTGGTTTTCTATTGAGAGTTCTTTTCATTTTACCATTTTAATGTTCACAACATAACTTTTTTAGGAAGCTGAATGAAATACCTGACAACCCATTGTGGAAATAAGACTGACATTTATTTTTTGCGGTTGAAGTAGTTGTGGAATAACATGTAGAGAAACCAAAAACCATGCAAAATATATATCTAGGTTGGAAAATATAATGTGGGTTCTGCAATTAAATTATATGTTTTGCAAGCCACATAAAGCCCATAACGTCACCATTTTCGACATTTGCATTTTGAAGGTTGTTGAGGAGCTTGGAAGGGAGTTGTTGGTGTTTGAAGGCTGAAGCAGAGCGACCATTCTCCCTACCAAAACACATGTGAGAGGCGTAGGCAGCTAGCTAGTAGGCATGTATATCTTCCAGAAATATATGATGTTTTGCCATCCTACCTAGGGACTGTGAAGAATTGAATGGGTATTCATTGTGAAAAGGGGTATTCATTGACGGGTTTTCAAGGATTTTCCTTGCAAAAAGGGATTTTCATTTGGTTTCACTGTGTAGAGAGTTTACAACATTGTGTGGGTTGGAGGTTTCATAAATCATGTACTCACTACCCACTATGTTTTCCAACTTGCAAATATACTATGTATGTATATTTGGATCATATGAAGAAATTGAAACACAATTTTTAATCTACCTAAGACTTGTTCTAAATTTTGAAGGTGCCTTTCATTACATTCATACTGTCTAAATATTAAAATCCTTTCAAGACATTCATACTATTTTGTAAAATTCCAGGTTGCAAAAAATAGGGTGTTATGAAACCTACAACCCACATTATGTTTTAAAACCTTTTACAAGTAACAACCCAATTGGTTTGTCACCCCTCACCTCAATTTGGTCTATTTTGTGAATGTCTTGAGAACCTTTTATTTTGTAGATAGTAAGAATGTAATGAAATTGGAAAAAACTGAGTATTATGAAACCTGCAACTCACATAGTGTTGTAAAACCCTCTACACGTAACAACCCAATTGGTTAGTCACCCCTCAGCTCGATCTAGTTAGTCTTATGTATCCCCCACTTGCAACTCCTCCCTGTGCTCTCCATCACTTAGCTTTAAACATACATAATGAAATAAATGGAAAACCACGTTGTATTTTCTAACCTACAATTATATTTTGCATTTATTTTTCAATCATATGAAAAAAATTGAAATGCAATTTTTAGTCTAAGTTAAGAGTTGCTATAAATTGTGAAGGTTAACTTCACTACATTCTTATTGTCTACAAAACTAAAGGTTTTCATTACAATCATGATGTCTATATATAATTGCATGTTGGAAAATGTTGGGTGTTGTGAAACCTGCAACCCACTAACTCTTGTAAGACCCTCTACACATAAATATCGAATTGGATAGAGTTTTGAATGTCTTGAATACTTTAATGTTGCTTTGTAGCCGCTTTTTGCTCAGCTTTGAGAGTGTCTTTATGATTAAAGAATGTAGAAGTTTCTTTGACCAAATTCTTTAAAAAACTTGTCTACCTTTTCAAATAAGACTTTCATGTCTTATCCCAACCAAATCTCTTTTTTTGCACTTACATTTGAAGATGATATTTCTTTTTCCTTATCATGTATTTCCACTTGTATTTGTTCCATGGAATTCTTATGTTCAAGAATCTTTGAATTCATTTGGTCAACTACACTTATAATATCATCTC
>VDFB02047230.1:266873115-266885849 GCA_007258455.2 Sequoia sempervirens
TATTTCGATGTCGAGAGCATCTGAGGCAAAAAAAAATTGCACAAGGCCCATACGGCTTCCATACAACCCTATGTATGAAGTTAAAAAAATGATTAAAAACCTAGGTCAGCTTATTTTTTTCTTATAAATTTCTATTTTTGAAATTTATTAAATATATATATATATAAAGTAAAGTTGCAAGCATTTAAAAGTTTGGAGGTTGATTTTTTTGGGTTGGCATATATTTGTGTGGGAACTTTAATGAAGGTACCCACAAGTACCTGTCATAGCAAGCCTGCGGGCCCCACATCACTTGCCAACAACAAGTTTAGCTGCTCAACAACCTTTTACCACCCTCGACATATCTTTTGTTGATTGCATGACAACAACATTAAAAACTCAACCACCGTTTTATGATTTTCTAGCAAAAAAACAAATGCCAACGTCAAATTTTTTTCAGGCTAGTCAGACCACCAGTAGAAATTTTATGGCAACTATAATTTTTCCAACTATCAAAGGAATTTTCTGATGACAGGGTCTTCTTTCCAGGCAAGAGATTTTTTTGAGAATGTTCCATTATGACCAGAATATTCTGGATGCTCAAGGAATATTTCAGTTGTCAATTTTTTGCACAAGGGCCAAATTTTTTTCCGATGCAAGGGAATATTCCCTAGCATCATGATATCAACAATACGACCTAGGGCTTGGCCCCCTTTGACCCCCTTTGTGCCCTAAAAGGGGTCTTTTTTTAGTTTGGCCATAACTTGGGCATATGATATCTTTTTTTGGCAAATGAGATATCGTCAGAAAGATGGTTCCACCAAATTTCTAGTGGTGTGGGTCTCATTAATTTACTTTGTTGTTGGTGCATTCTACATCCTGTTGAAGTTAGAGGTGTTATTTTTAGTCCCGAGCTTGTAACTTTTGACCAGTTTAGATCCATTTTTCACAATTCCAGCAGCGTTGGAACCATCTTTTAGAACTCTTCAGTTCCATCCATGCACCTTTTTAGATTGTTCTCCAAGTACATTTTATTGAGTATTTTGTGTTTTTGCACTCTAGTGAATTACTTGGATGTCTTAGATCTTGGAAACTTTTTGTTTCTGTGGGATGACTCGTTTTTGGCTGTTCCTTATGTGTTTCTAATATTTTGTCCTATTTGGACATTGTAGACATCTGTTTCATGCACATTCTCTTTTGTAGATGGATTGAGATAAAGTGCCATTCTGGTGTATATTTTTTGGGGATTTTTCATATCTTGTTGTGCCTTTTGTATTCGCACTATGATATAAAGTGTCATGGGGGGTTGATGTTTTCCTTTGGTTTTCCATCATACATTTGTCTAGTGAGTGTCCCTTCCGCGATAACAATGAATCCTAGTGAGTCTTGCCTCATGCGAGTGTGCCTTAGTTTGCACACCCTTTTATTTGTAGGTTGTTTCTCCTACATGCACCTCTTGGTTTCACATAGTTCCAGTGTACTTGTCTTGGTTCTCCCTTTTCAACATTATGGGGGTGGTTTCTACTATTGGTATTAATGCTTCCTTGGTTTCACGATTGGAACAATCTATGTATCTAGTTCTTGTTCCTATGTACTTTTAGATGTAGCGTACACACTAGTAGAATTTGGTAAATAAATGACTATGTGACTAAAACTTTTAGTCACGACAACTAAAGATGACTAAATTCTACTCATTTTTTGTAACACAACTATAAATGACTAAATAAATGATTATTTTGTTCATCATAAGTGACTAATTTGATCAATGACTAAAAATGACTAGTCACACAAATAAAAAATGACTAAATAATTAGTCACATAAATAAAACTTAGACAATATGATATTAAGGTGGATGATTAAAAAAATATTTTGAATTGAGGGAGTGGGTTGTATTATAATATAATATATGTATAATATATTATATTACAATACAATATAATATATTATATTACAATACAATATAATATAATATATTATAATATAATATGATATTATATAATATAATATATATATTATATATTATATTATTAATATTATATTATATAATATTATATTGTTATATATTATTATATAATATTATATTATTAGTAATATAATTTTATAATATATAATATGTATTATGTATAATATTAATATTATATTATATTATCATAATTTATATATTATGTATAATATTAATGTCATATTATGTATAATATGTAATATAATATTATATTATATAATATTATAATATAATATTATATTATATTATATTATAATATAATATAATATTATATTATGTTATGTGTATAATATATGTTATGTTATGTATAATATAATATTATATATATTATAATATAATATTATAATATATTATAATATTATAATATAGTTAATAATATTTATTATGAAAAGGAGAGATTATATATTGTAATTTCTTTTAGTTTTGGTTTCCAATTTGAATTTTTTTTTTAGCGGCAAGTAAAACCTAATGCTCGGGAAGATTTTTGTTCTTTTTCTTTTGCCTTCTATAGAACCAGGTAGGGCAACTCGAATAGAATAATGAAAGCAGGGAGCTCAACAATTCCCTCTTGAGAAAACTATTCCCTCTGATCTAGTCGTCGCTACCATGGTTTGCAAAAAGGGAGAAAACTATGCCCTCTAACCTAGTCACCATCAATGTTCTTTTCGACTGGTTTTCACATTTTGGCAACAACAGATTGAAACTACTGGAATTTTCAGTCAAAGATAAAGTTATCTTCATTTGAAATTTTTTTTTTTGTCTTTGTATTTGATGTGCACATTTGAAATATTGCAACAGGTTTGATATGAAAATCTAGGCAAATTACCCTTGACGCTATGAGCTCTACCTCCTTCTGAGGTCAAAAGGGGATTGTATTTCTAGGGGTGCAGTTGATGGTAGGTTTACAAAAAAAATATTTGCTTTCATTTCGTTTTTATGCCTTTCTAGACATATGGGTTGAAGGCATGGCCTCACATCTTCTTTGTCGTAATTTCATTTTAATAAACATACTCTAAAACCCTCATTGAAACCTTCTTTTCAGGCTACAACTCGCCAAATTGGAGAAGTGAAAGGTCAATACCAGTGATGAAAAGTTTGGAGGAGTTGAAACCAATAATGGCGGGGAAAGCAACAAAAATCGATAGAATTTGGTAAAGGATGCCATACATTTCTTGGCCATAATTTCATTTTAATAAACATACTGTAAAACCCTTGTCGAAACCTTATTTTTCAGGTTACAGCTCGCTGATGCCTTTAGAGCATACTCTATTTTTGTTCATTAGCAACCCTGCTCCAATTCACCATATAACCAATTATATTTGCTTGAAATTTTCTAAATATTTCTCAACCAATCTAATTTGAATGTATCCTACAATCATGACATGCTATAAGACCACCTTTCTTTGAGGCATTTTGTCGAGCAGTTCACATGCATTGTCTGGGCTTCCATATTTTGCATACATGTTTACCAAAGCAGTTGAAACTACAAAATTTGAAAAAAATCATTATTTCACTATGTTGCATGGGTAGGGAGGAGGTTGGCATGGGTCATGGAATTTGGCATTACAGCCGCCAATACATTCGCTTGGAAGTTTCCAAAATTCTTTTCAACAAATCCATTTCTTTGCATTTTTTTGCAACCATATCATCCCATGAAATTACATCTGCTTGGAGACATTTCATCAAACAATGTACATTCTTTGGATTTGCGTCCACATTTTGTATACATGTTTCTTATATATTGGTTTCTTCAATAAACCTTTGGCTACACAACTTCTGCAACTATTACATTTCATGCAATGACATCTCTTTGGAGCATTATATCAAACAATTTACTTTCCTTTGTCTACACAGGTTAAGGTGTGTTCTTTTTATTCTTCCCATGCTTGCATTTTCTTAAGATTTTCTAAATCCCTTTCAATGAATCTATTTTGAGCATAGTTTGAGGAGCTGAAAAAACCAATCCCTCCTATGGAAACATATTTTCTTTGAGGGAATCTGATTTATGGGAGAAAGAAGAAAAGCAAAGCAATTCGGACTTGATTCTTCAATGCTTCTTGTTGTAATATTCAATCTTATTTGTTTGTATGCATTATATCATCTTAGGGCCAATATTTATAAGGTTGAATAGTATTTTGTTTTAGTATGTTGTGGTCTTAGAAATTATCACATGTCTCCATTAAAGGAAAATACTGTAATTTTTCTATTGTATTTGTCTATCATGAGAATGGTGTAAATCTTCCTCAATGGTTATTACATGCAGGATCAGGAATTTGTGGCATACTTTTGCGTGAGGCAAAGTCTGACTATGTAGTGAAAGTTAAGAAAGGAGATGCACTTGTAGTACCCATGGGAGAGTGAGCTGGTGGTTTAATGACAACCCATCAGAACAATTGAAGATCCTCTTCCTTGGTGTTTAGTTTCAACTTTTTGCAGATCTATTGTTATTTATTTGAAGTACAATTGTGGAGAACTTTTTTAGATTACCCACTTTTGTGTTTCTCAAGTATTCTCAAAAATATTGTTTAGAAACATTGAATGTAACCAGTGAGGTTTTGATTTGCAACTAAGGCTTAATAAAGTAAATTTTTAGAGTGATTTTTTTCACTCATAAATATTGTGTTGTGGCTCCTCTTGATTTGAGATCTGTTTGTGTGTGATCAATCATATTTTTTCAAGCATTTTAGTCTTCATTTCATGGTGCTTCTCTCAAAATTTGAATATCTATAATACTTGAAGTTTATATGCATAAATTTGTGAGGATTAATTAAGTTAGATTTAATTTGTAACTTGAATCACTCATTCACCCAAATAAATGACTAAACCATGACTAAACAAATGACTACCATGGCTAAAATAAATGACTACAATGACTAAAATAAATTACTACAATGACTAGAAAAATGATTACCGTGACTAAAATAAATGACTACCATGAATAATAAATGACTACCATGACTAAATAAATGACTACCATGATTAAATAAATAACTACCATGAATAAATAAACAATTACCATGACTAAATAAATTACTACCATGACTAAATAAATGACCAGTTAACAACAATCAATGACTAAATTAATGACTAAATATACTACCAAATTGATCAATCAAAACAACCAATAAATGACTAAAATTGGTTTAGTCATAAATTTGGTAGTGTTATAAATGACTGGCAATAAACTACTAATGGTCATGTGACCAATTTTTAGTAGGTTTTTTAGTCATTTATTTATGTTTTTGTACTAGTGACATTTACAGTTGGTTACATGCATTTTAGTGAGTTGGAGCATTTACTATATGGGCATTCTTACATTCCTATTTTGGAGGCAACCTTCCATTTTCATTTGATCAAAGACTACTGGGTATTGTTGATGGGTGCTTTTTCACTTCTCAACATAGACAACACACAAGTGTGATGCCTCTATTGAAAGGTGAAAATATGCAACTGAGTTTCAAAAAATCACCTCAAGGCCTCTCGGGTGTCAAGTCATGACTTTGCAAAAACAACTCAGTTATTTGTTGTGATTTGCTAGTAATCACAAGGGGTATTTATGGTTGACTAAGCATGGAGTTTCTTGGGTCTGTTATTAAGTTTCAAAATTATGGAAATGGATGAGCAGTGACAACAATTGCTTAGACAATAGTCTGAAACTTCTTTAAATTATCAGATTTGGATTTACTATGATGCTAGTGTTGTATCTTAATAGTGAACCCTTGTTGAGTAAACTCAACCTACTGGTGAAACATTGGAAAACTTCCCTGATTGTGGGATCAGATTTTGAAAGCTAACCTCTAGAGTAAGCTGGCTCTTATGGTACTCACCTAAAAGCTACCTCTTCTTGGGAAAAGTGTAAGAAAGAAACATAAGCAAAAAGACTAACTTCTAAAGTGATGCACCAAAAAGTTATCTAAAACTTGTAAAGTTGCTTATACACACACAATTTCAATCAACAATAAATATTGACTTGCACAACTCAATATTCATATGCTTTTGCATCAATATTTCATAAGGAGGATACAATGCACACAATCCTAGAAGTAAATATACTTTTCACAGCTCAAATTATTTTCCTTTCAACACAACCTAGACAACATACATATTTTTTGCAAAAAGGTACTACTAATGATACACAACAACAAGGAATGAGACAACTTCACAAATAATTGCATCAATCATTCAAATGCACACAATAAAAGAGAAATTAAGAAGGGAAAAATTGTTTATCTTCATTGATTTCCAAGGTGTAAACTGCTATACATGTCTATAAAAGAGAGTTACAAATATTGTCTTCTACTGAAAAGGACCTCCAAAGTCACAAAGTACCAAAAAGATGATAAGAAGTAACTTCAAAAAATGAATTTTGAAGTTACTATAAGCTTTTCCAGACATTTGCACAAAAGTAGGGACTACAAACTCCCTTAGTCATGCATAACCAAAAAGCCTAAAATCTAGCCCCAAAACCCACTCCAAAAAGGCTCAAAGGTGAAGAAAAGGTCAAACCTTGACCTCACCTATTATAAAGGCATCAAAAACTGCCCCTATATGCTTTCAACTCCCATCAAAACAAAGTCAAAAACACCCCTACATTCTCTCCACTTGTTTTTCAACTTCCTCAAACTACCCCTATATGCTTGGCATAACTCATAAAGCCTCAACTATCCCTTATATACTTGTACCTAGAAACAAATGCATCACTATTTTGCATTTACATAACATTAATCAAGTGATTTATAATTATATCACTTAAATCAATGTTTTACATTTCATGTTCGATGCAAAATAATAAAATTTAACTAAAATGTGCTTTGAGAAAAAGAAAAATTAATGTCAATAAGGGGACACCCCTATACACTTACATATGAGTATAATACGTGGGTATTAATTCAATGCATAAAAAGTTAAATACAAAGGAAAAAATTCCTATGGGAAGTTGGCCACTCAGGGTTGAAACCCTAATCACAAAACTCAGCCACAAATAGTTTCACATTTCATTTTGCATTTAGCAACTTTCTGGAAACCATTGAGCCGCCATCAAGGGTTTGTATGGAGCTTTCATGGAGGGTTTGACTGTGAAAACCATACAGAACATGCTTGAAGCTATGTGGTAAGGCTTCATTCCATGCTACTTTTTTGTTATGGCTTCCATTATCATGAGGAGATTTGATCTTTTATGTTCTATAGCCATGGGTTTCCATTTTGACTATGGCTCTTGAATGTACAAAAAAATTGTTTCCTCTGTTTGAAAAATTTATCTTTTGTACTCGACCTTGACAAATAGTATGGGTTTGCTTTCTTCACAATACTCTATGCTTTGAATCTCTATACTTTGTTTTGTTGCATCTCTTTGCAGATATTTGAGGCTCTCTTCCTCGCATACATTCTAAGGTTTGACCCTTTCAAGCCTCTACCTCAGCCATGTCTTTGCTCTTGATTTTCCTAGGTCTTCTTTCATTCTCTGTTAGACTTCGAGGGTTCTTACCATATATAGTTTGAGGCTCTTTTTACACTTTTTTTTCATTCTCGAACTTGATATGATTGTTCCTTGCATGATATTCTATTTAATGAAGCACTGTCACTCCATGGAAAATTTGCAAAGATCTCCATTGGCATTTTCATGTACAGGTATAACTACCTCTATTCCATGGAAGCATATAGGAGGAGAAACCCTCATCTCTTGACTCAACATCAATGTGTATTCTGGATGTTGTCTTTATGACTTTGGCTTTTCATGAACACACTTGCATTCGATTGTATCAACACACTCTGGAAAATGTAGAACATTCATTCTAATAGTGATTTTACTCTATGAGAAAATGCCAATATCTTAGGGTTGACCATGAACCTTTGTTGGGACTCATCAATACCTTTTTTAATTCCTTTTAGATGTAATCTTGGAGGTGCATTCGACACCATCGAATTCATATTTCATCTTAGCTTTCTCCTCTTTTCCTCTTGGCATCTTTGCAATCTTCTTTCCTTTATTAGCCTTCTCCACGGACTTCTTAGCTAGTTCCATAAACTTTGCACACAAGAGGTGCAATAAATTTTTTGAAAAATCAAGAGTGCAAATTGTTAGTTAAATCATGCTAATATGACATTAAATGCATCCATGAACTTGATAAAGATCATAATATTCATCAAATTCTATGATTTTGAGCTCATTTGTGAGTTTTGTAGAAATGTGAGTCTGGAGCTGCGGGTTTCTATTAAGCTTTTGCCACTAGGAGATGGCCAAAGGAGGGTGACATCCCACAAGCGGAGTTCCGCATGATGGAACCTACAATGAGCTCCTTTACAATAGTGAATCTTGTTCCTAGACATTATGGTGCGTGCATGAAATCATGCTTAGCTATTTTTCTTGGAGACTTGGTCATTTTATGAAGTGCGGAAGTTGAGTGTGCAGAAGTCACGAAGTGGGATGTTGTTAAGGTTTCACTGCTAGGTAGCAGCTTGAGGTAGGCGGCTCACATGGGTAGACTCGCCAATAAACTTTAACCTATGCTTTTTACTAATTAGGCGCTCATTATTTTGGTGGAATTGGTGGGCGTGGGATCCACAAGATAGAGATGGCAGTCTACAAAGATAGACCCGCAAAAGCTCTTTTCGACTTGAAGTTTTGTCACTTGAGTTCAAAGCCATCATCTACGAAAGTAATGAATGCAAGATCCGCAAGGTGGGAGGATGCAACAACTTTGTTGCTAAGGGAAAGCCAAATGAAGGCAAAAGTCCGCATGTGAAGACCCGCGAAGGAGTGCTCATAGAGGACTTAGCTTTGGAGTTTTCAAGGTTCAACATTACCGTGCAGGTAACATAAGGTAGAGGACCGTGTCGGGTTGGTCGTTAGAGGCGGCGAAGGGAAAACAAATTTTTGATAATGGATCTTCGCACGGGGCAACACACAACGACGGATCTGCCAAGGTCAATTTGACTTTGGGATTTCGATGATGGTGCTCAAGCTTCTGGTCCATGAAAGTGGATGTTGCAGGGTTAGTATTGTGAGTGGCCCCAAAGGCTTCACCATTATACACGACATTAGAGGAGCAAAGTTCCGCACAACGGTCTGCAATAACTCCAGTTCACTATGATGAATATCTTCCCTTTCAACTATGCTTTGAGTGTGGGGCCAGAGGGAACAGGGGTCGTCGTCAATCTTTCCAATTTTTAAACAACATTTCTAGGGTGGGCTTCCTGATTGGAAATCCCGCGAAGGGCGTTTTGAGGGTTTCAAAATCTAGGGTTAGTTATCACTAATTAAACTTATATTCACCACTTTCTTGTAGCTTGAAACCCTAACTGATAACTTATAATAGACCTGGTAGCATCGAGATGGAAAAAGGATGAAATTTGGATACATACCCTACACACTCATTGGAAGGAAGTAACTACAGCCATGATCTCTAAATCCTCTGTGTGCGAATCTCTCCTCTTTTCTCTTCATTTTTGCAAATCTTAGAGTGAAAATGATGGGTAGGTTGAGGGGTTTATATAGGCATTTAGGCATTAATGGCCACATTAATTATAGGTATGGTAGGGGCATGAGTTTGTGAAGTTGCGAAAACCTGACCCATGAAGGATGTTAAGCCAATGGCTACATGGAGAAATGGCATGTGGAAACTAGGTGTGGAAAGTTTTCTATGGGTGGATGCATGAGAAATGTCGTTGGGAATGGAAGGACAAAGACGGAAACCCACCAAGGGAATCACACATTGGTAGACTCGCAAGTAGCAAAGGACAGGGTAACTTCTACAAGGCAGAAACCTACAAGGTAATTTCCACAAAAGTCTAAAACCTCTCGAAACTTGGGTGAATGAGTTTGTCCAACATGGATTTGGAAAATTTAAGACTCATGACTAACTTAAGCTCAAAAATAGGGGCACAAAAACCAAAGCAAAGATGAACTGACCTGACAAAGGAAAAAATGAAAAGAGGGGGTTCCAGATCTGAATGGGGCATGTGTGCAAAAGGCACAAAAAATGGAAAATCTATTGGGAGAACACTCCCGAGCATTTTTAGGATAAGGATTCATCCAGAACCTAGAATCTCCAATTTTGTGGACCAGAAGCCAGTATCATAGTCGAACTCAAGGTTCAAAGGAGAACAAAATCCTTAACTAAATTAGGTCACAAAATATTTCAAAAGTGTGTGTGCAATGGGTTCATTCCCTTCCCTTAGAAACCATAGGGGACAATGATCAATCATCCAAGACAAGCTACATAAGTAATCTAACTCCAAAAGTAACCTGGGCATTGCTCAGCTACTAGTCAGGCGTCCATAGCCTCGATGGAGCTGTCGCCACAATCCCCACAAACATTTCTCTATTGCCAGCCAAGTGTCCATAGCCTTGATAGAGTTGCTTGCACACCCATGCAGTTGCCTATTTTTCAATATTTCCTTTTCTTTTCATTTCTTTTTTTGCTTTCTTTTCATAATTTTCTTTTGATACTCTTTTGCTCAACTAAATAAGCAATGAAGCTTATAGTGGGGTTTGGAAATTGTAGTGGTCACTGGAGCAGATCTAATATTTTCACTTGCCAAGGCTTCATGATAGTTGTCATATAGTTTTTCAAGAGTATTAAAAATGTGTGTTCTGTGAAATTTGAGATAAGCGTGAGATGATTCAAACAAGGGTTCTATTTTAGGGAAAACCAAAGTTCAGGCGAAGAGACCCGATTCAAAGAAGTAGACCGAGGTCCTTGGTAACTCATGAATACTTATCCATGGAATAAAAATGGAGTGTACAATAGAGCGAGCCCTTTGAGTAGGCCAAGCATGACTGCTACATCAAGATTGGACAACACCCTCAACAAAAATAAGGGCTAGAAAAACAAGCGAGAGCAAAGCAAATAGAAAGCAAAAGACCTACTCTAACTATGTACAAGTGTGATATTGAATAGCTCAGGTGAGGAAATAATGCTTGAGGTAGTGCCCATTGATGAGTGAAGGGACATGTTCTCCAGTAAGCGTTTTCAGGTGAGGCATAATCCCCAAGGATTTCAAAAATTTGAAATGGGCCAAGCTAGAGCTTGTTGAATTTCTCATGTCCCCCTTTCTTTTCATGGGCCTTATCCCAATACAATACTAAATCAGCAATTCTGAAGGCCTTGACCTTGGCTCTGCGATTGAACCATCTCTTGACTACACCCTGATGCTTAGCAAAATTTTCTATGGATTCATCATTTATTTCCTCTAGATGGAGGAGCTTAGTTAAACAGTTTTCAAGGCATTCTCCCTCCTCATAATAGGTGTTGATAAACTACAATGTGGGAATCTTGAGGTGGATTGGGAAAGTGGTTTCTAAACCATAAACAAGGTGGTAAGGGGAAGTTCCTAAGGCTTCCTTACATATGTCGAGTGCGGTCTACCCATAGAGCAAACTGTAACTGGGTGTGCTGGTCCTTTGGATTCTTATCTAGCAACTTGCGTATGACAGTTAACAAATTCTTATTTGTGGATCTGGCTAATCCATTACCCTAGGGGTAGTAGTTTGATAAAAAATTGAGCATAATCCCAAAATCAAAAGCCCAAGCTACAAAATTAAGGGAGGCAAAGGTGGGACCATTATCATAGACCAATACAAATGGGAAGCCAAAACGATTGATAAAGAAATTTTCCTAAAAATTAATAACTACCTCAGTTGTGCATTGCCTACAAGAAATAGTGTCTGTCCAGTTAGTACAATAATTAGTTGTGGTTAGAATGTACCTGTGACCCACAGAGGATGGTGGGTTTATAGGACCAATGAAGTCAAGTCCCCATTGAGAAAGTAGTGCCCCTCCCAGCAATGCGTTCAATAATGGGACATGTAACTCATCGTGCAAACCCCGGAGAACAAACATTGCAAACATTTTTTTTTAACAAAATAATACAAAGTAAACATGCAATTAAACATTAAAAAATATTCACATTGCACATTACATTATCACACCTAGTTCTGGGGCAACGTGAGTTACATCACGAAACAACTAATAACAAAAGTAAAAGGTAATATTAAATAACTTATCCAATAACATTACAATAACCATCTATAAAAGTACATTCATGAACCAGGAGTGAAAGTACCACTACCTCACATATTACAATCATAAAGAATCTCTTACAATAATGTTTACTAAGGATCCTAATTATTATAGCATCATTTAAACATTACATTACATGATCTTGATAATTGCATTACAATAAATTTCCCCAAACATGTGGGATGATACAAAGCACAACAATATCATAATTACAAAGTGAACAATGGGTACAAGCTCCAACTGAAGAATGCTGAGAAGACGAACGTCGATAGGGAACCCAACGGGTGCAGAGCACGTTCCACCCAACACATGAGTTATAAATAACTCACCCTCCGTGCTTAGAGGTGACAAGGAAGTAATCATGACCATGAATGCCAAACTGACTCCGAAGAACAACATAGTACGATAACTTAAATAAAACATCAAGAATTACAATGACATAACCACAACATCCAAGAGACAACATAATAAGATAAAGCCATGAAACTCATCACAATTAACCAAGGAAATTACCATTAAACAAGTCACCAAAGAACATTCATAAATCATTTTCAAAAGAACCGATACAACATTCAAAATACAATTTCTAGAGGCAATAAGGAAACAAGGCAAACAGGTGTCTAGTGGAGAGTGTCATCGCATAGCTCTCATGGGTTATCCTAGCCCTTCCTCCAACTTGAGGTGCCGACCTCCATCTATGGATATCCTAGCCCTTCCTCCTAATTGAGGC
>VDFB02047230.1:266895076-266966964 GCA_007258455.2 Sequoia sempervirens
AAATTCATCAAATAAGGAAAATGTTGACTATTGTTCATTTCACAGGATAACAGATATAAATTTAGTTTGGATTTATTCATTTTGCTTTATAGCATTATATTACATTCATAAAAGCAGATTACCAACACCAAAATAACTTCTGTTCCGATACCAAATGAGTATCTAAGAGATCAAATTTGAATTTTGTTTTGTAAAAGTTAGAGTTCAGGTTCAAAGGTTCAATAAATGATCAAAATTAGTAACGATATTTGCGTCTGCTGAGCAACTCTAGTTGAAAAGAAGGTTAATTTAATGAATCATCTATGAGGTATAGATAAATTTCTTAGTACCTGCAGCAAAAACCATTGAAACAGAAATAGAATGTATATTTAGCACCTCGGTGCAGCCTATCTACAAGAACATCAAGAGCCTGCCATATGATCTGAGTCTGTACTTGGAATCTTATCAAATAAAATTTAAGCACGTTTTGTTTCAAGTTTTCAACAGTGCATCATAATCAAACTAATATTTCGGGGATCGAGTCCAATATCTCATGTTTTATAAGTAGTAATTTGTATTTTTCACCAATCTTACTGGAAGTCGAATGGCCCCTCTTGCAATCATAGACTCAAACCAATAACCAGTATTTCCAAGCAGGTTGGTCACCCATTTTCGCAAGTCCACTTAACTCGCAACCCCATTTCAGAACCTTTAAGAAAGTATCATGCCTTATTAACCGCTTATCATTAGAGCTATCTGCTTCAGCAGTTCATCATTATGAAATATTTACTCAGTTTCAGGACCGAAAAAGTCATCAAATATAGGTTGGAGGGGATGGCTTATCTATAAATCAGGGCAATTTGATGTCTTATGATTCTACCCTTTACAATGGCCATTTTCAAGTTCAAGATCCGTGGAATCATGTACATTAGGACTCAGTACAACTAAGCATTTAAGGACACCAGTCACCCTGGAAGGAAAAGAGTCCAGATTCTGAGATAATGCTTTAATTTTTCAACCTTTCTAAAGGTTTTTCCTTTTCGGTAATTTAAGAAGGAAAAGAATCTCAGGAAAGTATTCAAACTTTAAACTCTTACAACTAAAGCAAACCAAAGCAAAACAAGGTTTTTGAATTATACCAGCACACTGAAGCCGGAGAAATTTGCAAAGGAAGTAGCTATAGATGCACTTGAGAGAGCAAGTTCCCCTAAATGCCCTCCAGCATAACAGATATCATCCGCAAGCTAAATTGTAACGAAGTCACAGACGCCATAGGTCCTGCTATCCAGCATTGTTTCTTAATTTCCTCCCATACTACAGCGACAGTACGCTTGACTTCATCCTGCTCATCTCCAAATATAACTGTTTTCTCCTTGGCTACAATTGGCTCCAGCACATCACCCTCATGTCCATGGCTTCGAATTGAATCACCTCTCTACATGGTTGATCGAATGGAATATCTACATTCAACCAACTTATAAGCCGGATTGTATGTTTATAACATAAGAATATTGAACCGATGATAAAAACAAAACAAAACGACAGTAGGAGACCCGTATGCACTAAAATATACCAGTTTGAGGTACCTCTTTTTGTCGGGAGAAGCTAATCTCCCGACAAAACGGCAAGTATTAGACATGATAACAACCCATCCCCGATGACATCATTGTGAGATAAGACTAGCAAACGGTGTATGTCATTTGGAGTGTCATCACATGGTCTGTCACTGAAAAACATGGCATCGGCAGGTTTTAAAAATGTTATTTTAGAAAGCCAAAACATTGTCATTTTCGACATTCACATTTTGGAGGTTGTTGGGGAGCCCGGAAGGAAGTTGCAGGGGTTCGGAGGTTGAAGCAGAACAACCACTCTTCCTACCAAAATGCATTTGATAGGTGTGGGCAGCTAGCTGGCAGGTATGTATATCTGCGAATAATATATGTCTTTTTCCATTTTGCCTAGGGATTGTGAAGAATTGAACGGTTACTCGTTGCAAAAAGACGTATTCATTGATGTGTTTCCAAGAATTTTCCTTGCAAAAAGGGGTTTTCATTTAAAATATAAAGTTGTTTATGTGGTTTTCTATTGAGAGTTCTTTTCATTTTACCATTTTAATGTTCACAACATAACTTTTTTAGGAAGCTGAATGAAATACCTGACAACCCATTGTGGAAATAAGACTGACATTTATTTTTTGCGGTTGAAGTAGTTGTGGAATAACATGTAGAGAAACCAAAAACCATGCAAAATATATATCTAGGTTGGAAAATATAATGTGGGTTCTGCAATTAAATTATATGTTTTGCAAGCCACATAAAGCCCATAACGTCACCATTTTCGACATTTGCATTTTGAAGGTTGTTGAGGAGCTTGGAAGGGAGTTGTTGGTGTTTGAAGGCTGAAGCAGAGCGACCATTCTCCCTACCAAAACACATGTGAGAGGCGTAGGCAGCTAGCTAGTAGGCATGTATATCTTCCAGAAATATATGATGTTTTGCCATCCTACCTAGGGACTGTGAAGAATTGAATGGGTATTCATTGTGAAAAGGGGTATTCATTGACGGGTTTTCAAGGATTTTCCTTGCAAAAAGGGATTTTCATTTGGTTTCACTGTGTAGAGAGTTTACAACATTGTGTGGGTTGGAGGTTTCATAAATCATGTACTCACTACCCACTATGTTTTCCAACTTGCAAATATACTATGTATGTATATTTGGATCATATGAAGAAATTGAAACACAATTTTTAATCTACCTAAGACTTGTTCTAAATTTTGAAGGTGCCTTTCATTACATTCATACTGTCTAAATATTAAAATCCTTTCAAGACATTCATACTATTTTGTAAAATTCCAGGTTGCAAAAAATAGGGTGTTATGAAACCTACAACCCACATTATGTTTTAAAACCTTTTACAAGTAACAACCCAATTGGTTTGTCACCCCTCACCTCAATTTGGTCTATTTTGTGAATGTCTTGAGAACCTTTTATTTTGTAGATAGTAAGAATGTAATGAAATTGGAAAACACTGAGTATTATGAAACCTGCAACTCACATAGTGTTGTAAAACCCTCTACACGTAACAACCCAATTGGTTAGTCACCCCTCAGCTCGATCTAGTTAGTCTTATGTATCCCCCACTTGCAACTCCTCCCTGTGCTCTCCATCACTTAGCTTTAAACATACATAATGAAATAAATGGAAAACCACGTTGTATTTTCTAACCTACAATTATATTTTGCATTTATTTTTCAATCATATGAAAAAAATTGAAATGCAATTTTTAGTCTAAGTTAAGAGTTGCTATAAATTGTGAAGGTTAACTTCACTACATTCTTATTGTCTACAAAACTAAAGGTTTTCATTACAATCATGATGTCTATATATAATTGCATGTTGGAAAATGTTGGGTGTTGTGAAACCTGCAACCCACTAACTCTTGTAAGACCCTCTACACATAAATATCGAATTGGATAGAGTTTTGAATGTCTTGAATACTTTAATGTTGCTTTGTAGCCGCTTTTTGCTCAGCTTTGAGAGTGTCTTTATGATTAAAGAATGTAGAAGTTTCTTTGACCAAATTCTTTAAAAAACTTGTCTACCTTTTCAAATAAGACTTTCATGTCTTATCCCAACCAAATCTCTTTTTTTGCACTTACATTTGAAGATGATATTTCTTTTTCCTTATCATGTATTTCCACTTGTATTTGTTCCATGGAATTCTTATGTTCAAGAATCTTTGAATTCATTTGGTCAACTACACTTATAATATCATCTCTCACTTTCTTTGCTTGCACAAATTCATGTGCAATACAAAACCTCTTGAGTTTATGCACTTTTGCATTGCCATTTGCCCATTCCACATATTGCACACACACTTTCCTCAACTTCTCAAGAGCACGAAGGGTCTCTTCATTCAATACATTATCTATCTCATTTACTTTGGTTTGCTTCTTTTGAAGTTTTTTACAACTATTTCCTTTTTCATTTCATACATTCTAATGTATTTGAGTAGAGGGGTGAATAACCAAATGGGTTGTTTTGTGTAAAGGGTTTTACAATAGTGTGTGGGTTGAAAGTTTTATAACACCTAGTGTCAACCTACAATTTTGCAAGACAGTATTAATGTAATTAAAACCTCTTGTTATTTACACAAAAGGAGTGTAATGAAAGGAACATTCAATATTTACTATTCATGTAATTTAAACTTGTATAAGTTGTGCAACAACACATTTCACTTTTGATCTTTGAATATTCCTTATAGGATCATTATTGGTAAGTTAAACATTTAGTAATTGAGTGTTGGGATGTGTGATATTAGCCTTCAACTTTTGAACACCTTGTGATTCTTGCAAATTCTCATTTTCTAATTTCTCCATGCACCCTCCTTCATAAGCAACACCTTATGTTGTCTTTATTTTCTAGCTTCCTCTCTCAACAAAATTAATTAACCTCCTTTTCTTTTGACGATAAATCTTCTTCTTATCTTTTAATTCCTTTTCTAAGTACTAGTTAATTGTAGTATTTTGTTGTTTTTCTTCAGTTTCAACACTTCCAACTAATGCTTTTACATCTACAAGTTGACCATCCACACATTTTTCCTCATCCCCAATTCTCTTACCTATTAACACCCCCCTAGTATTCCTTTTCACATGATCTTCTAATTTCTTTTTCATATCTTTTACTTTAAGCTTTGGAGCAATTGCTCCCTCATCAGCCCTTAGGACAACACCATCCATTTCTTAGATAGATTTTTCAATGTTTTCAATACTTTTATATAGCTTTGCAACCGATTTTTGTTTAGCTTTGAGAGTGTCTTTCTAATTAGAGAATGCAAATGTTTCTTTTTAATAAGTTTACAAAACTTGTCTACCTTTTCACATAAGACTTTCATGTCTCCACCCAACTGATTCTCTTTTCTGCAACTACATCTGATGTTGACTTCTTTTCATCTATTTCTAATTCTATGTGTTTCGTGGAATTCTTATGTTCAAGAATTTTTGAATTCATTTGTTCAACTCCACCTGTAACATCATCTCTCACTTTCTTTGACTACACAAATTCATGTACAATACAAAACCTCTTGAGTTTATCCACTTCTACATTGTCATTTTCCCATTGCACATATTGCGCATGTACCTTCCTCAACTTCCAAAGAGCAATAACAATCTCTTCATTCAATGCATTATCTATCTCATTCACTTTGGTCTACTTCCTTTCAAGTGTTTTTACATTTGTTTCCTTTTTCATTTCATGCATTCTAGTGCCCACTGCTCCAGTTCTGCATTACTTTTTTCCCATTGCACATACTGCACATGCTCCTTCGTCAACTTCTCAAGAGTAGGAACAATCTTTTCAGTCAATACATTATCTATCTCATTCACTTTGGTTTGCTTCTTTTCAAGTATTTCTAGAGTAGATTCCTTAAATCATTATATACTTTCTAGTACCTATTGCTCAAGTTCTGCATCAAGCCATTCGCCCATTGTGTAATAACCTCCATAATTTAAACACAAATAAATTCACAAATTACACATCATCACACATATAAAGATGGCACATGTCCAATGCACAATAAAAAGATAAATAAATATTAAAATAATAAATTGATGTAATGTGATGTTTACAAGGCAATTCATATGGGAACATTTCCATTACAATAGACCTCTTGGTCGATAGTAGACTATACAACAACTGGAGCTTGAGCCTTCCTGATAGGATCCATTCAACCTTTGGAACTCCTTCAACCACTTTGAGGGCAAGAACATTGTTAGAGCGCATTTCCGCCCTATCACGAAGTGAAACCCTCCTCGAAATTCTCCAATCCATCGAAGAATACCCAAACTAGCATGATAAAAACTGGCAATGCAACTTGAATAAGAGTAATGGAATGTGTGAAGCAAGTCATATCAACATCTAATCACATCACAATTTATCAAACGCAAGGACTACACCAAAAACGTAACCATACTTGACGCTTGTGCACACACATAGTTAATCATGAAGGCTACAAGTCAATACACCATCAACGCTACTTGGTCCATCATTTCCTTTAAGTAACAAGGTAAACTTTTTGCAAGAGCAAATATGCTAACATGATAAATTGTTTGCATGCATCAATAAACTTTTCATAATTGCATTTTAAGAAAAAACATCAATAATCATTCATCTATTTTTCATAAGTAAATGAAACATGTTTCTGCAAGGTTCTAAGAAAACATGTCAAAATCGCATTTTCTTACTTATGTGCGAGCAAGCGTAAGCTTAATTACTACATTCATATTTCAATATTCATAGAAAGGTATTTGTTTTCAACAAAATAAGAATTTGTAAAGTTGATTAAGGAAGGTGTATCACTTTTATGTATTTATAGGTACATATATATGTAGGAATATGTGTACACATTCCTTTAAAAAACAACACTCATATGATCTATTATAAAGTTGTTGATTCAAGAATGCATTCCATACATACACGACCATTACATTCATTACATGGTTTAGAAAGAGAGTTTTACACATATGCAAACCAAAATACATCTTCCAACATATTCACACATGAGAATCTTCCCAATTATATCATCATTCCTTCATTTTAATTTAGAGTGTTACTCTATTGATATCTTATCAAAACCTTTCCGATATTCCATTCTTTAATGGTCGTTAAAGAAGTTACTAACTTGTATGTCAAAAATGATTACATCAAAGTCATTCATTTATTCAATAAATGCTTAGCACTTTTAGAATCATGGACTGTTCACCGTTTTTCTATGTTTTCAATTAGATTGAAAAGGCTAGAATATTCTTCAAAATTAACGTGATTTGAGGAGACCCTCAAACATTCAACCAAATGGGTTAAAGGAAAACTCACTCCTTTGTTTCTTACACTTACGAATATACTAAGTTATGTTTTACAAAAGTTCCCCCATTCTATTGAGGTTACAAGGCTCGTTCAAGCCTAACTTATAGTCCTCTTATCTTAAGCTAGAGTATAATATTACTCGAGCCTTTATAAAGTACTGCTCTTAAAAAGGCCGAGTCTAAAGCAATTTAAACTAGAATAAAGTCCAAAACCTTTATTTAGAATCTCCATACTCAAGAGCATTACCAGTATCCTTGCGAACACCTAATGGTGTCTACTAACATTCGGCTAACCAAGAGTTGATGGGTTAAAAACTAGCAGTGGGTGATAAATGCACCCACTCGGTTACGTTATGCTGAATAAATGCATTTCATGCAAATGCATGCAAATTAAATTTTATTCCATCTTATTAGCTTCAAATAATTATTTTGAATAATTTCATTTATTTTCAATTTTCAATTTATCATTAATATCAATAATTAAATTTTATAATTATTTACTTGTCCCAACTTTTATATTTGTATTATAATATTATCGAGCTTAACTAATCTCTTTAATTTTTGTTAGGAAATTGAAAAAGTTATTTTATTTATTTTTAATTATCTTTCTCAATTTAATAGTGCTAGAAACGGCATATGACACATTGTGCATGTTGCACATGCACCTTCCTCAACTTCTCAACAACATGGAGAATCTCTTCAGTCAATACATTATCTTTTATCTATCTCATTCACTTTGGTCTGCATAAATTTTAAAGGTGAACTTCATTACATTTTTATTGTGTATAAAACAAAAGTTCTTCATTGCGTTCATATTGTATATATAATTACATGTTGGAAAACACTGGGTATATAATCAAATTAAGATGAAGGGTGAAAAACCAATTGGGTTGTTACTGTGTTAATTAGAAAATGTTTTGATTACATTCATACTACTTTGTAAAAGTGCAAGTTGCAAACACTTGGTGTTATTAAACCTGCAACCGACATATTGTTGTAAAACCCTCTACATGTAACAACCCAATTGGTTAGTCACCCCTCAACTCAAATTGGTCAGTTTTATGTATCCCCCGCCTGTAACTCCTTGTCGTGCTCTCTACCCTTTAGGTTTGAGCATGTAGAATGAAATAACTCATAACACAAAGTATTTTTCAACCTGTAATTGTTTTGTGCATTATCATATTTAAACACGTTCATGAAAACTAATAATTATTACAATTTAGAATGCATGTCTTACTCACATTCACGTAAAATACCCATGGGTGCACAAAATCCAAAGAAAGGGATAACTTCTCGTGCAAACCATAAAGTCGATGATTTTTATGGTGAAACTCCTTCCCACAACGCTAACTACTAGAAAAGCATGGGAAACATAACCTGGCAGTGTCATTATCTCCTCATTTTCATTGTCATAATGTTTCCTCCTGTCTGTCAATTTCACCACTTTTATCCCCCATCTTGGTGGGCCTCGCACTACGTCATCCCATCATGTTATGTATGTTTTTATGTGTTTTTGTATGTTATCATGTCTATGACATGTGTTCTTGTAGGGAGAATAGCTGCTCTTTTTTGGTCAATCAAGGTGATCACCAAGGTTTTCGATGACTTCTTAACTTTTATTCTTGAATAACTGTTGCACACCATGATCACAACCAATGTGTCTTGCAATAATCTATATTTTTTCATTCATGATCTGTACAAGTAATGATTCGGTTTACAATATCATTGAACAGTGGTTATGATATCAATATTTATCATTTAAGTGTTCATTGTGAGACATAGGATATAAATAGAAGTTTGATAGTGGTACTTGTTATCCTTCTTGTCTGTCTTCTCTACCCTTATTGATTATTGCAAGTTATGGCCTTTGTCATATGCTTTTACTGATGCACTATACAAGTCCAATTACCCTATCGAAACTTATTCTATGTTCTAGTTAACCTACAAAATTTTGTCAGTCATAATATTGGCCATGGTCTAAGATTTGTGTGTATAATGATGCATGGTTATCTTCAACCAACACATGCAAGTACAGTGAACTAACCATAGCAAACATCTTCCATTTAGATTGTTCAGGATTCTTAAACTTCTTGCAATAATTTGATGCTTGTATCTTTGTGGAATTTTGGAGTCTATAATTGAACTAAAAAAATTAAATGATAAATCTCAATCATTACTATAAAAAAAATGATATTTTAGATATCAATTTGTGCATTTGGAAAGGATTGGTATAGAAAATTGCATGTGGCAATACACAATTTGTGTTTTCATAATTTAATTATCTTTACTACATATGTGACTATTATCCCTAAAAAATGCATGTCGAATGCATGATAAGATAGAAAAACATATTTACACATTTTTTCGGTGTGGAGGGACATCTGAAAACACTTGGTAATGACACGTGCCTAAACGTCTGTTAGTCTTATCTCGTAATGATGCCATTGTATGGGGGATGTGGTATTATGTTATCATGTCTAAGACATGTGGTTTTTTAGGGAGATTAGCTTCTGCCCTTTACTACCAATACAAGAAAAGAAAGGAAAAACATGCAAGGAGATATGAAATTTTCATATATCCAAATGAATGTTCAGCTCTTCACAATTCTACTAGAATGACAAAATGGTAGATATAATCATGCATTAGCTAATAATTAATTAATCTTTAATTGATTATTAGTCTAATTTATTCTCATGCACTTAAGCTAAACTTAGGAGTGCTTTTATGTTTTTAGGATTTTGCTCCTATATAGCACTCAACCCTCATTGCAATTATCTCTCAAGCTTTCATATCTTTTGATAGTCTCTTGCTTCTATAGTTTTTTCTTATTGAAGGATATTGCATATATTGTTTGCAGCTCTCTTGTGTGGAAGGTGTATTTGTTCGTTGTTTGATCTTGTGGCTCGTGGTTTTGTGGTTTTTCATAGTTCTAACATAGTATCAGAGCATGGATTCAATGAACCCCTTCTCAATTTATGAGGATTTTTCCTTCAACAAGGGTTATAGGCTTCAGATCTAAAATCCCCTTTTCCTTTTTTGCAAATTTTGGAGGTGGAAATTTTTGGTGCATTTCGACGTAGAAAAGAACCTTGCCGTTGGATTCAAAGTAGTTGAGAAAGTCATATTTAGCTTTTTTTGCCTGATTTGGACTCTCGAGGTCAAATCTGTGAGGGTTTGAAGTGGCTGTGTCTTTCCAGATCTGAAGGGTAGCTATGATTTTAGAGCATTTTGAGCCGAAAAGGACCTCACACTTGCATTCAAGAGGCCGCTTCCATGAATTTTGACTATAAATTTTCCCTATTTCGATGTCGAGAGCATCTGAGGCAAAAAAAAATTGCACAAGGCCCATACGGCTTCCATACAACCCTATGTATGAAGTTAAAAAAATGATTAAAAACCTAGGTCAGCTTATTTTTTTCTTATAAATTTCTATTTTTGAAATTTATTAAATATATATATATATAAAGTAAAGTTGCAAGCATTTAAAAGTTTGGAGGTTGATTTTTTTGGGTTGGCATATATTTGTGTGGGAACTTTAATGAAGGTACCCACAAGTACCTGTCATAGCAAGCCTGCGGGCCCCACATCACTTGCCAACAACAAGTTTAGCTGCTCAACAACCTTTTACCACCCTCGACATATCTTTTGTTGATTGCATGACAACAACATTAAAAACTCAACCACCGTTTTATGATTTTCTAGCAAAAAAACAAATGCCAACGTCAAATTTTTTTCAGGCTAGTCAGACCACCAGTAGAAATTTTATGGCAACTATAATTTTTCCAACTATCAAAGGAATTTTCTGATGACAGGGTCTTCTTTCCAGGCAAGAGATTTTTTTGAGAATGTTCCATTATGACCAGAATATTCTGGATGCTCAAGGAATATTTCAGTTGTCAATTTTTTGCACAAGGGCCAAATTTTTTTCCGATGCAAGGGAATATTCCCTAGCATCATGATATCAACAATACGACCTAGGGCTTGGCCCCCTTTGACCCCCTTTGTGCCCTAAAAGGGGTCTTTTTTTAGTTTGGCCATAACTTGGGCATATGATATCTTTTTTTGGCAAATGAGATATCGTCAGAAAGATGGTTCCACCAAATTTCTAGTGGTGTGGGTCTCATTAATTTACTTTGTTGTTGGTGCATTCTACATCCTGTTGAAGTTAGAGGTGTTATTTTTAGTCCCGAGCTTGTAACTTTTGACCAGTTTAGATCCATTTTTCACAATTCCAGCAGCGTTGGAACCATCTTTTAGAACTCTTCAGTTCCATCCATGCACCTTTTTAGATTGTTCTCCAAGTACATTTTATTGAGTATTTTGTGTTTTTGCACTCTAGTGAATTACTTGGATGTCTTAGATCTTGGAAACTTTTTGTTTCTGTGGGATGACTCGTTTTTGGCTGTTCCTTATGTGTTTCTAATATTTTGTCCTATTTGGACATTGTAGACATCTGTTTCATGCACATTCTCTTTTGTAGATGGATTGAGATAAAGTGCCATTCTGGTGTATATTTTTTGGGGATTTTTCATATCTTGTTGTGCCTTTTGTATTCGCACTATGATATAAAGTGTCATGGGGGGTTGATGTTTTCCTTTGGTTTTCCATCATACATTTGTCTAGTGAGTGTCCCTTCCGCGATAACAATGAATCCTAGTGAGTCTTGCCTCATGCGAGTGTGCCTTAGTTTGCACACCCTTTTATTTGTAGGTTGTTTCTCCTACATGCACCTCTTGGTTTCACATAGTTCCAGTGTACTTGTCTTGGTTCTCCCTTTTCAACATTATGGGGGTGGTTTCTACTATTGGTATTAATGCTTCCTTGGTTTCACGATTGGAACAATCTATGTATCTAGTTCTTGTTCCTATGTACTTTTAGATGTAGCGTACACACTAGTAGAATTTGGTAAATAAATGACTATGTGACTAAAACTTTTAGTCACGACAACTAAAGATGACTAAATTCTACTCATTTTTTGTAACACAACTATAAATGACTAAATAAATGATTATTTTGTTCATCATAAGTGACTAATTTGATCAATGACTAAAAATGACTAGTCACACAAATAAAAAATGACTAAATAATTAGTCACATAAATAAAACTTAGACAATATGATATTAAGGTGGATGATTAAAAAAATATTTTGAATTGAGGGAGTGGGTTGTATTATAATATAATATAATAATAATATATTATATTACAATACAATATAATATAATATGATATTATATAATATATAATATATTATTATTATTATTATATATATTATATAATATTATATTGTTATATATTATTATATAATATTATATTATTAATATTATAATATTATATTTATCTTATAATGTATTTAATATTATATAATATATACTATTATTACATATATAATATAATATAATATATATTATATTATATTATATTATATTATATTATATATAATATTAATATAATATTACATATAGTTGTAATATAATATAATATAAAATATAATATATTATAATATAATATTATATTTTATTATATTATAATATTTAATATTATAATATTATAATATAGTTAATAATATTTATTATGAAAAGGGAGAGATTTATATATTGTAATTTCTTTAGTTTCGGTTCCAATTTGAATTTTTTTTTTAGCGGCAAGTAAAACCTAATGCTCGGGAAGATTTTTGTTCTTTTTCTTTTGCCTTCTATAGAACCAGGTAGGGCAACTCGAATAGAATAATGAAAGCAGGGAGCTCAACAATTCCCTCTTGAGAAAACTATTCCCTCTGATCTAGTCGTCGCTACCATGGTTTGCAAAAAGGGAGAAAACTATGCCCTCTAACCTAGTCACCATCAATGTTCTTTTCGACTGGTTTTCACATTTTGGCAACAACAGATTGAAACTACTGGAATTTTCAGTCAAAGATAAAGTTATCTTCATTTGAAATTTTTTTTTTTGTCTTTGTATTTGATGTGCACATTTGAAATATTGCAACAGGTTTGATATGAAAATCTAGGCAAATTACCCTTGACGCTATGAGCTCTACCTCCTTCTGAGGTCAAAAGGGGATTGTATTTCTAGGGGTGCAGTTGATGGTAGGTTTACAAAAAAAATATTTGCTTTCATTTCGTTTTTATGCCTTTCTAGACATATGGGTTGAAGGCATGGCCTCACATCTTCTTTGTCGTAATTTCATTTTAATAAACATACTCTAAAACCCTCATTGAAACCTTCTTTTCAGGCTACAACTCGCCAAATTGGAGAAGTGAAAGGTCAATACCAGTGATGAAAAGTTTGGAGGAGTTGAAACCAATAATGGCGGGGAAAGCAACAAAAATCGATAGAATTTGGTAAAGGATGCCATACATTTCTTGGCCATAATTTCATTTTAATAAACATACTGTAAAACCCTTGTCGAAACCTTATTTTTCAGGTTACAGCTCGCTGATGCCTTTAGAGCATACTCTATTTTTGTTCATTAGCAACCCTGCTCCAATTCACCATATAACCAATTATATTTGCTTGAAATTTTCTAAATATTTCTCAACCAATCTAATTTGAATGTATCCTACAATCATGACATGCTATAAGACCACCTTTCTTTGAGGCATTTTGTCGAGCAGTTCACATGCATTGTCTGGGCTTCCATATTTTGCATACATGTTTACCAAAGCAGTTGAAACTACAAAATTTGAAAAAAATCATTATTTCACTATGTTGCATGGGTAGGGAGGAGGTTGGCATGGGTCATGGAATTTGGCATTACAGCCGCCAATACATTCGCTTGGAAGTTTCCAAAATTCTTTTCAACAAATCCATTTCTTTGCATTTTTTTGCAACCATATCATCCCATGAAATTACATCTGCTTGGAGACATTTCATCAAACAATGTACATTCTTTGGATTTGCGTCCACATTTTGTATACATGTTTCTTATATATTGGTTTCTTCAATAAACCTTTGGCTACACAACTTCTGCAACTATTACATTTCATGCAATGACATCTCTTTGGAGCATTATATCAAACAATTTACTTTCCTTTGTCTACACAGGTTAAGGTGTGTTCTTTTTATTCTTCCCATGCTTGCATTTTCTTAAGATTTTCTAAATCCCTTTCAATGAATCTATTTTGAGCATAGTTTGAGGAGCTGAAAAAACCAATCCCTCCTATGGAAACATATTTTCTTTGAGGGAATCTGATTTATGGGAGAAAGAAGAAAAGCAAAGCAATTCGGACTTGATTCTTCAATGCTTCTTGTTGTAATATTCAATCTTATTTGTTTGTATGCATTATATCATCTTAGGGCCAATATTTATAAGGTTGAATAGTATTTTGTTTTAGTATGTTGTGGTCTTAGAAATTATCACATGTCTCCATTAAAGGAAAATACTGTAATTTTTCTATTGTATTTGTCTATCATGAGAATGGTGTAAATCTTCCTCAATGGTTATTACATGCAGGATCAGGAATTTGTGGCATACTTTTGCGTGAGGCAAAGTCTGACTATGTAGTGAAAGTTAAGAAAGGAGATGCACTTGTAGTACCCATGGGAGAGTGAGCTGGTGGTTTAATGACAACCCATCAGAACAATTGAAGATCCTCTTCCTTGGTGTTTAGTTTCAACTTTTTGCAGATCTATTGTTATTTATTTGAAGTACAATTGTGGAGAACTTTTTTAGATTACCCACTTTTGTGTTTCTCAAGTATTCTCAAAAATATTGTTTAGAAACATTGAATGTAACCAGTGAGGTTTTGATTTGCAACTAAGGCTTAATAAAGTAAATTTTTAGAGTGATTTTTTTCACTCATAAATATTGTGTTGTGGCTCCTCTTGATTTGAGATCTGTTTGTGTGTGATCAATCATATTTTTTCAAGCATTTAGTCTTCATTTCATGGTGCTTCTCTCAACATTTGAATATCTATAATACTTGAAGTTTATATGCATAAATTTGTGAGGATTAATTATGTTGGATTTAATTTGTAACTTGAATCACTCATTCACCCAAATAAATGACTAAACCATGACTAAACAAATGACTACCATGGCTAAAATAAATTACTACAATGACTAAAATAAATTACTACAATGACTAAAAAGATGACTATTGTGACTAAAATAAATGACTACCATGAATAATAAATGACTACCATGACTAAATAAATGACTACCATGATTAAATAAATGACTACCATGAATAAATAAACAACTACCATGACTAAATAAATGACTACCATGACTAAATAAATAACCAGTTAACAACAATCAATGACTAAATTAATGACTAAATATACTACCAAATTGATCAATCAAAACAACCAATAAATGACTAAAATTGATCGGTCATAAATTTGGTAGTGTTATAAATGACTGGCAATAAACTACTAATGGTCATGTGACCAATTTTTAGTAGTTTTTTTAGTCATTTATTTATGTTTTTGTACTAGTGACATAAACAGTTGGTTACATGCATTTTAGTGAGTTGGAGCATTTACTATATGGTCATTCTTACATTCCTATTTTGGAGGCAACTTTCCATTTTCATTTGATCAAAGACTACTGGGTATTGTTGATGGGTGTTTTTGCACTTCTCAACATAGACAACACACAAGTGTGATGCCTCTATTGAAAGGTTAAAATATGCAACTGAGTTTCAGAAAATCACCTCAAGGCCTCTCAGGTGTCAGGTCATGACTTTGCAAAAACAACTCAGTTGTTTGTTGTGATTTGCTAGTAATCACAAGGGGTATTTATGGTTGACTAAGCATGGAGTTTCTTGGGTCTATTATTAAGTTTTAGAATTATGGAAATGGATGAGAAGTGACAATAATTGCTTGGACAACAGTCTAAAACTTCTTTAAATCATCATATTTGGATTTACTATGATGCTAGTGTTGTCTCCTAATAGTGCACCCTTGCTGAGTAAACTTAGCCTACTGGTGAAACATTGGAAAACTTCCCTGATTGTGGGATCAAATTTTGAAAGCTAACCTCTAGAGCAAGCTGGCTCTTATGGTACTCACCTAAAAGCTACTTCTTGTTGGGAAAAGGGTAAGAAAGAAACATAAATGAAAAGACTAACTTCTAAGGCGATGCACCAAAAAGTTATCTAAGACTTGTAAAGCTGCTTATACACACACAATTTCAATCAACAATAAAGCTTGACTTGCACAACTCAATACTCATATGCTTTTGCATCAATATTTCATAAGGAGGATACAATGCACACAATCCTTGAAGGAAAGATACTTTTCACAACTCGAATTATTTTCCTTTCAACACAACCTACAACCTGCAACATACATATTTTTTGCAAAAAGGTGCTACTAATGATACACAACAAGGAATGAGACAACTTCACAAATAATTTCATCAATCATTCAAATGCACACAATAAAAGAGAAATTAAGAAGGAAAAAATTATTTATCTTCATTGATTTCCAAAGTGTAAACTGCTATACATGTCTGTAAAAGAGAGTTACAAATATTGTCTTCTACTGAAAAGGACCTCCAAAGTCACAAAGTAGCAAAAAGATGATAAGAACTAACTTCAAAAAATGGAGTTTGAAGTTACTATAAGCTTTTCCAAACATTTGCACAAAAGTAGGGACTACAAACTCCCTTAGTTGTGCATAACCAAAAAGCCTAAAATCTAGCCCCAAAACCCACTCCAAAAAGGCTCAAAGGTGAAGAAAAGGTTAAACCTTGACCTCACCTATTATAAAGGCATCAAAAACTGCCCCTAGATGCTTTCAACTCCCATCAAAACCAAGTCAAAAACACCCCTACATTCTCTCCACTTGTTGTTAACTTCCTCAAACCGACCCTATATGCTTGGCATAACTCATAAAGCCTCAACTATCCCTTATATGCTTGTACCTAGAAACAATTACATCACTATTTTGCATTTACATAACATTAATCAAGTGATTTATAATTATATCACTTCAATCAATGTTTTACATTTCATGTTTGATGCAAACTAATAACATTTGACTAAAATGTGCTTTGAGACAAAGAAAAATTCATGTCCATAAGGGGACACCCCTATACACTTGCATATGATTATAATACGTGGGTATTAATTCAATGCATAAAAAGTTAAATACAAAGGAAAAAATGCCTATGGGAAGTAGGCCACTTAGGGTTGAAACCCTAATCACAAAACTTGGCCACAAACAGTTTCACATTTCATTTTGCATTTAGCTAATTGTTGGAAACCATTGAGCCACCATCAAGGGTTTGTATGGATCTTTCATGGAGGGTTTGACTTTGAAAACCATACAGAACATGCTTGAAGCTATGTGGGAAGGCTTCATTCCATGCTACTTTGTTGATATGGCTTCCATTATCATGAAGATATTTGATCTTTTATGTTCTATATGCCATGGGTTTCCATTTTGACTATGGCTCTTGAACGTATAAAAAAATTGTTTTCCTCTGTTTGAAAACTTTATCTTCTGTACTCAGCCTTGACAAATAGTATGGGTTTGCTTTCTTCACAATACTCTATGCTTTAAATCTTTGTACTCTGTTTTGTTGCATCTCTTTGCAGATATTCGAGGCTCCATTCCTCACATACATTCTAAGGTTTGACCCTTTCGAGCCTCTACCTCAGCCATGGCTTTGCTCTTGATTTTCCTAGGTCTTCTTTCATTCTCCGTTAGACTTCAAGAGTTCTTACCATATACAATTTGAGGCTCTTTTTGCACTTTTTTTCATTCCTGAACTTGATATGATTTTTCCTTGCATGATATTCTGTTTAATGAAGCACTGTCACTCCATGGAAAATTTGTAAAGATCTCCATTGGCATTTTCATGTACAGGTATAACTACCTCTTTTCCATGGAAGCATACAAGAGGATAAACCCTCATCTCTTGACTCAGCATCAATTTGTATTCTGGGTGTTCCCTTTATGACTTTGGATTTTCATGACCACACTTGCATTCGATTGTATCAACACACTCTGGAAAATGTAGAACATTTATTCTAATAGTGATTTTACACTATGAGAAAATGCCAATATCATTTATAGAGAGGCAGAGTTGAACTCACTAACCTTAGCATCTGTTTTCTTATTTTGGTGCTTCATCTAAAGCATGTGACTTCCCTTAAATTTCTTTTGAAAGGTATTATATACCAGGCTATGTGTACTCTTTGTCATCCCTATAGGATATGATGCTACTATTCTTCAAAATGCTTTGTTCCTAAACTCATTATGACAGTAAAAGTGCACTCTTTACATTATAAATAAAAAACTTATGAATAGCTTTGCATTTGTAACTCCTTTTTCTCTTGAAGTCACTATTGACGGTCCCCTTTTGCTCTTCAAGGCATCCATGGTTGATGTCTCTTTTCAGTGATCCTTTTCAATGTCCATCATGTTTTATCTCCTTCATAGATTTTTGAAGATTGGAAATATCATGCCTCACAAAGGCCCTAGACTATTCTTCAGATAGTGACTGCACCTTCTATGTAATGGACTGTTCCTACAAGCTATCACTTGCATACTGTTGTTTTCTACAATTTGGCTCACTGTCCCTTGAGAGACCAAGCTATCCCTTTGTGAGGTTATTGTCCGCCTGAGAAGTTAATAGTGATCATTAACATTATTTTTTGCTTAGTACACTTTATCATGCACATCACATGCTAGAAACATTGTCTCTCAACTCATTATAGTTCTATTGAGCTGATATTTGTCATTTAGGATAGTGATCTACCAACTCACTCTCATCTCATGAGTGATGAGTACCTACTCAATGTTGACAAGTGAGATGAGTTTACATTCTTATTCCTCTTAAAAAATAAGAGGGCGACATGTTGGGCTCAACCCTTGTGGGAGCCCATTTTACTCCACATGCTATGATGTCAAATGAAAATAATCCAACAATGAATATTTCACTTATACCTACACAATGAACAAACATGTTAGATAAAACAATGAAGCTCAAAATATGATGGATATTGATGATAATCCTCTACTTTTTCTTGATATCTGAGATGCTGTAAAACTGTTTCAATGCCTTAAGAGAATAAACTATATATTTGTTGATATAGGATATGCATAGAATATGGGTCTCAAGCTCTAACACAAATTTCCTCATCCCTTACAAGCATTTCAAGCAGCAACGGGTCAACTTTTGAAGCAACCAAGCGAGAGGGACTGAAGCAAGGATGCAACAATTCAACTTGGGGTTCATCATTTAGGCAATGATAGATCCCTACTCTTTCCATATTCTCTTTCTTTTCTATTTCTTCAAATGTATAGTTTATATCTTATATTATATTGAAATAGTTATTCCCATGGCTTGTGTGGGACACCATACATTTGTAATTATCAATAAAAGACAACATTTATGCAAAAATTGTGCAATCTTTCTCTTGTATACATTTGCATAACAAAATACAATTTATTTGATAACTACTTTTTTGCATATGAATGGAAATTAGCAGAATTGAATGTGTACCTTTTTCTTCATTTTGCAAAAAATATCTCAGCTCTACCTGATTGAGCTGGAAGCTAAATTAGGTAACAGTTGGAATTGTATGTTTAACTCATATTTAAAAGAAAATTCAAAAGGATGAAGGGTTTATAAGTTTTCCTAAGTCTGAAACTAAGATGAGCAGTAACAATGGAGGATGATGGAGTAGACAAACTTCCAATTTGAGTTTTTCTTAACCAAGGACAACCTACAGTGTCACAAAACTAGTGCAATCTTCTACGGCTCTTTGATGATTTTTCAGATTGTGCATTCACCTATCTAGTATGAAAATACAATTGAACTTGAGTGCAACATAAAAGGAAGCTCAAACTAACTTTACACAAAAATTTGTCATCAACAAATTACAAAAAGTATGAGCTGGAAATGCATCACATACTACAACATATATCCACCATTAAAAATGAACAAGAACTACTACTGAAAAATAGACTTAAAATTAAAAGAACAATGATGAAGCAAACATTTGGAGGTTGAATCATGCAAACATAATGAACAATACATAAAAAAACCATCAACTCCAATGCTTCTCTCATATATTGCAGCAAAAGGTCTTTACACAACAAATCATCTCTCTCTTTTAAAATGAGAGGATGCCCTTATTTATAGTTTTCAAAAATTAGAATGAATGGACGATATTTCCTTACAATGAGTGGCTCAAATTAATTCTAGTTTAGGGTTTTCACATCACCTAATAGAAGTACAAAATTTATAATATAAAAATAGACTATTTTTTCTTTTCCCTATTTTGTCATGTAGTCTATTTTGTCTTGTACCTGATTTCTGTTTTTTCCTTTTTTAGCTACTTTAACAAATTATCTTCATCTATAATGGGTTTTATAGCTTCCTTTCACAAAGTGGCATACTCAATGAACTTGCCAATGGTTGTTAGCAACTTCTTTTCCTTAGAAAGATCGTATTTTGAGATCTAGAAGGAAATCCTCTTGAATCCTTCCACCATTTGATCTCGATGCTCTATGCATTTTGGTCCTAATCTAATCATCTGCTCTGACTCTAAGAAGGCTCTCGCAGTGAAATCCATGAAATTTGCTGACAACATGTCATCGAACCCTTGCTCCATTCTTTTGTGGAATTTTTGCTTCATGGCCTCTCGATCTAGCTCTAGTGTAGGCATCTCGTATCCTATCATCAACTTTAGGAAATCATCACACTCAACCCAGTGATCTACGATGTGCCCATGATTGGCCTCTAATTCAACTAGGGACATCTCCAAAACTCCCTTTCTGTACTCAAAGTTTAGCATCCATGCCTCGAGTAGCCAATGGTCCTCTTTAGGCAGGGATAACTCCTTTTCCCAGGTCTCTCGGAAGAGCTTAAGAATGCTCTCTAGCTTGGGGTATGTGATTTGATAAATCTCAGGGAATTCTTTGTAAATCCCCATCACCTCCTCCACTTCCTTCTGCAAGACCCTATATTCATTGTGCATCTTGGCCGTGCAGTGGATGCCATGGCCACCCATATCAATGACCCCTTTGAACTAGTCAGAAGTAGACTTAGTCCAGTTCCTCATTTTCATCATTTTATTAACCTCCTCTTTATAGAGCAAGGCAGGTGTAGGCGATTCTATTGGAGCTTCTTCTCCTGATGTCATCCATTGTTCTATATAGGAACTTAGTTCTGCCACTTGCGCTTTTAGCTCCTCCTTCATTGATTGATCTTTATTCATTTGTTGAAGGATGGTGGAGACAGACCCTTGAAATTCATCTATCTTCTAGGATTGATATGTCAGGCCTAGGTTGATGGTTGTTATTTGATAATCTTTTCCCTGAAGGTCATCTGCATCATTGTCATCTATGGGAGTGGCCACTTGTAATACTCTGGACCCAGAAGCATTGGTTGTGATATGTGACCTGACTTTAGGCTTTTTCTCTTTCCTAGTCTTCACCTGCGTGCATGCCAGTATTGCTTCTAGGTGGGCCTTGGGGTTTGCAAGTACATGAGCCTTTCTTTTTAGTTGTTGCTACATCCATGAGGGGACTTCCGTTTGGTGATTTGAGGATTCATTTTTCTCTCCTTCCTCATATTCCTTTGATAGCTCTTCCCTCTCATGCTCAGGAGCATCTTTGATGTTTTCCCCTCATTTATCTATCTCCTCCCCTGGTGTAAGTTCTTTCTCCTTGTCTTGCTTGGAAACTTCTTCATTCCCTGCACTAGTGGTGCCTTCTTATGTTTTCCCTTTAGCCTCTTCATGTTTGACTTCAACAACTTTGTCTGGTTCAACATCCTTTTCTTCCATGTTTTCTTCTTCTTCTTTATATTTCTCTTGCTCTCCTTCTAGAGGCACTTCTTCACATTGCAAGCCCTCGTATTGGCTAGTTTCTTGAGGCTCATTAGTTTTCTCCATACCAACACCTATATCAGCTTTCCCTTCCTTGAAATGATGTTTCTTTGGGACTACTTCTTTGTCTTTGTGCTCTTTGGGTTATTCCTTCTCGAGTTCTTGGATAGAAGTCTCAACCTCATAGTAAGTGTCAAATTTTCCTGCATCTCCACCCTCAGGCATTTGTTTCCCTTCTTCATCGAAGGCTACTTCATCTAAATCAACCCTTATTCCTCCCTCTGAATGCTTGAAGTAGTCCTCGCAATCTGAATCCTCAGGTTCCCCAGTGATATTCATTGCTACTTCTTTGGGCTGCTCCATGCTTAACCTCTCCATTTCTTCAAAAAATTGCATTGTTGCCTCCATTTTAGGTGGCTCAATAGGATGTGGAGAGAGAGGTAAGGAAACAACAAGCTAGGCCATTAGCATTTTAACTTGAGGATTTAAGATTACCTCAGAGAGCTCAGATGAAACTTTTTGTAGATATGAGGCAAAGGCGTGTGGTAAAGTGAGGGGTGCAATGGAGGCTATTGAAGAGGAAGGGAGAAGGGTGGAAATAGTTGGCAGCAGAGGAAAGAGTGAGGAAGATGACAATAGTGGAGGAATAAGAATCTAGTAGCACCACGAGAGTGGTCAGGGAAGTAGAAGTGAGGTGGACAAAGATGTCCACAATAGACAAAGATGAGATGGGAAATGATTGAGGAGTGGAAGGGGATGGTGTAGTGGTGGCGGCTGATGGGAGTGCAGTGGTGGGTGATGGTGAGTGAGGCCGCTCAACTTCTTCCTCTTCTTGGGGTAGACTAGACCCCTCTTCCTAGATGGCAGGCATATCGGGAACAAAGACTCATTTTCTTTGGTTTCTTAGGTAGCCTCTACCCATCAATTGACTTGTGACTGTATACTTTCTATTTCGGCTATCGCTCATATGTATCCTTTATTTTCCTAGATCTTCTGACAGGTGGAGACTTAGGATCCTCACTTAAAGAGCATGCAGCGACACCACTTTATATTTCACTTTCCATCTCATCTTCGAGCTCCCCAGAAGTCAGCTCGGTGCCTTGTTCCTATTTTTGGGATATTTGGTCATCTATCCACTTCTTTGTTTCTTGCTCCACTGGGTGAGTAACAATATCTAGGTTCATGACCTCTAGCTCAACCCAATCAATTACTGGCAATGGGACATTAATCAAAGCATTGTACCTCTCATAAAGGAAATTATCATCCTCAACAATTTGATCCAAGATCGAGTATAGGTTGATGGATTTCAAAAATCCAACAGTCATCCTCATATAGTGCTTCCCTCGGACTTCACGGTCATCATCATAGTTAGCCTAGAAATATTTGATGTGTGGTCGATGGGCATACTGCTTTCCAACTTGTTTCTTCAATTTTCCTAGAGGATTTAGGCCTCCTCTTTTTGTATGCAACTCAAAATTGTAATCTATAAGCTCCTTTTCAGAATACTCCACACATGAGGTAGCAGGGCAAGAGTACATCCCTTGTCCAAAATTAATGGGGTATGGAACCCCAACACGATGTTTGTTATGCAACAAAGTGTGGGTAGTTTTCAACTACTGAGTAAGCTCCAACAAGATGATTCTATCATTGGGGTAGTGGGGCAGCCGATACGAGAACCCCTAGAATCCTTCTACTCTAAGATATGTGAACTTGGGGAACTGGATGAACCAATACCCAAAACCCTTTACCACTTCCTTAGCACTATGTGGCATTCTTCTATGGTAGTCTCCTACTAGGGTGTGGGTGATATGCCCAATGAAAGTACTGTTAACCCTTATGTAATCCTTCTTGCAATTTTGGTATTGTAGTTGCGGGTAGCAGTCGTGTACCCGATTTGTCCCTTCTTTGTTCCTAGTGTGCCAACACAATCTAATCCTTTGTATGGGAACTTAACAGTTAGGAGGTATACCAAATAGGAGGTCATGTAGAATTTAGAAGTTTTCTTCACTACAAAAAATTGGTTATGCAGGTTCTAACTAATCATCTTAGCCCAATGGAACTTGGCATTTCCTCGGAGAATCTCCTCTATGAATTAGAAAATCCACTCCTTAAAGAGTGAGGAAGTGGTAAGGCCCATTACTCTGCTTAGAAACATTACCGTTCATTGGTTTCCTCCACAAAGTTTCTCCTGTATAATGTCTATGGCACTTTGTTAACACTACTCCTCTTATCAAGTAGCCATGTTTGATTAATAGTTCATTTGCAGCAAGTGGAGTCTTCCTTTAAGACCTGTAAGGTGAACTCCTTCTCAACTTCTTCCATTTTATCAAATAAAGGGATGTCGAATTTCTTCCCAATAGACATGGGGGTCAGGTCTGCCAGTACTCTTCCATCTCCAGTGACCATCTTTCTAGTATGAGGGTGATAACACTCTCGACAAGTGAAAACCAATTCTGGAGCAACTAGGGTAGGAGAAAAGCCTACAACCTTTGCAAGTCAACTTTTCTTAATTCTCAAGGCTTCCTCCCTCTTAGGGTTGACCATGAACCTTTGTTGGGACTCATCAATACCTTTTTTAATTCCTTTTAGATGTAATCTTGGAGGTGCATTCGACACCATCGAATTCATATTTCATCTTAGCTTTCTCCTCTTTTCCTCTTGGCATCTTTGCAATCTTCTTTCCTTTATTAGCCTTCTCCACGGACTTCTTAGCTAGTTCCATAAACTTTGCACACAAGAGGTGCAATAAATTTTTTGAAAAATCAAGAGTGCAAATTGTTAGTTAAATCATGCTAATATGACATTAAATGCATCCATGAACTTGATAAAGATCATAATATTCATCAAATTCTATGATTTTGAGCTCATTTGTGAGTTTTGTAGAAATGTGAGTCTGGAGCTGCGGGTTTCTATTAAGCTTTTGCCACTAGGAGATGGCCAAAGGAGGGTGACATCCCACAAGCGGAGTTCCGCATGATGGAACCTACAATGAGCTCCTTTACAATAGTGAATCTTGTTCCTAGACATTATGGTGCGTGCATGAAATCATGCTTAGCTATTTTTCTTGGAGACTTGGTCATTTTATGAAGTGCGGAAGTTGAGTGTGCAGAAGTCACGAAGTGGGATGTTGTTAAGGTTTCACTGCTAGGTAGCAGCTTGAGGTAGGCGGCTCACATGGGTAGACTCGCCAATAAACTTTAACCTATGCTTTTTACTAATTAGGCGCTCATTATTTTGGTGGAATTGGTGGGCGTGGGATCCACAAGATAGAGATGGCAGTCTACAAAGATAGACCCGCAAAAGCTCTTTTCGACTTGAAGTTTTGTCACTTGAGTTCAAAGCCATCATCTACGAAAGTAATGAATGCAAGATCCGCAAGGTGGGAGGATGCAACAACTTTGTTGCTAAGGGAAAGCCAAATGAAGGCAAAAGTCCGCATGTGAAGACCCGCGAAGGAGTGCTCATAGAGGACTTAGCTTTGGAGTTTTCAAGGTTCAACATTACCGTGCAGGTAACATAAGGTAGAGGACCGTGTCGGGTTGGTCGTTAGAGGCGGCGAAGGGAAAACAAATTTTTGATAATGGATCTTCGCACGGGGCAACACACAACGACGGATCTGCCAAGGTCAATTTGACTTTGGGATTTCGATGATGGTGCTCAAGCTTCTGGTCCATGAAAGTGGATGTTGCAGGGTTAGTATTGTGAGTGGCCCCAAAGGCTTCACCATTATACACGACATTAGAGGAGCAAAGTTCCGCACAACGGTCTGCAATAACTCCAGTTCACTATGATGAATATCTTCCCTTTCAACTATGCTTTGAGTGTGGGGCCAGAGGGAACAGGGGTCGTCGTCAATCTTTCCAATTTTTAAACAACATTTCTAGGGTGGGCTTCCTGATTGGAAATCCCGCGAAGGGCGTTTTGAGGGTTTCAAAATCTAGGGTTAGTTATCACTAATTAAACTTATATTCACCACTTTCTTGTAGCTTGAAACCCTAACTGATAACTTATAATAGACCTGGTAGCATCGAGATGGAAAAAGGATGAAATTTGGATACATACCCTACACACTCATTGGAAGGAAGTAACTACAGCCATGATCTCTAAATCCTCTGTGTGCGAATCTCTCCTCTTTTCTCTTCATTTTTGCAAATCTTAGAGTGAAAATGATGGGTAGGTTGAGGGGTTTATATAGGCATTTAGGCATTAATGGCCACATTAATTATAGGTATGGTAGGGGCATGAGTTTGTGAAGTTGCGAAAACCTGACCCATGAAGGATGTTAAGCCAATGGCTACATGGAGAAATGGCATGTGGAAACTAGGTGTGGAAAGTTTTCTATGGGTGGATGCATGAGAAATGTCGTTGGGAATGGAAGGACAAAGACGGAAACCCACCAAGGGAATCACACATTGGTAGACTCGCAAGTAGCAAAGGACAGGGTAACTTCTACAAGGCAGAAACCTACAAGGTAATTTCCACAAAAGTCTAAAACCTCTCGAAACTTGGGTGAATGAGTTTGTCCAACATGGATTTGGAAAATTTAAGACTCATGACTAACTTAAGCTCAAAAATAGGGGCACAAAAACCAAAGCAAAGATGAACTGACCTGACAAAGGAAAAAATGAAAAGAGGGGGTTCCAGATCTGAATGGGGCATGTGTGCAAAAGGCACAAAAAATGGAAAATCTATTGGGAGAACACTCCCGAGCATTTTTAGGATAAGGATTCATCCAGAACCTAGAATCTCCAATTTTGTGGACCAGAAGCCAGTATCATAGTCGAACTCAAGGTTCAAAGGAGAACAAAATCCTTAACTAAATTAGGTCACAAAATATTTCAAAAGTGTGTGTGCAATGGGTTCATTCCCTTCCCTTAGAAACCATAGGGGACAATGATCAATCATCCAAGACAAGCTACATAAGTAATCTAACTCCAAAAGTAACCTGGGCATTGCTCAGCTACTAGTCAGGCGTCCATAGCCTCGATGGAGCTGTCGCCACAATCCCCACAAACATTTCTCTATTGCCAGCCAAGTGTCCATAGCCTTGATAGAGTTGCTTGCACACCCATGCAGTTGCCTATTTTTCAATATTTCCTTTTCTTTTCATTTCTTTTTTTGCTTTCTTTTCATAATTTTCTTTTGATACTCTTTTGCTCAACTAAATAAGCAATGAAGCTTATAGTGGGGTTTGGAAATTGTAGTGGTCACTGGAGCAGATCTAATATTTTCACTTGCCAAGGCTTCATGATAGTTGTCATATAGTTTTTCAAGAGTATTAAAAATGTGTGTTCTGTGAAATTTGAGATAAGCGTGAGATGATTCAAACAAGGGTTCTATTTTAGGGAAAACCAAAGTTCAGGCGAAGAGACCCGATTCAAAGAAGTAGACCGAGGTCCTTGGTAACTCATGAATACTTATCCATGGAATAAAAATGGAGTGTACAATAGAGCGAGCCCTTTGAGTAGGCCAAGCATGACTGCTACATCAAGATTGGACAACACCCTCAACAAAAATAAGGGCTAGAAAAACAAGCGAGAGCAAAGCAAATAGAAAGCAAAAGACCTACTCTAACTATGTACAAGTGTGATATTGAATAGCTCAGGTGAGGAAATAATGCTTGAGGTAGTGCCCATTGATGAGTGAAGGGACATGTTCTCCAGTAAGCGTTTTCAGGTGAGGCATAATCCCCAAGGATTTCAAAAATTTGAAATGGGCCAAGCTAGAGCTTGTTGAATTTCTCATGTCCCCCTTTCTTTTCATGGGCCTTATCCCAATACAATACTAAATCAGCAATTCTGAAGGCCTTGACCTTGGCTCTGCGATTGAACCATCTCTTGACTACACCCTGATGCTTAGCAAAATTTTCTATGGATTCATCATTTATTTCCTCTAGATGGAGGAGCTTAGTTAAACAGTTTTCAAGGCATTCTCCCTCCTCATAATAGGTGTTGATAAACTACAATGTGGGAATCTTGAGGTGGATTGGGAAAGTGGTTTCTAAACCATAAACAAGGTGGTAAGGGGAAGTTCCTAAGGCTTCCTTACATATGTCGAGTGCGGTCTACCCATAGAGCAAACTGTAACTGGGTGTGCTGGTCCTTTGGATTCTTATCTAGCAACTTGCGTATGACAGTTAACAAATTCTTATTTGTGGATCTGGCTAATCCATTACCCTAGGGGTAGTAGTTTGATAAAAAATTGAGCATAATCCCAAAATCAAAAGCCCAAGCTACAAAATTAAGGGAGGCAAAGGTGGGACCATTATCATAGACCAATACAAATGGGAAGCCAAAACGATTGATAAAGAAATTTTCCTAAAAATTAATAACTACCTCAGTTGTGCATTGCCTACAAGAAATAGTGTCTGTCCAGTTAGTACAATAATTAGTTGTGGTTAGAATGTACCTGTGACCCACAGAGGATGGTGGGTTTATAGGACCAATGAAGTCAAGTCCCCATTGAGAAAATGGCCTTACCTCAACAACCGATGTAGTGGGACATCATACCTCTCCCTAGTAATAGTAGTCTAGAAAACATGGCAAGATCTAACAAAATTGTGAGCATCTTTGAATAATGTCGGCCAATAATATCCAACTCACAAGATCTAGTGGGTTGTTGAAGATCTCGATCCATGGCCTGTTCCAAACTTTTCATTAAATTCCTTCAACACTTCAACTGCTTCTATCTTCCCTAGGAATCTGAGGTAGATCCCTTCATAATTCCTCGTATACAAGATGGATCTTTTCAATATATAACTATTAATTTTCATCCTTAAAGCTCATTTTTTGACTCCTTGCAAATGTGGCAGACATTTTTTGCTCAACAGATAGTACAAAATGTCATCGTACCATTCATGTGAAGAAACATCCTCCAAGTAGTATTGTTGGATAGTAAGTTCAGGTTTTTTTTTGCCATTGTACGTGTGAGAGGTTGTCCTCAAACTAGCTTCATTGGCTAAATCTCCATGTCATATTCTTATAATAACATAACCCATTTGGCTCATCTTTCTCCTAGTTCATTTTGCATCAGTAATATCTTGATAGCAAGGTCTAGAATGATGGAAAACACCTTGTTCCTTAGGATGTAATGTCTAAACTTCTTGAATCCATGTACTAAAGCATATGCTTGCTTCTCAACATTATGGTAGTGTAGTTCAACATATTTCAATGGAGCACCCATAAAGTCTATAGGATGTTTACTCCCCTCATCATCCTTTTGCATTAGTATGTTGGCACATGAGTGATCTGAGGCAAATAAATAGACGTAAAAGGGCTTGGAGTAGTCAGGGCTAAGCAACATGGGAGCATCTACGATGGCCCTCTTAATTTCATCAAAAGCCTGTTTGGATTTTGGTGTTCATTCTACTTTAGCATCCTGTTTAAGCAGAGCATTCAACGACTTTACTATTTCTACAAATCCTACGATAAATTTTTGGACAAACTTGATTTTCCCAAAGAAGGATTTCGTTTCCTTCTTGCTCCCTGGGGGTTGAATCTTCAAGATGGCCTAGATACGTTTCGAATCTATGGATATACACTTCTCTAAAATCACGTGTCCTAGCAATTTTCCTTCTGTTACCCCAAAGATGCACTTCTTCGGGTTCAGTGAGATGTCGAATTCTCTGCACTTTTGGAATACTTTGCATAAGTTGGAGACATGATCCCCTCTTTTCTTTGAGAATACAATGAGGTCATCCATGATGTAGATGATAATGCATTTTCTAATGAGGTCTTTGAAAGCTATATCCATGATGCACTAAAATATTGCACATGCATTAATCAACCCAAATGACATCTTTCTGTATGCAAATGTTCCCCATTTTGTGGTGAATGTCATCTTGTGCCTATCTTCATATTGCACCATTACTTGATTATACCCTAAGTAGCCATAAAAAAAGGACATCATTTTTGAACCATTGACTATCTACAACACTTCGTCCAATGAGGGCACCAGATAGTTATCCTTCTCAAAAGTTATGTTCAAGTTTCTAAAATCTACGCACAACCTGATTTCTGCATTTTTCATGCAGACTGGAACCAAGTTAGCCACCCATGTGGAATGTCAAAAAGGGAAGATGATTCGGGTGGAAAGCAACTTTTGTACTTCTTTGAAGATGATGGGTTCCAACAATGCATTAATTGGTCGTTGTCGATGTCAGAAGCACTTCAAATCTGGTTTGAGGGGGATAATGTGAGTGATGATTGAAGTGTCATATGTTTTAAGGTCCTTGTTGTCACTGATATTGCACTCGGATGCCAAGTTTATATGCTCAACAATCTCGTGAAACATGGAATCATCTTCGATCCTATGGGTATGCTCATAACAAAGATGAATCTCCAAATTATGGGCTAGTTCCCTTAAAATTTTCTAGTGAATAATAGGTTTTTTTGAAGGAAAAGGGAAGAAAGGCTTTGAAGTGAATTGAAAAACTGAACCTAAAAGGATGGTGATGCATGTAAATAAATTATGAAAATGCAACTTGACTCACAAGTACCCCTCAATATATCTATTTTGCACAACGTAATTTGAACAACTAAAACACATAAGTGATTCACATAACTTAGGGTTTGACAATTTTATCCTTCTTGAAAGAAAATAATTTTTTTCACAACTAGAAAGATTAAAACTAATCTTTTGCACAATATATGACTTGTGAGATTGAACTGAAAGTGTGTACATGAACTTATGAATGTGACAAAAAAAAAAGAGATTTAAGACTTAAACACAGTAAATTTCTCTCAAATCATACATAAAATATGACATCTGAAAGATGGAAGGAAAATACTTGATCTTTTAATGAAAAGTAAAAGGAATTCATCTACAAAATAACAAAGTAAAATAGCCTATATAAAACTATTGTATATATTAAACTGTAAAAATGAGTTACAAGCTAATCTCTCTTTGTAGAATGCAAAGGAAAATATCAAGAACTGAGAAAAAAGACTAACTCTTTTTCAATATATACAATAGGTAACTCCAAGGCTCCAAGAGGTGGCACAAGCAGCTAACTGAAAGTGAAAAATATCTCTTGAAATTTGATCCATGAGCAAAATGGAAAACCCACAAAAAGGGGAGTCAAAACTAAAGCAATTTGAGAAAAAATAGGCTCAAACTCCCCCTTACAATCAATTTGACCAAGTTGGACCCTAAAATCACTCCATTTAATTGGAAATCAGGACCAAACTCTCCAATTTAACTTTAAATGCATGAATCACTCTTAGTTCCACAGAATCTCAACTCCACCTCGCTCCCCTTCTATCTTTGCATGATTTAGTACATGAATCAAGTATTTGAATAAATATTAAAAGTAATCAATAATGATTTACTTTAGTGTGTGCTATATGGTTGCTTTATTCACGCATCTGCATGATAGATATTAAAATGTATTTGTAGAATATCACTTTTAATATTTTTTTAAATGTACCATTTTTGCCTGAATTTATGCAAAACATAGGGGGACCAAAGAATGACTAAATAAACTCAACATGACCTAGGCTTTTAATATTCAATTTGTAAAATAAAGGGATAAAAAGCCCTAATCCTTGGCCGTAGGCTTCACTATGCATTATTCATTTACATCTGCTTCCTTATTTTGATGCGCCACCACCATGGTAAGGTTTGCTCAAGCCTTCTTTATTTATTCTCAAGGAGTTCTCATGGAGTTGCACCACCATCATGGAGATTGTCTAAGGTTCTGAAGAATCATTCAAGCTTTTGGGCATGGTTGAATGTGTATTTACTATTGGTAAGTCATTCCCTTTGATTGAAATGCTGAAATTTTATTGTCTTTCCCACAGTGCATCTGGATGGTAGTCCTCAAACAATCAAAACTGCTCCTAATCGTGCCTTTTGAAATGATTGTCACTCTTTCCTTAACAGGATCTTGGATGTTTTTCATGTCTTATCATGGGACTAATCTGTAATTATTGTTTGTACAAAACACTATTATTGTACTTGAAACATCAAAACTCTTCATGAAATCAAACCTCATGACCTTTGATCTTTTAGTACTTGTGCCATGTTTCACCAATCTTGAGGTCTCTAGTTCGATTCCTAGCATTATGAGATGTTTGACTGCTGGGAAACACCAAAACTAGCATCTCCAACCATTTTCGGCGTCATGTATATGAGATCCTAGATTCCCTTGCATCGCCTCTTTTTTGCATCATTTTCATGTAATTCTCCCTCAAATTTATGGGCTGCCCATCATCAAGATTTTTTCTAGTACAGTGAAGCATGGAATGTAGTATTGAATGACAACTCAAGTTATTTTTTTATCTTATTTCCTTATGATTTGTAAAAAATGAAGACATATCTTCATCCTCTATCCTTTGTTGTTTGTAAACATGAGGTCTTACTTTTGTTCTGGGTATTTGACACTAGCATACATATGAGGATTTGGTATTTGGCTCTTGATATTAGAGTAATCATGCATTAGCTAATAATTAATTAATATTTAATTAATTATTAGTCTAATTTATTCTCGTGCACTTAAGCTAAACTTAGGAGTGTTTTATGCTTTATGAGCTAATATTAGATCATTATGTCTCATCTCATGTGATGTTGACACTTGTAATGAGCTAATCCCTTTCTTATTTAGGACTTTGTTCTTATAAGAATTCAACCCTCATTGTACTTAACTCTCGGATATTATCCGGAGCCTTCATATCTTTTTGAAAGTCTCTTTTGTAGCTTTTTCTTGTTGATGAATATTGCATATATTGTTTGTAGATCTCTTGCGTGGAAGATGTATTTGTTTGTTGTTTGATCCTGTGGCTTGTGTTTTTTTGCTTGTTTCATAATTAATTAATCTTTAATTGATTATTAGTCTAATTTATTCTCGTGCACTTAAGCTAAACTTAGGAGTGTTTTATGCTTTATTAGTTGAGCTAATATTAGATCATTATGTCTCATCTCATGTGGTATTGACACTTAAAATGATCTGATCCATTTCTCATTTAGGGCTTTGCTCTTATAAGCATTCAACCCTCATTGTAAATAACTCTCAGAGAATATCTAGAGCTTTCATATCTTCTTGAAAGTCTTTTACTTCTATAGCTTTTTCTTGTTGAAGAATATTACATATATTGAACATTGCAGATCTCTTGTGTAGAAGGCGTATTTATTTTTTGTTTGTTCCTGTGGCTCGTAGTTTTTTACTTGTTTCACAATTCTAACATGGTATCAGAGTGTGGATTCAGCAAACCCCTTCTTGATTTATGAAGTTTTTTTCTTCAACAAGGGTTGCAGGCTTCAGATCTTAATCCCCTTTGCTTTATTTGCAAATTTTGGAGGTGGGAATTTTTTGGTGCATTTTTGTGTGAAAAGGACCTTGCTGTTGGATTCAAAGCTATCAAAAAGTCAAATTTGGCTTTTGTTTCACCTGATTTCGATTCTTGACGCTAGATCTACAAGGTTTTGAAGCGGTTATTTTTTTTTTTCTGGATCTAAACAGTAGTTGTATTTTTGGTGTGTTTTGAGCCAAAACAGATGTTACCATCATGCTCAAAAGGCCCAAAAACTTTAAGATCGCCTATCAAATTGTCAAATTTGGTGAAGTTGGCCTCCGAGGCAAAAAATTTAATAGAGGGCCTCTATGGCCCTTGTACGGATTTGCATGCACACAGATAAAAAAAAATTGTAAGAAAAGAGGTTGGCATTATTTTTTTAGGTTTATTTTGAAAAGTTCGAAAAGAATAAAAAAAATTAAAAGGAAGTTTTGATTTTATGAAGGGGGTAGTGATTTTTTAACAAACAAAAAGTTCATTTATTGGGGGGCGGAGTTTTATGTTTTCTGGGTTGCATTAAATTCAAGGTACCCGTAGGATACTTACCTTGCGGGCCCCATGCATTCCCCTACCAGCGCTTTTAGCAACTAGTGGCATCCTTCCTACCGCCTCTCTACCATCCGACTATCCATATTGCTTGGCGACATGTTTTTCAAGACCTGGCACTGACATCATCCCGTCCAGGTGTGATTCTATTTTTTCCAGGCAATTTTGCATGCATTCGACAACTTCTATTTTCCAGCAGTGATTAAATTTTACAGCGTCCTTTTTTACTCTTCCCAGCATCTTCTGGTTTTTTTGGTGAATTTTTTTGGCACCCATTATTTCTTAGTGATCACCATTATTTTCTGGTAGCTGCAAATATTTCTCCGATAGTGATTCTTCCAAGGGAAGTTTTTGGAATATTCTGTCATTTGCAAGTTTTCAGGCAATGGATTTTTTTTATGGGGGGTCAAAATTTTTTTCCAGGCATAGGGAATATTCCCTAGAATATTTTTTTGATGTCATGTTGACATCAGCATGATGTCAGTGGCACAAATGTTGGCTGGGCCCTTTGACCCCTTCTTTGGCCTCCAGGAAGTGATTTTGTTCTTTTGGCCATAACAGGGGCATACGATATTGTTTTTCAAAAAATGAGATATCATTGGAAAGCTAATTTTGTCACCTTTCCATTGGTGTGGGTCTCATCACTTTATTTTTCTAATGGTGCATTCTATAGTCTGTTGAAGTCAGAGGAGCTATTTTTAGTCCCGAGCTCGTAACTTTTGACCAATTTCTTTATTTTTTCATGATTCCAGTGGTGTTGGAACCATCTTTTAGAGCTTTTTAGTTCCATCCATGTAATTTTTCTAGATCGTTCTCCAGGTACATTTTATTCATATTTTTGTTTTTTTGCACTCTAGTGAATTACTTAGACATTTTAGCTCCTGGAAACTTTTCGTTTGTGTGGGATGACTTGATTTTGGTTGTTTTACATGTATTTCCAATCTTGTGTCTTTTGTTGACATTTTGAGCTTCCATTGTAAGCACTTATGATTCTGTAAATGCACTGAGATAAAGTGCCTCTATATTGCACCTGTATTATGGGATCCTGCACATCACTTTGTGCCTTATTATACTCACACTATGATATAAAGTGCCATGGGGGTTGATGTTTGTCTTTTTTTTTCCTTCATACCTTTCTCATGTTTGTGTGCCTTGGTTTGTGCACCCTTTATATCTACTTGTACTTTCATTTCTACACATTTAGATGTTCTTGGTTCTTTATCATGCACTACATTCACGCATTCAGTTTTAGTGTACCTTTCATACCTCTCCCTTGTCAATATTATGGGGGGGGGGTTTCTACTATTGGTGCTAATGCTTCTTTGGTTTCACGTTGGAGTGAGCTATGTATACAGTATTTGTTCCTATATACTAGGTGGATGCAACAACTAGTTACCCATGCATTTCAATGAAATGGAGAACTTACCATAAGGGCACTCTTGCATTCCTATTTCTGGAGGCAACCTTCCATTTTTCACTTGATCAATTCTTCAGACTATTGGTACTTGTGTCATCTGTATCTTTGAGTTCTTGACATTTGCCTTGGTTTTCCATCAGATTTAAGTAGTATCATTAGGGGAACTCATACATATTATTATCTTCTTGATCCTAATCACCATATGTTTCAGCAGAGGTTCTTCTTACAACATTTCAGAAGTCATTCTACAACAGTGTTTGTAGCTTCTTCATGCTTTAGTGGTACCAAATTTGATGATTTGACAAGCGATCTTAAGGTTTTTGGGCCTTCTAAGCATGATGGTAACATTAGTTTTGGCTCAAAATGCACCCTCTATATTTTCTTGTACTTTCATTTCTGCACATTCAGATGTTCTTGGTTCTTTATCATGCACTACATTCAGGCATTCAATTTCAGAGTACCTATCATACCATTCCCTTGTCAGCATTATGGGGGTGTTTCTACTGTTGGTGCTAATACTTCCTTGGGTTTGTGTTGGAGTGAGCTATGTATACAATATTTGTTCCTATGTACTAGGCGGATGCAACGGCTGGTTACCCATGCATTTCAATGAGATGGAGCACTTACCATATGGAAACTCTTGCATTCCTATTTCTGGAGGCAACCTTCCATTTTTTACTTGATTAGTTCTTCAGACTATTAGTACTTGTGCCATTTGTATCTTTGAGTTCTTGATGTTTGCCTTGATTTTCCATCGAATTCAAGTAGTGTCATTGGGGGCACTCATGAAGATTCTTGTCTTCTTGATCCTGATCATTATATGTTTCAACGGAGGTTCTTTTAGCATTTCAACAGTCATTCTTTGACAGTGTTTGTAGCTTCTTCATGCTCAGTGGTGTTCTTTTTTGTTCATCGTTTGTTCCTATCTTTTGGGACAACATTGTCTTATTTGGAGGCTTCTTCAGTCCGTCACTTGGCTTTCATCTCTTTTTGGAGTAGAGTTTTTCCCATGAGGTTTTCTCTATTTATCTGCATTATAGAGATCTTATGCATTAGCTAATAATTAATTAATCTTTAATTGATTATTAGTCTAATTTGTTCTCGTGCACTTAAACTAAACTTAGAAGTGTTCTATGCTTTATTAGTTGAGCTAATATTAGATCATTATGTCTCATCTCATGTGATTTTGAAACTTGTAATGAGGTGATCCCTTTCTCATTTAGGGCTTTGCTCTTATAAGCATTCAACCTTCATTGTAAATAACTCTCAGAGAATATCTAGAGCATTCATATCTTCTTGAAAGTCTCTTGCTTTTGTAGCTTTTTCTTGTTGAAGAATATTGCATATATTGGTTGAGGATCTCTTGTGTAGAAGGTGTATTTGTTTGTTGTTTGATCCTGTGGCTCATGGTTTTGTTCTTGTTTCACAATTCTGACACTTGATTCCATCACTAAAACTTGGAGAAACTAATTGCACTCTTGTTGAATATCTTGCTTTACCATTGTGAGGTCGACCCTTATGACTGAGGCATGCTTATCTCACACTTGTGCTTGGTATATGATGGCACAATACCACCTGTTGCTATCACCTTGATTTATCTTGTCTTTACTTTTGCTACACAATTGCTCCTTATATTTCCGTAGCTTTTATACCTATTGAAAAAGTGGCTATGCTAATAATCTATGATCCTTCATACCTGATACATTTATCAAATCTTTGACTGATTGGTGGCTGTCACTTTTGAATAAGTAACTGTCCTTGTTCTTGATTTGACTGTGCTTGGTCATGGTAGCATCAACTCTCTATGTTGGGGGAAGTATATTATTGTTCTTTAATTTAGGGTTTTAGGAATACAAAGGAGTTTTCAAAACTTAATTTTGATGGATCATCAAGGGGGAACCCAGGTTTATTGAGTGCAGGAGTAGTGATAAGGGATTGGAAAGGATCTTTGTTAGTAGTAAAAGCAGCTCAATTGCCAAATAGCACTAACAATATTGCAGAAGTGAAGGATTTGTTTCAAGGTTTACAGCTACCAAGAAGTAAATTGGCATTCATAAGTTGCATGTTGAAGGTGATTCTCTTATAATTATCAATGCTTGTAAAGAAAGAAAGATTCACAATTGGAGATAAGGATACATATTGGAGAAAGTCTGGATGTTGATGGATTCTTTTCAAGAAGTTCAACTTTCTCATACATATAGGGAGGGAAATAAATTGGCAGATGGGATTGCGAACATGGGATGTGATGGACAAGAAATTGAATGCTTTGATTTTCATGAGATTGAAGCACAATATCCTCAATTGTTAGAACTAGTGATAGATGAGGATAGTTAAAATTGTTAAATCTAAAATTTGCAGTGAGCGGGGTATTTTTATGGGGTGTGTGGCTTTAAATTTGTTACTCTCCTCATAGTTTGTGAATTTGTACTTAAGGTACATGGGAGAATATTACACATGGGGAATATTGCATTCGTCAACAAATGCTAAGTGATCTAAAATATGAACAACATTGACAAAGGGAATGTGAGGGCCAGGAATTGTTAGAAGGATATGACCCATGCTCAAATTGTAAAATTTGCCACAATGGCATATGGCGACCAACTGGAAGTAGTCAGAATTTATATTATTCCACTAATGCATTTGTGTTTTTGTAAGTACTTTATCTTTATTCTCATTAAGTTTCACACAGAGCATATATGTGTGAAGGATATTATCTTGCTTTTGTGATTCAAATATGACGCCATCTTGTCCTTTCACTAGCACGATCAACGAAGGTGGTGTTTAGAGGTGTTTAAAATTAGTTAGGAAAAACTTTTCAACCTGATCAAATGCTAATGGAATTAGTGTTATCACCAATTTGGAAAATCTCATTTTGCTTAAATAGCTGGCAAACTGCTGTTTAATCGACTGACATTGTCATAATGAATATGCATGCTATATCTATTGCTGTATGCCAAGGTCGATTACATGCGACTTGGGAAGGAACATGAGGTTAAAAAAATAATTTCAAGGCACGCATTCCAATATCACTTGTGTGGAAAAATGCATTTATTCATTCTCACAAGAATATGCATTCGTTGTGAAGGAGGTTGAGTTTTAATTTCTTCAAGAAGATTCTCTCGCCTACGTATATCAATGTTGCAAGAGGCTTCATATATTTGTGAAGTGGGTTGTGTAAAGAAAATAAGGCGTAAATCCTGCCAGAAGATGCGCATGGAGCTCGTGCCGAGGAACTACAAAGCGAAGATTATAGAATTGGGAGATGCCCTTCTCAGAAGCACTTAATAACATAGAATTTGAGCTTAAGTTTAAAAGACACTGCTAGAAGTTCAAAAAGGTTGTGAAGAGGGTTATTAGTCAAGAGATTTTGGAACCAAAGGCCAACAGGTTGATCTTTCCTTCCCAAATAGTTTCAATTTTCATTTCTAATCTGCTTGATTTGTTGTAAAACTTTAGGGTTGTAGAATATATTGCCAATAAAGTTGTTAAACAGGCATATATCCCTGATGACGTGCTTCTAAGGGCTTTCCAGTCATATGATATGTGGAAGGGAAAAGGGTACGTAGGAGGGTTGTTCCCTCATCATTTACTCACAAGCAACCTTGCTTTCATGGCACTATTCACTCAATCAAGAAAACTCTGGCTACAAAGAAGGCAAACTTTATTTGATTGCTTTAAATAAGTCTTTAGAAGAAATTGAATGAGCTTGCAGAAAGAATTCGTGTTAGAGTGAATGCAATCCTTGATTTTCTCACTCATGAGCATGACTCGCCAGAGTTAGTTGCTGAGAATTTGTAGAATCTGGGTAGCGGGTTGGGGTTCTTATTGTTGGTAAGGAACAAAGTGATGTTGCTCATGAAGGTGCGAATTTGTATGCTTCTACTACACGCAAGGTGATAATGCTCCTACGACTGTACAAGGTGATAATGCTCCTGAAGGTGGGAATTTGTATGGAGATACTGGGCCACAGTTCTTGAGTCCTGGGGTTCATACCTCATTTCGCCAGAAGAATGAGCGTGCTTTTCATGCAGATAATTTGGGCTTCAACCTCAATATAATACTGTCTGCTCAATTTGCAGAAGGCAATTTGGAGGAGCGCCAGGATGAAAACGACGTCCCAGTAAATCAGATGGAGGAGTAATGTTTCAAAAGCTATATTTTTTTTTTGTAGAATGTGGGCGAATTGTCAAATCTTATGGGATTATGCTATGTAATATTTTGGGATATATTTTGGTTGTATAGATAAAAGCTAGTTATAGTATATTTCTAGTAAGTTTAGGGGGAGACAATGTTTTCATTTGACTAATGAGAGTCAAAATATATCAAAAATAAACTTATGTAGAACTTTTATAAATATATTAAAATATATAGGCTTAATGCCTTTTACCAAAAAAAGAAATTACATAATATTTTTATACCTGTCAAATTTTATTATAATACTAAAACAATTTAATTATCAATATTTCACAATATTTATGTCAATACATAATATTTTTCAATGATTTGAAAATTATCAAAATTTTATATATATTCTACTGCATTCATTACTAAAAGATATCAAACATTCAATAATAGTTTATAGAACACTTTACATTACTCAAATCAACTTCACTAATAACAATAACAATAAATACTCAAAACTTGTGATATCAAATTATGCTCTCAATATAAACCTTGATATAATAAAATTGTAAGTATCTAAGATACAAAAAATTCTAGAGATGAAAAGGTATGTCTTGAGACATCAAAATTCATCAAAATTCATGACTAATAAAAAAATTGTGTTAGGGTAGAGAAAACACACAAAAGTATTGTTAAGTTCTTATGTGTCATCCCACAAAATCTAAGAGTTTATTTAATACATGATAAAAAAAAAAGTGAATTGATCTATGTTTTGATTGTCAAGACAAATTTTCCACAAATACTATGCCATATAAAATGATTGGCATGAGGAGGATGCTGGAAAATGTTATGGACTATGGCTTTATACCCACCAATTGCATTTTCTTGAAGATTAAGCTTACAAATTCCATGCAAGGCTTTCATTTTTCCTTTGGCATCGTACATTAGGCTGGTTGCAAAATATAAATATAAATCCTTCCAATGATGCACTATGTCTTCAAAACCATCTTACGTAGATATCCACATCATAATCAACCTTCATAAACATCGTTCCTTCATCTAACATTGGCCTATTCCCTATTTACCATGCTCTTTGTAAAATGGAAATAGCTTCCAAAACCTTGTCAAATGAAGTGCACACTGTACTACCAAGGGCCATAGAATATAAAATCTTTTTTTGAGGCACATTTCTCCCTCACTAGAAGTTTCTTGTTCCTATTACCTACCATTCAATAAATATTTGGTAGAAAATAAAATAAAATATTGTGCATAGATGTCCGATGCTTCCCATCACCATGTATAATGTTTGATGCTTCATATTAGATGGTTCAATCTAGTTTAGAGATGCGTCAATGCTCAAGGAACTTGGCTTGGTTTAATTAAATCGTTTGTGTTTTTTTTCTAAATCGATTGAAAGAAAATTAGAAAGTCACAACCCCTAGCTTCTTAAATATATTGCTAAGAATAATATTATGGTCTTTCATTTATTAGGGAGATAAAAGTAATCTTAAAAATACTAATGCATACAACACACTAAATATCCATTATTAGACTATGTTGCCATTGCCTATTATAGACACAAATCTCATGATTGACTAAGTAATGAGATGCATCCACAATCCATCGTAGGGTAGTTTTATCATCTCTAATAAGATGGCTTTATATTTCAAATTTTTCTACATCGTCTTTAATGTGAAAATATTGATGGATCACAATGGTACAATAAAATCAAGCATAAATTGTATCAAATATAATGACCATTCTATTATTAATGTCCCCTCCTACATATACAAACTAATATATGATATAATGCAATCTAATGAAGGCATTGGATATTTTGACACACCTCAAATAATAATATTGTTTATTTATATCATTTTAAAGTAATCTCCATTAATTTTGTGATATGAACAAAGCGTTAGATCTATTATCAATATTTGCAACAATTCGTATGGTTTTCATGGAATCATATCATGCCGCGATTTCATATAGGGGACTTCATGGTCATATAGCATGAATTTATGGTGATTTATAGTCTCATCATAAACGAGATACTTTATCATCTATCAAATTTATTTTATCCTCTAAGAGAAGCATAAACAATTCCACACTTAATAATTATGAAAATTGTTTTTTTTCAAAAACCCATACTCTTATCTTGAAAATAAAGATATATCTTGATAATTGAAGAATATATGTTGTGACTTCATATGACTATCTAATTTGTGTCTCTATCTTTATTTCCATTTTAACATAATACATTATTTTCCACAATTATCCAAAAAGATCATTATTTCTCTAAAAAAATTCTCATTCTTGTTATATTAAAATGGCCACATGCATTCCCTTTCACTAAAACACAAGGATGACAAGGTGAATGAAAAGGTAATTTATTTTTTTTTCAAACTCTTACACATTCATAGAGAAAAGTGAAATCGCATAAACTTTCAAAGCATCATTTTGTTGCTATATATGTTTTCTCTCTTGAGTGTTACTTTAGCTAACATTTTTTTGAGCTTCAGGTGTCCTCTAAATTTATTGGGTGTAAAGCACCTACTTATAATGGGTGGCTATCACCCTCATAAACTGTCTGGGGAGCAAGCCTGTAAAGGATAGCTCACCCATTGCTTTTTTTTTGGATAATTCCTAAATGATTAGTAGCATGACTATTTTTTCTTGAAAGAAAAAGAAAAATTATTCATAATTATGTTCATGAAAATATCTTATAATCTCCTGGATAATAATCATTAGACTATTTTCTAGATTTATGCTCATTGGAAATTGACAATTGCATATTAAAAAATATTTTTTCTAAACCAAGAATCAAATTTATTTGATTATTGTGTTATTTACTATGTTGGTGATCCCATTTATAGGAAATCTACAATACATTATGTCTTCAAAATAAATGATGCATGTGCTCTTACATGGATGGTGGAATACTATTAAGAAAGCTATCTTCTATGTTTTTTTAATCAAAACTCAAAATACAAAAGCAACACCTAAAGAATCAATGTGGCTTTGAAGATTTATGAAAGAACTTCAAATGGATACTTGTGTATAGGAGCGAATTTTCACCCCTTGTGCAAATTCCACTTTCGTACGTCTTCACCTTAGAAAACCAAATCTAAAGTCAAAATTCCACATTAGCTGGTTGACTTCCTTCCACTTGGCATCTATCCTTTGTGTCGGTAGAAGAATATTTGACGGGGATGCACGCTTAGCAGGCAGAAGTCCACACAGCGCGCTTACGTCACTAACGGATTCTTGTGTCTGAAGTTGGAAGAGGTGTTACACTTCCTATTGGGAACAATTTGTAACATCCCTCTTCGACCAACTGACCCCGAAAATGGCAGATTCTTCCCTCTTCTTCAAATTCTTCCATTCTTCATTCAACTCATCTCTTTTTGCAATCTCTAAGCATTCTCTCCATTCTCAAGCACTTCAAGTAGCACTTCAACACTCCATCAACTCCAAGAAAGTGTGAAGCAAGCCATTGTAATAGGGGCTTGAGGTTTTGCAACACCTCCCTTCATCGCAGTCGAGGTTGTGGTGATTGTTCAAGCTCTCTTTCTCTGTCATTAGCTAGTGAGATCTTGGTGGAGGTGGTAACATTTTTACTCCTCTCTTTCACGATTTGGTTGAGTAGATATATATTGTTTTGTAGTGTTATTCATGTACTTCCTTTCTTTACTTCTTTATCATACATTTCTCTATTGTTGCTATTTGGTTGTCCGTGGAGGTGGAAACACCAAAACGGGGGTCTAACTGAGGCAGACCCCTATACAGCCCCAACAAATTTCCTCTCCTTCTTGTGTGTAGGTGGACGTGCATTTGAAGCTAGCTGGTGAATGGACACTTTTGTGAGATTATCTTTGTCATCTTAGTTTTAGTCTATTTACTTTATCATTTCAGATCTATTTTGCATACTTTCTCATTCTATTTTTACCATCTAGATTGAACTAGCTAGGTTGTTAGTAAGTCTTTTTGGTAGTTTTATTGTGTTCACTATTTTCTGGACGTATGGATGCCAATGCGCTCGAGATATGCTAGCGCACCTCCTTGACATCCCAGAACTGCACTGTCATCCTCAGACAGAGAGTGGTTTGAGGCATAGAACCAACTCCAAAAAGCCAACTCGCCTAGCCCAAACTAAAGTTCGGGTCTGCCAAGTGATCTAAGGACTTCATATTCCTCATCATTCTCGTCCCTCATTTCAAACACCCCTTTAGAGTGAGGTAAGTTAGGGAAGCCTTCCGCTCTTGGATCTCCATGACCTAGGGCCTTGACGTGGTTGGTCCCCCTCTCTTAAATTTTTGCTGAACCTGACGTGAACCAACGTCTGTTCATTCATTGGTGTTGAGGCTTTCCCCTTATACCTTGTGATCATTGTGCCCCTGAGTGTTGTGAAGGTTTATGAGCATCATAACCTAGTCCACAACCTCCAAGTATATTGTTAGGAGAAGTGTACGACACCTTCTAATGGAGAGGACGAAGGTCACTACTAGTTTCTCTATAGGCCTTTTTGTTGGATCTGCCATTGCTCTCTTCGTGTAGGAGCAGTTGTCAAGGGGCGAGGTAGGGGTCTCTGATGAGACTGACCACATCCCCACTCCTCTCGCGTCTCCTACACCATCGTCGGTGGATGAGTACGAGGTCGTTCGCATTCCTTTATAATATATTTTTGTCCTTAGCAAAGGACTGGGTGACTTGGAAAACCACTTGGAAAAGGACCTAAAGATGGCTAGAGTTGCTAGGGTTATCAGAGAAATAAAGTATATGGCTGGAAAATATTGAACAGGCATAGAACTCCTAGCTAGTCTCTCTAGTTTGACTAAAGCATGTGCTCCTCCAAATAATCCCAACATTGTACAAGGGGCCACTTTCAAAGATCATGAGAGACAACTAGGAATGTTGATGCCTCCCACGTCTATGTACATGGTCGATGTCATCCCCTCGATCAGCATCCCCTCCGCCTTCGAGAGATCCAAAACTATCAAAGTGAATAATAACCAAGTTGGATTTTAGTTTCACCCCTCCTGTTACCTCTAGTAGCAGACGTTTTGGTGGATTGAGTGGTGGAGGCTTTGGTAGTGGTGGTGGTTTCGGTGGCGGTAGTGGCACTGGCGGAGGCAGTTTTGGTGGAGACCATGGTGGTGGCTTTGGAAGCAGAAGTGGCTCTAGTGGAGGCCCTGCTGGTGGCGGTGGCTCCAGAAGCAATTCTGGCAGTGGTCACACCAGTGGTTCTAGTGGTGGCTCCGGCGGTGGTTCTGGAGGAGGTTCCTTTGGCCCTATCTCTTCTAATGACCCTATTCTGAACACTCTTCTTTAGAATATGGGTAAGATGCAGAGCTAGATGGAAAGTCTCTCCCAGGCCTCTGCCTAGCCTATCTTTCAACCCTTCTTCCGGCATAGCCCATTATCAGTAACAATTTTGAACACTCCCTTCCCTCAAGGAATGGAGATTCTTAAATTCAAAAAATATGGTGGCAAAGAGGACCCACAAACACATGTGTCCACCTTTAATGCCCTATACATATAGATTTCTTCCATCATGATGCATTGATGGAAAAACTATTCCCCGGATCTCTTAAGGATGCAGCACTCAAATGGTATTGTTCCTTACCCGACAGTTCCATTTTCTCATTTGACCAACTTGTAAACCAATTCCTACGACAATTCCAAGCTAACATCGGGCCGAAGATGACCTTTTCGGATCTTGTTCGATGCAAATAGGGTGATAACAAAAATATTACAAATTTTATAGCGCGGTATCAACGCTCTTTTCATAAATCTTGTATCTGCTACCTGATTCTGACGTGCAGTAGGTGTTCATAGGGAACTTGCAAAGGCCTTGGAGGGAGAAATTTTCCCTTATGAGATACCCTTCTTTCATGTATTTGTGTGTTGCATTACGAGAGTATCAACAGACGGTAGTTTAGTTCGGGGGATCCTCCTCACGCTCCCATTCTAAAGGAAAGTTCATTGTATCGATCTTTGGGCAAGGCAAGGCTATTGCGAATGTAGTAACTACTACGAATGATAACGGCCTTCGACGTAATAGAAAGTTCACAAAGTTAGTAGAATATTTTTCTTCCATATTGCAAAATTTGTTGAAGGATAAGATCATAACCTTGGAGAACCTAAAAACTCTTAAGGAACTTTTCCCTAGTTGGTACGATCTGAATACCTTCTGCCAGTACCATCAAGTTAATAGCCATGATACCAGACATTGTATGCGCCTACGTCATGAGATACAGGACCGCATCAATGACAATACTATTCATCTTGATGGGAGTAAACAAAATACAAACAAGTTGGTGGCAAAGGCGAATAGTGAATTGCAGATATACACAGACCCATTTTTGTTACATTCTTCTAACATGATTATCAATCCCTCTGATTCTGTCACTCAGCCTGAGGCCTATGTTAACATGGTCACAGTTACCCCTACCACACAACCTGTGCCCAGCTCCCCAAATGTGGCATTCACATCGCAGGATTTACCCTTAAACAAGAAGCCCTCTCCCCTCTACATTCCTACTCACCTCAATGGTAACATTGTGATAGGATTCCTAGTCGAGCCCATGAGTCGAGTGAATGTCATTATAGAAGAGACGTTGTGGCTTAATTCATTACATAGAAAGGAGTATGAAGAAACAAAATCTACCATATGTACACACGATGGTCTTTGTTTGAAGTCATACGACTCGATAACTCTATCCATCCTAGTAGGACCTAGGGTTGTAGACACAGTCTTCGATGTTATTCTAGAGTCGGATCTATTCAGGATGAAGTTAGGTATACCTTGGCTAGCTTCCATGAACGAAATCACCTCTGTTCTCCACAAATGTTTGAAATTCTCCCATGAAGTTATTGTGCACGTAGTGCATGACACTAGATACTAGCCTCTGGTATCCTGTGGGGGATATTCATTAGACCACTTTTGGCCTACCCCGGTTGGTCTACTTCCTCCAAGAACATATCTACTTTACAAAAACTATGTGAAGTATAAGACCGGGGACAAGGGACAACCAAAATTGGCTCTTCTGGTACTACAACAATCAGCTACCGCCCCTTCTCGAAAAGGGAAAGAGAAGCCAGCCCGTCCTTGAGATGGCTCTCCTCCTCTTTTTAGAGAAGAGTTTTGGATGAATATGCCTAGTTTTTTTCCGCTAAGTCTGATGGTAGCACCCTGGCATAGACCTAAGATTAGGATAGCAGACCTCCCTTCTAAACCACCTCGACCTTGGTACTACTCGTATGGTAGACGAAAAGGTCCTCGTGGGGAATCTTCTATCTCTCGGCCTCTACGGCCTCCTACCGCTTCTACTCTCAAGGCAATAAATGAGAAGAGGCCCACTGCCAAGGCATTTGAGCCAACTTCCCCCGCCACTTGACAACTTGTTCCTCTTGCTCCCATTCAAGAGCCTATCCCTCCACTGGAAACAACTCTGGCGGACACTCCCATGGCTGAGTAGGAGCCCTCCAGCCTCTAGTTTGAAGAGTCACAAAAATTGCCTTGTGCGCAAGTGCAAGCACCAACGAAAGGATCTTGTGGTTGAGCAGGTCACCTTGTTGAGGAAAGAAGAGGAGACAACTGCACCTATTTTAGGGCCTCTTGATGCGTCCTCCTCTCTCCTCCCCTCTGTTTTCATCCAATCTAGTTCAGTCTCACTTTCAGCTTTCATTGTGAGTACAAATGCGCCTAACCCCAAAAAGGTGTAGGTCTTCATCGCTCCTTTGGTAGATCTGCCCTTGTTGATGTGCCTTCCGGATGTCCTATCTTTCCTAAAACCTGTAGATATTTTGAACACTTCGGTGGTAGGTGTTGCGGTTTTCTCCTCCTCCTCTTCCTCTACACCTCTTGCCTCATATGTGGGGAGTTTGTATCCCCTAGCAAAGCAAAAGGTGGAGGGTGGTCCTTCCAGCAACGGAGGACATAAGAGGATCCCATCTTCTCCGAAAGGTGGTCCCACATTGGCTTGTTTCATCCTAGTAACGGAACCATCCCCATTTCCCCTAAGTTTGTCACCACTCCTTAGTCACTCGGTGAGCCTAGTGGTGAATCTCGGGCACAACCTTCTCCGTTCGTTGAGGTAAGACATGGCACTCTGGTGAAGTGCATGTTTAACTCTCTAGATGAAGTTTTGGCCTTGTCATCGATCTTCACAAAATCACTAACCATAGCTCCACAAGAGCCTAGTAGAGAATACCTTGTAGGGCCTTCTTCCTTAGCCCTTATTTCAGGAGGGTGAGCTCCTCCTCTTAATATTCCACCACTGCAGGCTCGTCCTCCTTCCCCTTATGAAAATCTAGATTGGGAAGTGGATGACCTCTTGGTCGATCATGTTAGGGAGAGGCCTCTTCTTCATCTTTAGATCAGATGTGTGTGTTGTGATGTGTTCCCCCGTGATCATGCTATGTGTTCCTAGATGACCCTTGTCACCCTTTTTAGTGTTTGGATACAAGCGTGGTTTTTGTGTTGTAAACCTTCTTCTATTTGTATCATCATTCTTCCATGTTTGTGATTTATTTTTGATAAATTGGGGATGATGCAAAGCGTTGGGGGAATTTAGGCTTCCCTTCCATGTTGACCCAGTTTTTTATTTTTACTTTGTCTACTCGTGCATTCTTCACATGGTCCAATATAGTAGGGGGTTGATGATAGTTTTGTTATGCCTTGCATAACCACCCCATTTTATTCTGGAACAAAATGGGTCCCCCTTTTCTTTTTACTTTCATCGCCTTTGGTTGTCTAGTTTGGTCTTGGGAGTTCTTTTGTTTTCCTCCTGAGTTTGTTTTTGTCTTGCTGAATTTGGTTCTGCCTCAGTTAAAGTTGGATTCCTTTTTGTTGAGAATTGAGTGAAATGATCAAAAGGGATATATTTTATATGCTTTTGAGAACTAATGGAGGCCTTTTTTTTGTAGGATTGAATCGCTCATATCTCTCAAGGAGGTCAGTTGGAAGGCATCCCTCAATCCAATTTAGCATAAAAATCCTCAAGAAGAAAGTCGCTAAGACCTTTAAGATGTCTTGCCGACTGGCAATGTGTTATTCATTTGGGATCCACTGGTCACCATGACATCTCAGTCATCGTGAGGTTTTATATGTCTTTTCACTTGGCATGAGGTCTCGCCGATCCGTGGAAGTCTCAGCAAAAAGGGGATGTCATCAGAAAGATCTCTCCAAGAGAGATAACATCGGCATAAAGTCTGGCCGAAGGGGGGAAGGGTCTCGCCGAAGGTTCATGGTTTGGCGTAACATCTTACCAACTAAACAAGGTCCCACCGAAAAATTTCAAGCTCGGGGAGAGTGGTTTACTTTCAGCATGAGGTCTCGCCGACCAAGAAAAGTCTCCCCGAAGTGAAATGAGCTCTTGCCGAAGCAAGGTGGCTTCGATGAAATGTCCTACCGACATAGCAAAGTCTCAGGGATAGGGGGTAACATCGGCATGAAGTCTCACCGACAAGGTGGACTCTTGCCGAAATGGAATGGCATCAGAGAGAAAGATTTATATTCACCATAAGGTCTTCCTGACCCACTGGAGTCTCTCCGAAAGGTGAGGGCTTCGCTATAACGTCTCGCCGACCCGATGGTGTCTCGCCGAAGGAAGAGGGGCTTGATGTGATGTCATGTTGAGGGAATAAAGTCTTGCCGATAGCGACGAGCCTGCCAATGGAAAAAGATATCGGTATGACTCTTGGCACCCGCTATGACCTCTTGCTGACTGAAGGTTGTCTTGTTGAATGTGGATGTTGTGCCAACGGAGCTCCGCAATAGTATAACCCTTGGGGACTCACTCTGATGTCTGGCCAATATCGATTGTCTCGGCGACCACTGTGGATATCGATATGACTCTAGCTGCTCACTATGAAGTCTTCTTGACCGTCGTGTGTCTTGCCGATAGCTGCTAGGAGGTATGATCGCATCGGGGAGACACGATTAGTGTCTCACCGACATGCGATTCAGTGTGAACGACTTTTGACCACTCAAGAATCTTATGTGGCATGTGTTCAACCAATCAAAGAAAATCAAAGGTAAACCCTAGACAATTTGACTGATTGACTACCCCTGTGAGGAAGACCAACAGAGTGTGTGCGGAATGGATCTACTCTGTGAATAAAGCGATGGATCAGTTCGGTATCCAGGGGTACTATCTGTGAAGATCCAGGGGGAAAATCTGATGCTACTTCCAGAAGAGGTCAACTTGTAGAAAGATCTTAAGCACCAGGAAGCCGAGGGGAGAAAAGGCCACGAGTCTCAGTGATAGCTATAAGGCCTACTGGAAAAAGGCAGATCGATATTTATGGTGATGCTCTAGGGCATTCAAAGCGGCTCTAATGGAAGTTCGAAGGTGGACATGGGGACCATAAATAAATGCCATAGTTTTAAAAGATCTAGAGGTCATCCCTGAAGCAATCTTTCACCGAAATGGACACGGAGGGTGCAATTGAATGCAGCATTAACTTCATTCTGAAAAGATCTGAAGGTCGACCCTCCTGTAACAAACTGATATTTTGTAAACCCTAAAATAGGGGCCAGCACATTCTTTTTGGTACATTCTATATATATGGCATTTTTTTTGCCTCTTTAAAAAGAGGGAGTTTCAAAGACATAGAGACATAGAGATATAGATTTTGAACAGGAATAATTCTCTAAGAAGTAAGAGAAACTTAAGAATAGCAATAGGGTAGGAGTTAGATTCGACAAAAGGCAGTAATGTATCCTTCTGGATCTCTTAGAATAGATGAAAACAATCTGCAGACATAGGTTTTCTATACACTGGTGATTGTGCCAAAGTTGTAAATGTTGCTTATCTGTTTCACCAACAGTAGAAGCAACCATATTCAAATCTACTTCATATTGTGTTTCAAAATGGTATTCATCTTGGGTTAATCATTTGATTTGCAAAGCTTTCAAGGAACAAAATCTTATTTTATGTTTTGTTTAAATGGTAAGTTACAATCTGTTGTTGAAGTTAGCACTGTGAATGAATGAAGTTGTGTGTCAATCACAAGTTGATTTTGTTCTCTAGTTTTAGTTAGCAATTCCTTGAAAGGTAACAAGTCTGGTTAAATTGGATGAATTGTCATTCTCTTCGGTTCCAAAGCTTTGATCTATCTTTTTCTATTTCTTTAAAAACCCTGGTTAAAGTAGGTTTAAATTTATGTTTAATCTTAGAACAATCCATAGGCTCAATGCCAGCAGGCCCCTTGAACATTATAGTTCACATGAACCATTGAGTGAAATGAGCACAGTCGAGAACCGATTATAAAGACCTTGGGAGTTAGGTATCCATGCGGTATACTTTCTCTTTCAAGAGAAACAAAATAGTAATATTTTGTTTAACTGTTGCTGTGCTCATCCAAACCATCAACAAGTTCATTTTGCATACTATAATTATACTTATATATATATATATTTATGAGCAACTTTGAACCTGAAATATCATATCACCCCTGTGCCCTTTATTGGTGTGCATTTCTCTTTTGTTTTCGCTCTTTTCTTATCTTTCTCTCTTCTTTGCTTGAGTTGTCCCTTTCATGTGTGACAACGTCATTTCTATAACACTTTGATTTTCAAAAAATACATTCATTTCCAATGAATCTTTTCTTGAGAATCTTCACAAACCTTTTTTAAAGACTCACATTCTCGACTTGAAACCCTAATGAAATGTGTTTCCTTCATCATGGGTTTGTAAAGAAAGAACTTCAGACCTTTTCTTCGATGTGGGAGAAACTTTGACCTTCCCCTCACGTGGGGGAATTTTCTTCCTTTCGAATTCCTTGATGAAGTGAACATCTTTCAAAAGAATTCCTTGATGATGAATCGATTCGAGAAAAAAAATCTCTTCCGCACTTTCAAATATTGTGTCCGTTGAGTGGACCCCTTTCTTCATACCAAGTTTCGATGGGACCCCTTTCAAATTTTTCCAAGTTGTTGACGGTCGGTGTGACTTTCCACTTAATTGCCTGTGTGGCCACTTTTGGACATGTCCTGTCTATGGGTAGACATGTCGCTTTGCAGGTGCGCTTGTGAAGCCACTTTTTGACTCTACGGAGTCCCCTTTTTTGGGTTTCCTTCACGTGAGAGATCTTGGAGGAAACCTTCCTTGCAGGTCTATGGGCTTGTGAGGTGCTTCCTTTGAGCTTCCTCCATGTGAGAGATCTTGGGGATTGCTCCCTTGCAATTCTTTGGGTCTGTAAGGCACTTTTTCTGGGTTTCCTCTCCATGTGAGAGATTTTGGGGAATGCCTCCTTGCAGGTTTGCGGGTCTGTAAGGCACATTTTCTAGGTTTCCTTCATGTGAGAGATCTTGGAGGTTGCCTCCTTGCAGGTCTGTGGGCTTGTAAGGCACTTGCTTTTGGGGCTTCCTTCATGTGAGAGATCTTGGGGGTTGCCTCCTTGCAGGTTGGCAAGCCTGTAAGATGCTTTCATTCTACAACTTCATCATTCTGTGGGGCTATGGATTTTGTTGCCTACCCTACAATTTTTAGCTCTCCAGATGGTGGTTTTCCTCCTTGATGATTCAAGTATAAATTTCTAACCCTATTCAATCTTTGATCTACTTTATCGAAGCACTCATTAATATTCGTGCTCGCTAAAGTGGGGGAAAAATGTATAGGAGCAAATTTGCACCCCTTGCGCAAATTCCCCTTTCGTACGTCCTCACCTTAGAAAACCAAATCTGAAGTCAAAATTCCACATCAGGTGGCTGACTTCCTTCCACTTTGCATCTATCCTTTGTGTCGATAGAATAATATTTGTCAGGGATGCGCATGCAGCGTGCAGACATCTGTACGACGTGCTTACATCCCTGATGGATTCATGTGTTTGAAGTTGGAAGAGGTATTACACTTCCTATTGGGAACAATTTGTAACATCCCTCTCTAACCAACCGACCCTGAAAATGAAAGATTCTTCCCTCTTCTTCAAATTCTTCCATTCTTCATTAAACTCATCTTTTTTTGCAATCTCTAAGAATTCTCTCCATTCTCAAGCACTTCAAGCAACACTTCAACACTCCATTGCAACAAAAACACTCCATCAACTCTATCAAGCAAGTGTGAAGCAAGCCATTGTAGCAGGGGCTTGAGGTTTTGCAACACCTTCATCGCAGTCGAGGTTGTGGTGATTGTTCAAGCTCTCTTTCTCCATCATTAGCTAGTGAGCTCTTGGTGGAGGTGGTAAAATTTTCACTCCTCTCCTTTACGATTTGGCTGAGTAGCTATATATTGTTTTGTAGTGTTATTCGTGTACTTACTTTCTTTACTTCTTTATCATAAATTTCTCTATTGTTGCTATTTGGTTTTCCATGGAGGTGGAAACACCAAAATAGGGGTCTGGCTAAGGCAGACCCCTATACATCCCCAACAAATTTCCCCTCTTTCTTGTGTGTACGTGGATGTGCATTTGAAGCTAGCTGGCAAATGAACACTTTTATGAGATTATCTTTGTCATCTTAGTTCTAGTCTATTTACTTTATCATTTCAGTATCTATTTTGCATACTTCCTCATTGTGTTTTTACCATCTAGATTGAATTAGCTAGGCATTTTATTGTGTTCACTATTGTCTAGCCGTATGGATGCCAACACACCTAAGAGATGCTAGCACGTTGTTCTTACGTACCAAAATTGTGTTGTCGTCATCGAACAAAGAGCGATCTGAGGTTCAAAACTGACTCCAAAAAGCCAGCTCACCTAGCCCAAATTAAAGATCGGTTCTATAGAGTGATCTAAGGACTTCATAGTCCTCATCATTCTCGTCCCTAATTTCAAACACCCCTTTAGATTGAGGTAAGTTAGGGTAGCTTTCCACTCTCGACTCTCCGTGACCTGGGGCCTTGATGTGGTTGTTCCTGCTCTCTTACAACTTGTAAAAGTACCACTTTACTATATGATAATTGGGGTTATTTTACTCTTGTAACCAAAGAATCTCATTTCCAAAGAGAGAAAAGAACATTGAAAATCATGGGCACCTCACTCAAGAGAAAATATTCCATTTTAAAATTTCTCTCCAGTTATATTCAAGTGAAAGTATTCCATCACTAAAGTTCTCTCTAGTTTTATACAAGAGAAAGTATTCCATCATAAAATAATTACTCAAGTGAAAGTATTGTATCATGCAAAGTTCTCTCCAATTCTATTCAAAAAAATGTATTTTATCTTAAAAATTCTCTCCAATTCTATTCAAGCAAATGAATGTTATGAGAAAGAAGAAAAATATTAAAATATTAGCCATCACTTATAAAAAAAAATTTGCAGTGACTGGCCTTAGGTGATTCCATTGAGGGGGAGTGTGAATAAAACCACCTCATGGATAAATCCTATATGTGAGATCTAACATGCATAATATAAGACCTATAGGCAATATATGCTCCAAATTCAAATAAAAAGCATGGCCTTAGGTGATGCCATTGAGGGGGAGTGTGCATGTCAATGCCACCACCTAATGGCTAAATCCTAGATGTAGCTAGTCCCGAATCGAAGGATTCCCTTGTGAGATCAAGTCCAAAAGGGAGAGGGTTCAAGAGGATAACTTTGGGGTTGGAGCTGTTCCTATTACTCGATTTTCACCTGCGGGCTCAATTAGGCAGGGCAATCTATGTCTTCAAGTGTTCATGAAGGCCAAATGGAGGAACATTTTCATCAAGGGTTAAATCATACATCTGATGCTATTTCACGAAGGAAGTCTGTTGGAAGGTATGCCTTAGTCGGACCCGGTATAGAACTCCTCAAAGAAGAAAGCCAGTGAGACCCTCTAGTTGTCTTGTTGACTAGCTGTTGTGCTATATTCATTCGAAATCCTTAGGTTGCTGGGACATTTTTGGTCGCCATGAGTCTTTATATATCTCCCCGCTTGGGAGGTCTCGCCGACTCTTGTTTACAAGGTTAGCGTCAGGGAAGGAATCTGCACCCGGGAAGAGGTCCTGCCGAAAGACGGAGGTCTCGGCGAAGGGAGGTTTCATCGGGTAGAGGTCTTGCCGACCTAGGGAAATCTCAGCGAAAGGTTGTGCCTTCAGTGTAGTGTCTCATCGGCAAGATGATGTCTCACTGAAGTGGAATGGCTTCGGAGTAATGATGGAGCTTGCGCCAGGGAGAGTGGAATGAGTTTGGCATAAGGTCTGGCCGAAGGAAGAGGGTCTTGCTGAAGAACGATGTCATCAGGGAGATATATTGCCGAAAGGGTGAGGTCTCACCGAAATGAAAGGGGCTGAGTTCATAATGAATGGAATGGTTCGGTATGATGTCTTCCCGACCGGTGGGAGTCTCGCCGAAAGCTTTTGAGTTCGGCGTGATGTCTCGCCAACAAGTGGAGCTCTCACCGAAGGTTTGTGCTTTCGCCAAGATGTCTGGCCGACAAGGTGGACTCTTGCTGAAAGAGTTTTGAGCTTGGCGAAAGGAAATGGTCTCGGTGTGATGTCTCACCGACTAAGGATGGTCTCGGCGACAATCTTGTGCAGTAGTATAACTCATGAGAGATCGCTATGATGTCTGGCCGATAGCGATGGTCTTGCTGAAAGCAATTGTCTTGCCAACGAAAGATGCAGTGGTATAACTTTTGAGGGTTCGCTATGATGTCGCTATGACCTCTTTCCGAATTTGATAGTCTTGCCGACAGTATGTTGATTGCTACTGTGGAGTATAATCACATTGGGGAGACATGGCTAGTGTCTCACCGACATGCGATTCTGTTTGAATGACTTTGGACCACTTGAAAATCCTGCGTGGCGTGTATTCAACCAATCAGAGGGGGCTGAAGGCGAACCAGTGGAAGTTGGACTATTGCGGCAATTCTTGTGGGGAAGATCAATAGAGCATAGCCGACATGGATCTACTCTTGTTCGATGGCTGATCAGGGCATGTGAATTCAGTTCGAGGGCATCTGATGTTGCTTCTCGAAAGGGGTCAACTTGCAGAAAGATCTAGAACAAGAGGAAAGCAGAAAGGAGGAATTCGCGAGGACTAGGATGTCGGCTGGAAAAAGTAGATTGACACTATTGACCATACTTTAGAACATTCAAAGCAACTCTGTAAGGAGGTCTCGAGGGTGGACACGAGGGCTGTGAGTTAATGCGACGGTTGCAAAAGATCTTAGGGTCGACGTGTTCAGCAACCGACTCATTTTTTGTAAACCCCTAAGGCAGGGGCCGACACTTTTAGTATATATGGCATTTTTGCCTCTTTGTAAAGGAGGGAGTTCTTATTCTTTTCAGAGGTTTGTGACTTTGGCAGTCCTTTCTCAGATTAGCAAACTTTTGTAACTAATTTGGAGCATGATATACATCGTTTACCTTGGATACCATTGATTGTCTCATTTTGCCTTCTTGTTCTTGCAGCATCGTGTATTGTCAGGTGATTGATCAAGTTATTTGTGAGATTTTTTATTTCCCTATACCTTTGTCTCACGTATTATGCCTTTTTTGCAAAAGTATGGTTATGTAGGTTGTAAATTGTGTTTTAAAGTTGTATATGACCCTTTTGATTTGTGAAAATTACCTTTCCTTCTTAAAAGCATATGCAAGTCAACCTTTTTGCAAAATATTCATGCATAAACTTACGGTAACACGTTGTGCAGTTCAATGTCAGTCATCCTTATTCAAGTGTATGCCAATCTGAATGTTCATAGCTCTTATTACATTTAGGTGTATCACCATAGAAATAATGTTCTCATTAGTTTTATTTTTTAAGCATTCTCCTTCTACCCTTTTTCTTTACAGAATCAGTAGTTTAGGCGACACCATAGGAAGCTGGCCTTCTCCAGAGGTTGACCTCTATTTACAAGAAACCCACAGCTTTAGAGGTCTTCCCATGTTACACTGAGGTGTTGAACATCAGATTCAACAGGGTGCAAATTTTAGTGGATAACAATTTTGGCACGCCTGGTGGGACTGAGAACTAATTTTTAGTCTCTCTTGTCCTTATGTTACTGTTGTTTGGTGTGTATAGCAGTAGTTTCAGCCTCTTGGAGGCAAGTTCAATCACATACCTGGCAACTCCAAGTGTGGAAATTTTTTGGTTTCAGTAGCTCAAGTGCTCACATGTTTTATGTTTTTTAGAGGGAAATCTAATTTGAATGGAAAAAAGATATCAGGTTTTCATGGAAATATGGCCTTTTACCCTCCATTCCATGAAAACCTTGCATATATGTCCTCATATCAACCATATTATACAGAACAATCTGCTGTCATTATTCCAAATGACCCTGTAGCAACAGAGTTCTAGCATTTTTATCATGCCTCCCACCCTCCCACTCCTGCTCAATCTCAATGTCGCCCAACATATGCTCAGATTCAACCACAGGAACTCATTTCTACACAAAAGCAACAAGGTAGTTTCATTAACCAGCCCCAAAATGTTAATAAGGGAGTTAGCGATATTGATAAGATATTGCTTGATTTCCAAAGGCAGATGGATGATATTAAGAGAGAGCAAGAGTTTGTTGTTGAGGAGAAAGAGCTTGCTTTTCAAGCTTATATTCAGCATCAACAGGATATAGAGGTCCAAGAGTATGAATAGGAGGTTGCTGCTAGACAAGTTGCAGCTAAAGAAGAGAAAATGAAAAACTTACTTGCACAAAAGCAAAAGCAGGAGTTTCAATCAGCCTTCCATGTTCCTGAACAACCTGTCCAGGAGGAGATTCCCAGGTCCAAATTTTCAAGTTTTAAGCAAAACTTACTTTCTGAGTTTTCAAGCAAGCCTTCTAGTTTTGAAATTCCAAGTTGGAAGGGAACATGCATTTAACCCTGTGAGACTCCATTATTAGACATTCAAATGGAACTAAGCTCTAATGTTCAGAAGGTAGAGGAGGAGTAACTTATTGATCAAGATAACTTAATCCTCTGGGAAAAGCTTAAGAATGTGAATCTTTTGCATTTAGCCATTAAGTGTCATCAATTGCAATAGCAAATAATTGGAAAGGAGGAAATCTCTCAAGTTCAAGTTGGACGACAAGGGGATGAAATGGAAGTAGTTGTTGAGAAAGGTCAATTTACAACTTGGAATAAGGGACTATCTCTATTCTCTTAGCTTGATGGAGAGGAGGTAATTGCCAAGTTTTGCTCAACACTGGAAAATGAGGAATCTAAACTTTTGCGAGAAGGTGAGGAGAATCAGGTTGAGCAGCTTGTTGTAATGGACATAGCTGAGAATCAAAAGGCATAGTTAATCTTCTAATTTGATGATCTGCCTTACTTCATTGACAAGGATGAATAATTGGACCAACATGAGGTTGATGGAGGTAATGTTGATTTATTGTTGCATAAAGGTGAAGGTGAGTTTGAAGTCTTTACTCACGAACAAGGAGGTTTAAGTAGCACTGTTCAAGGAGAGCCACATTTTGTTGTGCATGAAAATACCCATCAAGTTGAACAAGTACCTGAATTGGACTTACTGTTTTGCAAAGAGGGTGATTTTGATGCTTTATCAAAGCTAGATGAGAACTGCATTAGGCCTGAAATTAGTCTTTCTGTTCAGAAAAGTAAAGAAGACATTGAGGAGGATATGTTTTGGAACAATTTAGAAGCTTTTGTACTAATTTGGGTGCTGAACTATTACCTCTTGATGAAGTTAATCATGAACAACTCGAGCTTACTAAAGAAACTTCTTTTTTCTCACTAAGTCAGTCACAGGGGTTAGACTTTTCCAGCCAAGGCTATAAAACAACAGTGAATGGGCAAGAGACCAGCAAGGAGAGCTCAATTTTTGTCTTTACAAGGGATTTTCTGATCATAGATTTAGCCCAGATAGAGTTTAATAAAGCGCCAATGGTTAATCAAGTACTCACACATGGAGCCACAACTAAAAGTGGCATAAAGGATGTACTTGCAGTTGAAAAAGAGTGTGTTCAATTTACTTATCCTGCTTTGAATACAAATGCATATGATCAGTTTAAAGAGATAAGTGAACTTGTTACCCTCTTTCATGGGGCAGTGCATTACATTTTCAAACATTTTTTAGTGTACCATCTTTATTCAGCTGCCATTAAGCTTGAGAGTCATTGCATATTGAGGAGAAAGGGCAGTTATTTCAACCATCCTATGAATGGTTTTGTTTGACCAATTTCTTACTGGTTAGTGTAGGGTAGGTTTAGATGCAGTTTACATTCCCTAAGTGTTGTCCTAGCATAGTAAATAGTTTTATTTCAGTTTTTCCTATTTTCAATAAATTTCCAGGGACCTATCCTGTTCTATAAGTCTCGAGTGATTACAGCCATGTACAAAATTGCCGTAGGTCTGTTTCTGAGGTTTTCCTAATGACTCCATGCCCAATGGACAAGTTTAGGCTACTAGTTTTCATGTTTAGCAGGAAAACATCCAGCTGAGGTCGCCAAAAATGTTACCCAATTTTCACCTGTGGGCTCAATTAGGCAAGGCAATCTATGTCTTCAAGTGTTCATGAAGGCCAAATGGAGGAACATTTGCATCAAGGGTTAAATCATACATCTGATGCTATTTCACAAAGGAAGTCTATTGGAATGTATGCCTCAGTCGGACCTGGTATAGAACTCCTCAAAGAAGAAAGTCGGTGAGACCCTCCAGTTGTCTTGCCGACTAGCTGTTGTGCTATATTCATTCAAAATCCTCAGGTCGCTGGGACATTTTTGGTCGCCATGAGTCTTTATATATCTCCCCGCTTGGGAGGTCTCACCAACTCTTGTTTACAAGGTTAGCATCGGGGAAGGAATCTGCGCTCGGGAAGAGATCCTACCGAAAGATGGAGGTCTCGGCGAAGGGAGTGTCATCGGGTAGAGGTCTTGCCAACCCGAGGAATTCTCGGCGAAAGGTTGTGCCTTTGGCATAGTGTCTCAACGATGGGATGATGTCTCGCTAAAGTGGAATGGCTTTGGTGTAATGATGGAGCTTGCGTCGGGCAGAGTGGAATGAGTTTGGCATAAGGTCTGGCTGAAGGAAGAGGGTCCCACCGAAGAAGGATGTCATCGGGGAGATATCTTGCCGAAAGGGTGAGGTCTCACTGAAATGAAAGGGGCCGAGTTCGGAATGAATGGAATGGTTCGATATGATGTCTTCCCGACCGGTGGGAGTCTCGCCGAAAGCTTTTGAGTTCGGCGTGATGTCTTGCCAACAAGTGGAGCTCTTGCCAAAGGTTTGTGCTTTCGCCAAGATGTCTGGCCGATAGGGTGTACTCTTGCCGAAAGAGTTTTGAGCTCGAAAAAAGGAAATGGTCTCGGTGTGATGTCTCACCGACTAAGGATGGTCTCGGCGATAATCTTGTGCAGTAGTATAGCTCATGAGAGATCGCTATGATGTCTGGCCGATAGCGATGGTCTTGCCGAAAGTGATTGTCTCATCGATGAAAGATGCAACGATATAACTTTTGAGGGTTCGCTATGATGTCGCTATGACCTCTTTCTGAATGTGATAGTCTTGCCAACAGTATGCCGATTGCTACTGTGGAGTATAATCGCATCGGGGAGACACGGCTAGTGTCTCACCGACATGTGATTCTTTTTGAATGACTTTGGACCGCCTGAAAATCCTGTGTGGCATGTATTTAACCAATCAGAGGGGGCTGGAGGCGAACCAGTGGCAGTTGGACTGTTGCAGAAATTCTTGTGAGGAAGATCAATAGAGCATAGCCGACATGGATCTACTCTCGTTCGATGGCTGATCAGGGCATGTGAATTTAGTTTGGAGGGCATCTAATGCTGCTTCTCAAAAGGGATCAACTTGCAAAAAGATCTAGAATAAGAGGAAAGCAGAAAGGGGGAAGCCGCTAGGATAGCTGGGATGTCGGTTGGCAAAAGTAGATTGACACTATTGACCATACTTCATAACATTCAAAGCAGCTCTACAAGGAGGTCTCGAGGATGGACACGAGGGCTGCGAGTTAATGCAACGGTTGCAAAAGATTTGAGGGCCGACGTGTTCAACAACCGACTCATTTTTTGTAAACCCCTAAGGGCAGGGGTCGACACTTTTAGTATATATGGCATTTTTGCCTCTTTGTAAACGAGGGAGTTCTTCTTATGCTTTTTGAAAGTTTGTGAGTTTGGGAGTCCTTTCTCAGATTAGAAAACTTTTGTAACTCATTTGGAGCATGATATACATCGTTTACCTTGGATACCATTGATTGTCTTATTTTTCCTTCTTGTTCTTACAGCATCGTGTATTGTCAAGTGATTGATCAAGTTATTTGTGAGATTTTTTATTTCCCTGTAGCTTTGTCTCATGTATTATGCCTTTTCTGCAAAAGTATGGTTATGCAGGTTGTAAATTGTGTTTTAAAGTTGTATATGACCCTTTTGATTTGTGAAAATTACCTTTCCATCTTAAAATAATATGCAAGTCAACCTTTTTACAAAATATTCATGCATAAACTTATAGTAACACATTGTGCAGTTCAATGTCAGTCATCCTTATTCAAGTGTATGCCAGTCTAAATGTTCATAGCTCTTATTACATTTAGGTGTATCACCATAGAAATAATGTTCTCATTAGTTTTAATTTTTAAGCATTCTCCTTCTACCCTTTTTCTTTACAGAATCAATAGTTTAGGCGACACCATAGGAAGCTGGCCTTCTCCGGAGGTTGACCTCTATTTACAAGAAACCCACAGCTTTAGAGGTCTTCCCATGTTACACTGAGGTGTTGAACATCAGGTTCAACAAGGTGCAAATTTTAGTGGATAACGGTTCCTATATGGTTTAATCTTTCCTCCTATGTAATCTTTAGATTGAGACTGAATGGGTACCAAATAGGTATGATCAAGTTAAGAGAATTTAGCAACTTATATTTAATACGCAATGTGCTTCTGAATACTAATTTAAATGAAGTAATGGATTGAACAAATTTATAATTCATATTTGAATATATGTAAATTCCATCTCGTGTTGGTTCTGTAGACACCTAAATTTGGACACTTAATTTATCCAAATTTATCCCCTTTTGTCTAAGTATCCCCTTATTTGCGTTAATTAAGTAATATTGCTATTATTTAATTAATATCCTTAATTCTGCCAAATCCCTAAGGTATTTAATTAATAAATAAATACCTTATCTCTTTAATCCTCATTTTCATCAAATGAATTAAATAAATATGACATTTATTTAATTCCTCACATGTCACATCCCTTTCTTAATCCTAATTATTCTCCTAATCTCATCATTAGGGATGTGCACATGCCTAATCCTTGATTAGGATGTGTCACATCCTCCAACTTTTGCAAGTTGGCCTCTAATCTTTCTTAGCCACCTAACCCTCCTCTAATCCTTCATTAACTAGCCTAATCAACCTCTCAAGCAATTTTTAATTCTTTTACTCCTTCCAATGAATATTAAATTCCTTTTTCTCTTCCCCATGTGATCTTTGACTTGTCACATCAAGCCACATGTGAACTCTTCCCCTTCTCCCACTTGCCTCTAATATGTCATTAATTTGTCTAATCAAGTACTTGTACAACCTTAATCACTTAATTAGGTTAGCCTAATCTCCATGTCATTTATGGAATGTGTCATAAGTCAACCCTATTAAATGCTTTCTCCTTTTGCAAAAGGCACCCCTTTTCCCATGTGAATTTTTAATTCACATTTAATCCCCCAATGCATTTCAAAGAATTTAAAATTCTTTCTCTCATTCCCATGTGGATATTTGAGGAATTTTTAATTCCTCACATGTCCTCTCACCCACATGTGGACAAAGACCTCCTTTATGAAGAGATCTTTTCCAAATCCCAAGGTACTATGTAGTACCTCCATGTCATGTCCACATCATCTTTTTCAAGCCAGTTCACATGCCACATGTCAAGATATGAGGGCTTGTGAGTTCTCAACTCACCATAGCCCTACATCTTGGCCTTGTTGGTTTAATCTCAACCATCCATTTCTCTAGAGAATTCAAAATTCTCTATAAATACCCCCTCTTTTCTCTCATTTTGGAGGAGATCATTATGCTAACCAAACTCTTGCAAATTTTTCACTTGCATCCATTTTCACCTACTTTCCATCCATATTGCATCTCAATCATACATATTTTTCCATCAAGAGAAGCATATATCACGTCAATAATCGAAGGGCCAACCAAAAGAATAGCTCAACAAGGTAAAATGTTCCTTTTTTTTGTTAAGCTAATCATTTTCCCAATCTTGAGGTGTTAGGTGTTTAGGTGGTTCCTTACATGTTTTGTGTTGCTGCTCATTTCTGGGACCACGTTTTCTCCTGATCACAAGTTCCATGTAACTTGTATGTGTTGTGAAAACTTAATCCATACCTATAGGTATCTATATATAGGCCCACATATCTGTTGATTGTGATTGTGATTCATGTTATGTATGAAATGCCCAAGAGTGAACCCCTAGGATATTTGAGCAGTGACAGAAAGTCATTGGACTATTCCAGTGACTGATGTATGGGCTACTACTAGGGACTAGTTGACATTCACCCAGTTCACAAAGGTCAAGGTTGCTATGACCTACCCTGGTTATGGTTATGATACGATAATGGTTGCATGGGTAGGGACCCATCCATGTGGGTAACAATAATCTAGGGCTAACCGTTGTATCGAGGGGGTTCACTAGTTGTCACTAAGGGCAGAAAAATGATTGATGCTAGTGTTGCCTAGGATTGTGAATAAGATAGTTGATAATATCATTAAGGTCATAAGGTGGTATATGTCAGGATCTGCTTCTTCTTGGGTGGACAGACTTATCGTTGGTGGCCTATACATGATTAAATTTAGAATCCACCGGGTTATGGTAGGTTCATACTCGTGGAAAGCCTTGGGATGGTGGACAGACCCATGGTGTGGTATGGGATGCACCAAATCCCCTTCCCAATTGTCATACTATATACTTAGCCTTGTAGGGTTGAGGGAAAAACCGTGGTGTAGTATGGGATGCACCAAATCCTCTTCCCATTTATCCAATGGTGCAGAAGACTAGAGGAAAGGATAGGACCCATGGTGTGTTGCACAATGCACCAATATTCTTTCTATCTAGGATGCATTATGGATATGTGTTAGTCAGCCATTGTGATGTGTTAGTCAACCATTATTTATTTGATGTATGTTGGAGCTCGTCACTATGTATTTATGATGGATGCTGGAGCTTGTTATTGTGTATTTGTGATGTATGGTGGATCTCGTCTCTATGTATTTGTGATGTATGTTGGAGCTTGTTATTGTGTATTTGTGATGTATGGTGGAGCTCATCATTGTGTATATGTGATGTATGTTGGAGCTTGTCACTGTGTATTTGTTATATATGTTGGAGCCATTCACTAATGTAAATCTGATATGCATATGACAATTTTGGAGACCTAAAAAACCCTCTTTAGTAAAATGGGAATAACTTTTGCATTTCTTATCAAAATTTTGACTTTTTATAGGCGTTGGAAAGGTGATTGAAAGATCTACGTAATGGACTAGGTGGTGTTTCTACATTGTACATAAAAATAATAATTATAATCATTTGAACTTCATATTTCATTTTTGAAACATCAAATGCTCACTACTTTTGCATGCAAAGTCTCCTTTTCATGATTTTTTTGTAACACTCATCTCAAAATACTTGAAACTTTAGAAAAAGTAATGAATAATGAAATATTTATATTTTTTGTAGTAAAGAGATGAAAAATCTTCATAAATCATCGGTTTTTCGGGATTTTGATCTCGCGGAGGTTCGACGCGATTTTCGATCTTGTTTCTTTTCCTGAGCCTTTTGTCGAGGTCTTTTCCGGAGCGCCGAATGCCGATTGATTCGCTGGATCGCCGATCGATTCGACGCCTGATTCTCGATCTTGATTGTCGATAGAGAGAGAGAGAGTGACTTGAGAGGGAGAGAGGGAATGGGAGAGGGAGAGAGAGAGTGGGAGAGAGAGACTGGAGAGGGAGATTAAGAGAGAGAGTGGGAGAGAGAGATACATGAGAGGGAGATGGAGAGTGTAAGTGTAAGAGAGCGATTGAGAGGGAGTGGAAGAGACCTAAGAGAGAGAAATAAAGTGAGAGGGAGAGAGAGAGGGAGTGGGAGAGACTTGAGAGAGAGACATAAGAGGGAGTTGGAGATACCTGAGAGAGAGAGAGAGAGAGAGTTCAAAGGGAGATGGAGAGAGAGAGGGAGAGAGGGAGAGGGAGAGGGAGAGGTAGAGGGAGATAAAGGAGGGGAGAGAGAGAGAGAGCTGGAGAGGGAGAGGAGAGAAAGGACAGGGAGAGGGAGAGGAGAGAGAGAAAGAGACTTGAGGGAGAGGGAGAGAGACTTGAGAGGGAGTGGAGGGAGAGAGAAAGAGAGGGAGAGAAGAGGGAGTGGAGAGCCAGGACATGAGAGAGAGAGAGAGAGGAATCAAGAGGAGAGTGGATGGAGGAGAAAAGACTTGAGAGTGTGGAGAGAGAGAGGAAAGAGAGGAGAGATAACGAGGGAGGACATAAAGAGAGATAGAGATCTGAAAGAGGGAGGGGTATGGAGGGATGGAGGAATGAGAGTGGAGAGTATATATATATATATATATATATATATATATCTTATGTGGGGTTGGAGAGAGAGAGAGATGGGGGGTCTAATGGTTTTGAGAGAGAGAGACCCGAGAGAGATATGGAGAGGGAGTAAGAGAGAGGAGAGAGAGAGGACATGAGAGAAGAGAGAGAGGGGAGTGGAGGAGGAAGAGAAAGAGAGAGAGGGAGGGAGAGAGGGAGGGAGGGAGGGGAGAGGGGAGAGAAAGAAATAGTGGATGGATAGGGAGAGATGGAGATGGAGAGTGTGAGAGAGAGAGAGAGGGGGAGAGAGGGAGATGGAGAGTGAGAGGGAGATGGAGAGGGAGAGAGAGGGAGAGGGAGTGGTAGGGACCTGAGAGAGAGAAAGAGAGAGAGAGAATTGATATGGAGAGAGGGAATGAGAGAGGGAGAGAGTGAGTGGGAGAGAGAGACCTGAGAGGGAGATGGAGAGAGAGAGAGACTTAAGAGAGAGAGTGGGAGAGAGAGACCCAAGAGGGAGATGGAGAGTGTGTGGGGGTGAGGACAGGGGAGGGAGGAAGGAGGGAAAGAGATAACAAAGGAGGGAGAGGGGGATGGAGGGAGGGGAGAGAGAGAGAGAGAGAGAGAGAGAAGACCGAGGAGAGATAATTTGAGGGAGTGGAGGAGGACCCAAGAGAGATAGATACCTTAAAGAGGGAGGGATATGGAGAGAGGGATATGGAGAGGGAGGGAGAGAGAGAGAGAGAGAGAAGGGATGGAGGGGAGAGGAAAGAAGGAGGGAAAGGGTGGATGCCACTCTGAGAGTGTAAGAGAGAGAGACATGAGAGAAAAGAGAGGAAGTGGGAGAGACCTGAGAGAGAGAAAGAAAGAGGGAGAGAGAGAGGAGGGAGTGGGAAAGACTAGAGAGAGAGAGGGAGGGATACTTGAGAGGGAGAGAAATAAATAGAGGGAGGGAGGGAGACGGAGAGGGAGAAGGACTTGAGAAGGAGAGAGGGAGGGAAATAGGAGAGAGAGAGTGGGAGAGAGAGAGTGATGCAGGACCATCCTTGGTTCTTGGAAATCTTGCATCAACCAAAAATATTTTCTTTTAGTTTTGTTCTTCTTCTATTCTTTCTCAGCTCATGTTGGTGAATTCGTCATCTTTGCTCACCAGACCTTGTGGATCTTGGTTTACATTGTGGACATGTTCATCTTCCTTATTCCAAGATTTGAGTGTGATTGGATCTTTTTCCCGCAAGTTATCACTTCCAGATTTCATGGCAGTTTCTTGAATCGGCACCAGAATAATTTTCAAGCCTAGCGGCTAATTTGATCATTCATGGATCATTCCCGTGACTTGCAGATCTTAATGGTGTGATTTTAATTGTTCCGTGGAGTGTCCTCGACCTTCATTATAGGTCCACACTTCATCTTATGTGCCTAGTGATGGAATAATTAAAATTTGAGGCCGACCTGTTCATGTGCACATTATATTTTCTTTAATTGGAGAATGCAATGATCTTTGGCTGACGCGGATGTTTCAGAATTGCGGATATGACATAAAGCTTGTAATAGATCATTAGAATAGAAAAATTTGATCAAGGGGAATAATATAAATTTGAATTATAATATTCAGCTCGCATATATGAGCATATTGGAATGTTGTATTTTTTTGAACATATTGTATCAAGCCTGTGAGCTGAATCTGTAAGCCCAGATGTTGTCAATTGATTGTAACTAAGATTTGTGTTAATGAGAATATTTGCATCTGCATTTGCTTCCATATTTTATGTTTCTTTCATTGTGTTACTCTTGTTGCATGGTCTGGATTGTTCTCTTTGAGGACCCTCCTACAGTGGCTACGCTAGATTGGTATCAGAGCAAGATTTGATCTGTGTGAGGTCATCAAAATTTGTGGAGTCCTATTGAAGATTATTTGTGGGGTGGTGGATTGAGGATCCGACCTGCAGCTGCAAAGGACTTGTGTAAATATGGTGGGAAGAAGAAATTTTAGAGGAAATGGAGCGCGTGGAAATGCATACCAAGCTATGATGGAGATGTTGAGAGGAATTGTTTCTAGATTAGATGCAGTTGAAACAACCCAGAGGAGAGGTCGACCAGTTGATGATGTGAGTGATGAAGAGGTATAAGGATAGGAAGAAAGAGGAAGAGAAGAGCAACCTGGCCTAGTCAGGGAGAAGAGAGATTCATAAGAGCCCTAACTAGAGTGAATACGAAACCCCATTTTAGTCCACTGGATTATAATGGTAAGTTGGATTTAGAAGAATTGCTTGATTGGATTACAGAGATGGAAAAGTATTTTGAATTTGAAGGTACCACTAAGGATAAGAAGGTAAAATTTTCTTGTACAAAGTTGAGAGGAGATGCATCCCTTTGGTGGGAGCATTAGATAGGCAAAGAAGAGGAAAAGAAAAGATAAAGTCATGGGATTAGATGGTGAATAAGTTGAAGACAAAGTTTATGCCTGCAGATTATCAGATCAATTTGTTCTGAAAGTTGCAAAATTTGAAGCAGAAAGAATCAAGTGTGATAGAGTATACTAAGGAGTTCTATAAGTTGAATATCAGATTTGGAAATTTGGAGGATGAGATCGAGCAAGTAGCCAAATATGTAAATGGTTTGAGGTCATCTATACAGGATGAGATTATTTTGATCAAGTTGTAGAGTGTGGAGGAAGCATATCAGTGTGCCCTAAAAGTAGAAGAGAAGTTGAATAAAAGACATGAGCAGAGACAAAGAGGAAGAGGTGGAAGATTTCAAAGAGGAAGAACTTTTACTGGAGGAGGAAGAGGATCTTTTCCATATCAGAATAAGGATAAGGAGGTTAGTAAGAATGATAATGCATATCATAGAGGTGATGGAAACTCTTACAAAAGAGGAGGATATGGTGGTTACTGGAATGAAGGTTATAGAAGAGATGATAGAGGGCAGGAGAAAAGAATATTTAGGGGAACTTGTTATAAATGTGGTGGAGAAGGACAAAGAGCATTTGAATGCAATCAAGGAGAGACAAGCAAGAAGACAAAAAACAATAGAAGAACAACCTTTGTTGAGGAGGATGATGTTGGATCATCTAATAAACCGGAAGATGGAGAAGTGTTGGTGAATAGGAGAGTATTATGTCAAAGTGAGATGGATCAGGAGCCATTGTAGAGAAAGGATGTGTTTCAGACTAGATGCAAGGAAGCTAGTAAATGTTGCAAAGTGATTGTGGATAGTAGAAGTTATGAGAACCTAGTTTCTAAAGTGATGGTGACCAAATTGAAGCAAGAAAGGTTGAAACACCCGAAGACCTATCAAATATCTTAGATTCAAGATGAGCATAAGATTCTGGTAAGTGAACAATTTTTGGTGAAATTGAAGATAGGAAATTACGATGATGATGTTTTGTGTGATATCATGCCTATGGATATATGCCATGTTTTGTTGGGAAGGCCTTGGTAGTATGATAGACAGGCTATTCATGATGGAAAGAAGAATATATATACCATTGTTGTTAATGGGATGAAGTAGACTCTGTTTCCATTAGAAGTTGTTCCTAAAGTTGAGGTTTGTACAAATGCTAGGGTTTGTCTAGTTGATGGAAGGAGATTCCTTGATGGATTGAGACATCAGAATGTGTGTTATTCCTTAGTTCCTAAGAAGGATGAAGATTTGAAGCATGTGGAAGAACACCCTGAAGAGATAAAGGAGTTTTTGACTGAGTATGAGGAGATCATTTCAAACAACGTACCTAATCGATTGCCATCTATGAGGAGTATTAGTCATTGTATAGATCTGATTCCTGGAGCTAGTTTTCCTAATAAATCAACACACCAGATGAAACCAATAGAGAATGAAGAGTTGAATAGACAAGTGTGAGAATTTTTGAGGAAGGGTTTGATCAGAGAAAGCTTAAGTCCATGTGCAGTACCTGTTGTGTTAGCACCTAAGAAGGATGGAGAATGGAGGATGTGTATAGATTCTAGAGCCATAAACAAGATCACAGTGAAGTATAGATTTCCTTTGCCTCAGATGGATGACATTATGGATTGTTTGAGTGGAGCTAAATACTTTACAAAGATAGATTTGAAGAGTGGATATCATCATATCAGAATCAAAGAAGGGGATGAGTGGAAAACAACATTCAAGACAAATGAAGGATTGTATGAGTGGTTGGTGATTCCTTTTGGACTAACAAATGCACCGAGTACTTTCATGAGGTTGATGAATGAAGTGTTGAAGAAATTATTGGGTAAGTTTGTGATTGTATATTTGGATGACATCTTGATTTTTAGTAAGATTAGAGAAGAACATTTGTTGCATATAAGACAAGTTTTGCAGAGGTTGAGAGAGGAGCAGTTGCTAATAAACATTAAGAAGTGTAGTTTCATGAAGGAAGAGTTGGTATATCTGGGATTTGTGATATCTTTGGATGGATTGAAGATGGATCCTGAGAGGTAAGATCAATTGTTGAGTGGCCTACACCTAATAGAATTGGAGAGGTAAGATCATTTCATGGATTGGCTAGTTTTTACTGAAAGTTCATTAGGAATTTCAATTCTATTTGCAGTCCTATGACAGAAAAAATGAGAGGAGATAGGAAGGATTTTAGGTGGACATCTAGAACAGACCAAAGTTTTGAGTTATTGAAGCAGAAGGTGACTGAGTAGCCTATGTTGGCTTTACCAGATTTCAATAAGGTATTTCAAGTAGACTGTGATGCAAGTGGAAATGCAATTGGAGCAATATTGAGTCAAGAAGGGAAACCTGTAGCTTATTTCATTGAGAAGTTGAATGATGCTATGAGAAGATATTTAGTGTATGATCAAGAGTTTTATGCCATAGTTGAAGCCTTGAAGAAGTGGATACATTATTTTTTGCCTAAGGAATTTGTGTTGTATACGAATCATCAAGCATTGCAATATTTGAACAGTCAATGTAAGTTGAATCAAAGACACGTGAGATGGGTAGAATTCTTGCAAAGCTATACTTTTTTTTTGAAACATAGGAGTGCAAAGTCAAATAGAGTTGTTGATGCTTTGAGTATAAGAAGGAATTTACTGACAAAGATGAGAGTTGAGGTATTAGGCTTTGATGAGTTGAAGAACTTGTATGAGGAAGACTCAGATTTTGCAGAACCTTGGAGAGCTTGTAAAGAACCAGTTTTAGAGGATAGGAGTCAGTGGTTGGACTATTTCATTTAGGAGGATATGTTGTTCAGAGGTAATCAATTGTGTATACCCCAGAGTTCAATGAGGGATAACTTGGTGAAGGAAAAGCATAGTGGAGGATCATCAGGACACTTTGGAGTTGATAAGACAGTAGCATTAGTAAGTGAGAATTATTTTTGGCCCCAGATTCATAAGGATGTTAGGATATTTGTGCAGAGTTGTAGGATTTTTCAAGTTGCAAAAGGAGGAAGTCAGAATGTTGGATTGTATAAACCTTTGACAGTTCCAGAGAGACCTTGGGAAGATATCAGTATGGATTTCATACTTGGTTTTACTGAAGACACAAAGAGGTAATGATTTTGTATTTGTGGTGGTAGATAGATTTTCTAAGATGGAACATTTCATACCTTGTAAGAAGACAACATATGAAGTACATGTAGTAGATTTTTTTTTCAAGGAAGTGGTCAGATTGCATGGGTTACCTAAGAGTATTGTTTCAGACAGAGATGTAAAGTTTGTTGGTTACTTTTGGAAGACACTTTGGAAGAAATTGAAGAAAGATTTAAAGTTCAGTTCTACGTTTCACCCATAGACAGATGGACAGATAGAGGTAGTAAATAGGAGTTTAAGGAATTTGCTAAGGGGTGATCCCACAATAGTGGTTTACAATTTTTGGCCAAGCTGGACACTGAAATTATTATTTTTAACTAAATCTTCACATTCGGGCACCTATAGCGGCTAAACCATGAAGAATTTGAAGATGATGCAAAATAGAGTCTTATCACATTTTGTCTGTAGATTCTAAAAATATTTTTTTTAAAAAATTTGGAATCAGATTGCACTTCTTTTTCCATCTCCCACAAAAACTGATTTTTTTCAAAAAACAACATTTTTAAAAAGTGATCGCGATTAATCGTGATAATGCATAACTTTTTTCCATGAAGGATAAAATTATAAATTCCCTTTCTTTTGAATTTAGATCTTCATAACTCTGATATCTAAAGTGCTTCCCACTTGGTTAGGGACAGCTTTTTATTGAATATTTTTTCTTTTAATCAAGTTTCAAGTCAAACCACTACAATTCCTTACATAGCAATCAGAGCAACGCATAACTTTTTTTTGTATATATTGAAATTCCTTTTTTTTTTTGTTGATCAAGGACTTCAATATCCTGCACCCTATATATTTTCACTTTTATTTTGATAATTCAGTTATTTTTCCACATAAAAGTGTAATCAGAGACCTCATTTTCGACGCAAAACCCATGTTTAATAAAACCTAAAAAACATGGCGAAAACCAAAAATATTAAAATAATATTCATTGATAGCTTCTGTTCCGAGTGGACTACATTGATTCCAGCTTTGGTTTGTGAAGATTCATCCATTTTCATCCCAACCAGCTCAAGTGCCAAAATTCAAGTTTCGCGTCTCGGGGATGAGGGAACAAGTGGGGTTCAATGAACCCCTAGGTTCGAAGCACCTCTAGGTTCGGCTTTGAACTGTGTTCATTCTGAACCCCTTTATAAGGGGTTTTGTTGTCTTTTTTGGCGGGAAAGCATTAAAAGGGTTCGCCCGAACCCAGGTTCTAGCGAACCCCTAATGGGTTTGATTGAACCAATAGGTTCGTACAAACCCCTAAAATCAAGTTTTTTTTCCATGCATTCATTTTTTGTGATTTTTCCTTCCTCACTTCAATTGTAAACCACTATTGTGGCTTCACCCTAAGATGTTTGGTTGGAGAGAAGACTGGAAGTTGGGATTTAGCCCTTAAACAAGTAGAGTTTGCTTACAATAATTAAGTGAATAGGAGTACAGGAAAGACACCTTTTGAGATTGTTATTGGAGTTCACCCTATAGGTATATCAAAGTTGAGAGACATCAGTATGGAAGATAAGAGGAGTGCAAAAGTAGAAGAATTTTCAAAACATATGAAGAAATTGCATACTCAAGTGAAACAACAATTGGAAGACATGAACCAAAAGTATAAGGAGAAAGCAAATGAAAAGAGGACATAAGGATTTCGAAGTTGGAGATGAAGTGATGGTACATTTGAGGAAGGAAAGATTTCTAGTTGGCACATACAACAAGCTAAAGATGAGGAAGTTTGGACCTTGTAAGATCTTGAAGAAGTTTAATTCTGGAAATGCATATGAAGTGGAGTTACCGGATGGTATGGGTATATCACCTATATTCAACATTGCAGATCTACATCAGTACCATGAAGCAGAATTCAATGAAGATAGTAAAGAAAATTTGAAGAATCAGCTTCCTAAGCAACAATTAGATGAGAGTGAAGAGATTTTGGA
>VDFB02047230.1:266967064-266982171 GCA_007258455.2 Sequoia sempervirens
TGGGTTTTCCTCAACCATCTGAGACTTGACGGGTCACTTCTCAAATTACCCTGGGTATCTGATGCAGGAGCATCCAGTGGTGTAAGGGCAATCTTGCATCACCCAAAAATAGTTAAATTTCAAGTTTCTCAATTTTTAGATGTTTTTACATTTTTGGATACCCTTTTCCTCATAATGAAATTCCCAATTTATGGTTGTTATTTTCAGTTCCTAGGTTGAAAGAGATATTGCAGTTTTAGTTTCCCATATTTGCACCAAAAATATTCCGAAGTTAGATTTGAGGCACTTAGCTCCTTGAACGCCTCAAACTTGCCAAAACGCATAGCCAAATTCGCGCGTTATTGACTGACCCAACGGTTCAAATGGTTCATAAACTGAGTCCCTATCAAAAGTTATGGCCCCTGGAAGTTGGCACACTTTCTAGAAGATACAATTGCAAATGTTCTTTTGAAATTTGAACTTCAAGTTGTAATTTTTCAGCACCAAACCGCCTAAACTCAAATTTGAATGTTGTTTGGCTCCAAACTAAAGAGGAGCTCTATTTATGTATGGTTTCTAATTTTTGGGTAACTTTTTGGGGACAAGCTCGCATATTACGAAAGGGTGATTCTATAGCTTTCTGTAACTTGCATGTGTTGTAGAACTTGGGGATTTGAGATCCTCTGCATGTAAGAAGCTCTATTTTCTGAATAATAAAATTATTCTCTTGTTTGTGGGTTATTTTCTAAGTCTCAGGTTGCGCCCTCATCATTTTGCCTTTGGCATCATACATCAGGTTGGTTGCAAAATATAAATATAAATCCTTCCAATGATGCGCTATGCCTTCAAAACCATCTTACGTAGATATCCACATCATAATCAACCTTCATAAACATTGTGCCTTCATCTAACATTGTACTATTCCCTATTTACCATGCTCTTTGTAAAATGGAAATAGCTTCCAATACCTTGTCAAATGAAGTACACACTATACTACCAAGGCCCATAGAATATAAAATATTTTTTTGAGGCACATTTCTCCCTCACTAGAAGTTTCTTGTTCCTATTACCTACCATTCAATGAATATTTGGTAGAAAATAAAATAAAATATTGTGCATAGATGTCTGATGCTTCCCATCACCATGTATAATGTCTAATGCTTCATATTAGATGGTTCAATGTAGTTTAGAGATGTGTCAGTGCTCAAGGAACTTGGCTTGGTTTTATTAAATCGTTTGCTTTTTTTTCTAAATCGATTGAAAGAAAATTAGAAAGTCACAACCCCTAGCTTCTTAAATATATTGCTAAGAATAATATTATGATCTTTCATTTATTAGGGAGATAAAAGTAATCTTCTTAAAATACTAATGCATACAACACACTAAATATCCATTATTAGACTATGTTGCCATTGCCTATTATAGACACAAATCTCATGATTGACTAAGTAATGAGATGCATCCACAATCCATCATAGGGTAGTTTTATCATCTCTAATAAGATGGCTTTATATTTCAAATTTTCCTACATCGTCTTTAATGTGAAAATATTGATGGATCACAAAGGTACAATAAAATCAAACATAAATTGTATCAAATATAATGACCATTCTATTATTAATGTCCCCTCCTACATATACAAACTAATGTATGATATAATGTAATCTATGGAAGGCATTGGATATTTTGACACACCTCAAATAATAATATTGTTTATTTATATCACTTTAAAGTAATCTCCATTAATTTTGTGATATGAACAAAGCGTTAGATCTATTATCAATATTTGCAACAATTCTTATGGTTTTCATGGAATCATATCATGTTGTGATTTCATTTAGGGGACTTCATGGTCATATACCATGAATTTATGGTGATTTATAATCTCATCATAAACGAGATACTTTATCATCTATCAAATTTATGTTATCCTCTAAGAGAAGCATAAACAATTGCACACTTAATAATTATGAAAATTGTTTTTTTTTCAAAAACCCACACTTTTATCTTGAAAATAAAGATATATCTTGATAATTGAAGAATATATGTTGTGACTTCATATGACTATCTAATTTGTGTCTATCTTTATTTCCATTTTAACACAGTACATTATTTTCCACAATTATCCAAAAAGATCATTATTTCTCTCAAAGAATTCTCATTCTTGTTATATGAAAATGGCCACATGCATTCCCTTTCACTAAAACAAAAGGACGACAAGGTGAATGAAAAGGTAAGATTTATTTTTTCAAACTCTTACACATCCATAGAGAAAAGTGAAATTGCATAAACTTTCAAAGCATCATTTTGTTGCTATATATGTTTTCTCTCTTGAGTGTTACTTTAGCTAATTATTTTTTGAGCTTCAGGTGTCCTCTAAATTGATTGGGTGTAAAGAACCTATTTATAATGGGTGGCTATCACCCTCATAAACTGTCTGGGGAGCAAGCTTGTAAAGGATAGCTCACCCATTGCTTTTTTTTGGATAATTCCTAAATGATTAGTAGCATGACTATTTTTTCTTGAAAGAAAAAAGAAAAATTATTCATACTTATGTTCATGAAAATATCTTATTATCTCCTGGATAATAATCATTAGACTATTTTCTAGATTTATGCTCATTGGAAATTCACAATTGCATATTAAAAAAATATGTTCTCTAAACCAAGAATCAAATTTATTTGATTATTGTGTTATTGACTATGTTGGTGATCCCATTTATAGGAAATATACAATACATTATGTCTTCAAAATAAATGATGCATGTGATCCTACATGGACAGTGGAATACTATTAAGAAAGCTATCTTCTATGTTTTTCTAATCAAAACTCAAAATACAAAATCAAATCCTAAAGAATCAATGTGGCTTTGAAGATTTATGAAAGAACTTCAAATGGATACTTGTGTATAGGAGCGAATTTGTACCCCTTGTGAAAATTCCCCTTTTGTACGTCCTCACCTTAGAAAACCAAATCTAAAGTCAAAGTTCCACATTAGTTGGCTGACTTCCTTCCACTTGGCATCTATCCTTTGTGTTGGTAGAAGAATATTTTTTGGGGACACACGCCTAGCACGTAGATGTTCACGCAGCGCGCTTACGTCACTAACAGATTCATATGTCTAAAGTTGGAAGAGGTGTTACACTTTCTATTGGGAACGATTTGTAACGTCCCTCTTCGACCAATTGACCCTGAAAATGGCAGATTCTTCCCTATTCTTCATTCAACTCATCTCTTTTTGCATTCTCTAAGCATTCTCTCCATTCTCAAGCACTTCAACACTCCATTGCAGCACCAACACTCCATCAACTCCATCAAGCAAGTGTGAATCAAGCCATTGTAGTAGGGGCTTGAGTTTTTGCAACAACTTCCTTCATCACAGTCGAGGTTGTGGTGATTGTTCAAGCTCTCTTTCTTCATCATTAGCTAGTGAGATCTTGGTGGAGGTGGTAACGTTTTTACTCCTCTCCTTTACGATTTGGTTTAGTAGCTATATATTGTTTTGTAGTGTTATTCATGTACTTCCTTTCTTTACTTTTTTATCATACATTTCTCTATCGTTGCTATTTGGTTGTCTGTGGAGGTGGAAACACCAAAACGGGGGTCTAATTGAGGCAAACCCCTATACAACCCCAATAAATTTCCCCTCTTTCTTGTGTGTAGGTGGATGTGCATTTGAAGCTAGTTGGCGAATGGAAACTTTTGTGTGATTATCTTTATCATCTTAGTTTTAGTCTATTTACTTTATCATTTCAGTATCTCTTTTGCATACTTTCTCATCATGTTTTTACCATCTAGATTGAACTAGCTAGGCTATTAGTAGGTCTTTTTGGTAGTTTTACTGTGTTCACTATTTTCTAGTCATATGGATGCCAGTGTGCCCAAGAGATGCCAATGCACCTCCCTGATGTCCCAGAACTGCATTTTCATCCTCGAATAGAGAGCAGTTTGAGGCATAGAACCGACTCCAAAAACACAACTTGCCTAGCCCAAATTAAAGTTTGGGTCTGCTGAGTGATCTAAGGACTTCATAGTCCTCATCATTCTCGTCCCTCATTTCAAACACCCCTTTAGAGTGAGGTAAGTTAGGGAAGCCTTCCGCTCTTGGCTCTCTGTGACCTGGGGCCTTGATGTGGTTGGTCCCCCTCTCTTAAATTTTTGGTGAACCCGACATGAACCAATGTCTATTCATTCATCGGAGCATATGAGATAGGCCCTCCAAATAGATATATAGGGGCGGCTATATAGTATAGTATAGTCTAGTCAGTAGGCACTTCACCATCCGTAGCTGGGACAGTCCCCCGCCGCTCAGATAACTGGCTAATCATGAATGAAATGGGAACAGCCCCCTATGTTATGAGGGTAGGGCCCCCGACAGACAGTGTTACCGATCCGGGTAAGAGCTATCCTCGGATAATGGGCACTCGAAGAAAGGCACTCCGGATACGCTCGTCCATCTCTTGATCTCCAGGCACTCGTCGGGAGAGGGCCCCCCCCCCCCCCATATAGATAGGGATAGGGCCCCATATATATATCATCAAGCAGAGCGGAGCATCCGGTCAACATTGCCCCCATATATGGATAGGGCTTCAGTCGAGCCATGCCCTAGTCGAGCAAACACTAGATGCCACCCTTTGTTCAGTAGTTATATATATATAGGGCCCCAATCAATCGAGTCCCTCTCCCCCAGCTATAAACTACGGAACTACGGGAGAGCACCCACCCCTCGATTGATTTATCAATCAATTGAGTCCCCCCTGCCCTTCGCCCTACTATTCTAAGGGCAGGACCGACCTGCCCTTCGCCCTACTATTCTAAGGGCAGGACCGACCCCTCGGCTAGAAATAGAATGGGGGGGGCGAGTATGGTCGGTCCTGCATGCACGCCCTATAGCCTCTCACCCCCCCCTGGGTCAGTCCCTTCGGGCTGGGTCAGTCCAACCCCACCATCCCATTCGCCCTACTATTCTAAGGTAATGGGGGCGGTGCGAAGCACGCATGGGGCCTTGCCCTCCTCCGAAATATGGAGTGGGAATTATGGAGTGGAACCTCTATGGAGTGGACCTCTATTCTGTATGGAGTGGAGCTGTGATGTGGTGAAGAAGAGAAGGTGGGTCATTGTTTCTGTCTGTTTCGTCGCCAACCGGCTACCTTCGGACCGGGTGGGTGGGAAGAAGCCTACTCGACCGACTTGAGGAGGCTATAGTTATATATGGCCCAACCGTATTCGGATTGTTTTATCTCCCTCCCCCCATATCACCCTATCCAACTTCAGTAGCCTAGCCCAGAATGACTATATGGGATGGGAGATATTGGCTATTGGCTCTCTATATAGGGGAGAGGAACTAGTATATAGAGGAGAGGACCGGGAGAACTGCCGAGAAGAGCTTTCCTTTCCCCAGATGGAGAGAACATGACTAGACAACTAAGGGGTGGAGGATTGAATCGAGTCCCACTATCCCGCTTTTATATATGGGGCTTGACTGGAGCCCTCCCCAATATCAATACCAATATCTATAGGGTTCATCGGGGTTCATCGGGGGATAGATATATCATTTATGCGCCCCTATATATATATATATATAGGTAGTCCAGTCCCCTCTATAGGGATAGGGCGTTGCCATATAGATATATAGGGTGTCGAATAGAGAGTAGGCCGTCGGGCGAGTGCCCCATATATAGAGAGGGGGATGGATGCCACCTATTCGCCACTATAAAAGGTAGGGGTGCTCAACCGACAGTTATAGTTCTCTATCCCTTGTACCTTGTGATTGTTGTGCCCCTGAGTGTTGTGAAGGTTTATGAGCATCACAACCTAGTCCACAACCTCTGGGTATATTGTTAGGAGAAGTGTATGACACCTTCCAATGGAGAGGACAAAGGTCACTATTGGTTTCTCTATAGAACTTTTTGTTGGATCTACCATTGGTCTTGCCACGTAGGAGCAAATGTCAAGGGGTGAGGTAGGGGTCTCCGATAAGACTAACCACATCCCCACTCCTCTCGCCTCTCCTACATCGTCATCGATGGATGAGTACGAGGCCATTCACATTCCTTCAGAATATATTTTTGTACTTAGCAAAGAACTGGGTGACTTGGAAAACCACTTGGAAAAGGACCCAAAGATGGCTAGAGTCGCTAGGGTTATCAGCAAAATAAAGTATATGGTTGGAAAATATTGAATAGGCATAGAACTCCTGGCTAGTCTCTCTAGTTTGGCTAAAGCATGTGCTCCTCACAATAATCCCAATATTATACAGGGGGCCACTTTCGAAGATCATGAGAGACAAATAGGAGTGTCGATTCCTCCCACGTCTATGTACATGGTCGATGTCATCCCCTTGATTAGCATCCCCTCTGCCTTTGAGAGATCCAAAACTATCAAAGTGAATAATACCCAAGTTGGATTTTAGTTTCACCCCTCCTGTTACCTCTAGCAGTGGACGTTTTGGTGGGTTCAGTGGTGGAGGCTTTGGTAGTGGCGGTGCTTTTTGTGGCAGTAGTGGCACTAGTGGCACTAGTGGAGGCAGTTTCGGTGGAGGCCATGGTGGTGGCTTTGGAAGCAAAAGTGGCTCTGGTGGAGGCCCTGCTAGTGGCGGTAGCTCCAGAAGCGGTTCTGGCGGTGGTCACACTAGTGGTTCTAGTGGTGGCTCCGGAAGTGGTTCTGGAGGAGGTTCCTTTGGCCCTATCTCTTCTAATGACCTTATTCTGAACACTCTTCTTCAGAATATGGGTAAGATGCAAAGCTAGATGGAAAGTCTCTCCTAGGCCTCTGCCCAGCCTATCTTTCAACCCTTCTTCTGACATAGCCCATTATTGGTAGAAATTTTGAACACTCCCTTCCCTCAAGGAATGGAGATTCCTAAATTAAAAAATATGGCAGAAAAGGGGACCCACAAACACATGTGTCCACCTTTAATGCCCTATGTATATATTTCTTCCATCATGATGCATTGATGGCAAAAATATTCCCCAAATCTCTTAAGGATGCAACACTCAAATGGTACTACTCCTTACCCAATAATTCCATTTTCTCATTTGAACAACTTGTAAACCAATTCCTATAACATTTCCAAGCTAACATCGGGCCGAAGATGACCTTTTCAGATATCGTCTTATGCAAACAAGGTGATAACAAAAAGATTACTAATTTTATAGCTCAGTATCAACGCTCTTTTCAAAAATCTCATATCCACTTCCTGATTTTGACGTGCAAAAGGTGTGCATAGGGAACTTGCAAAGGCCTTGGAGGGAGAAATTTTCCCTTATGAGATACCCTTCTTTCATGTATTTGTGTGTTGCATTACGAGAGTATCAACAAATGGTAGTTTAGTTCGGGGGATCCTCCTCATGCTCCCATTCAAAAGGAAAGTCCATTGTATCAATCTCTAGGAAAGGCAAGGCTATTGCGAATGTAGTAGCTACTACGAATGATAACGACCTTCGACGTAATAGAAAGCTCACAAAGTTAGTAGAATATTTTTCTTCCATATTGTAAAAGTTGTTGAAGGATAAGATCATAACCTTGGAGAACCCGAAACCTCTTAAGGAAACTTTCCATAGTTGGTACGATCTGAATACCTTCTGCCAATACCATCAAGTTAACAACCATGATACCGAACATTGTATGCGCCTGTGTCATGAGATATAGGACCGCATCAAGGGTGGTACTATTCATCTTGATGGGAGTAAACAAAATACAAACAAGTTGGTGGCAAAGGCGAATAGTGAATTGCAGATATACACTGACCCATTTCTATCGCATTCTACTAACATGATTATCAATCCCTCTGATTTTGTCACTCAGCCCGAGGCCTATGTTAACATGGTCACGGTTACCTCTACCACACAACCTATGCCTGGTTCCCCAAATGTGACATTCACGTCGCAGGATTTACCCTTAAACAACAAGCCCTCTCCCCTCTACATTACTACTCGCCTCAATGACAACATTGTAATAGGATTCCTAGTCGACCCCGCAAGTCGAGTGAATGTCATTATAGAAGAGACGTTGTGGCTTAATTCATTACATAAAAAGGAGTATGAAGAAACAAAATCTACCATCTATACACACGATGGTATTTTTTTGAAGTCATATGGCTCTATAACTCTATCTATCCTAGTAGGACCTAGGGTTGTAGACACAGTCTTCGATGTTATTCCAGAGTTAGATCTATTCAGGCTGAAGTTAGGCATACCTTGGCTAGCTTCCATGAATGGAATCGCCTCTATTCTCCACAAATTTTTGAAATTCTCCCATGAAGTTACTGTGCACGTAGTGCATGACACTGGATACTAACCTCTGGTATCCCATGGGGGATATTCATTAGACCACTTTTGGCCTGCCCTAGTTGGTCCGCTTCCTCCAAGAATAGATCTACTTTACAAAAATTACATGAAGTATAAGACTGGGGACAAGGGACAGCCGAAATTGGCTCTTCCGGTAGTACAACAGTCAGCTACCTCTCCTTCTCAAAAAGGGAAAGAGAAGCCATCCCATCCTTGAGATGGCTCTCCTCTTTTTAGAGAAGATTTTTGGATGAATATGCCTAGTTTTTATCCGCTAAGTCTGATGATACCACCCTGGTGTAGATTGAAGATCAGGATATCAAACCTCCCTACTAAACCACCTGGACCTTGGTACTACTCGTATGGTAGACAAAAAGGTCCCCATGGGGAATCTTCTATGTCTCGGCCTCCGCGGCCTCCTACCTCTTTTGCTCCCAAGGAAAAAAATGAGAAGAGGCCCACTGCCAAGGCATTAGAGCTGACTCCCCTTGCCACTTCTCAACTTGTTCCTCCTACTCCCATTCAAGAGCCCATCCCTCCACTGGAAACAACTGTGGGGGACACTCCCATGGCTGAGTAGGAGCTCTTTGGCCTCTGGTTTGAAGAGTCACAGAAACCGCCTTGTGCGTGAGCACAAGCACTAATAAAAGGCTCTTATGGCTGAGCAGATTGCCTTGTTGAGGAAAGAAGAGGAGACAACCGCCCCTACTTCAGGGCCTCTTGATGCATCCTCCTCTCTCCTCCCCTTTGTTTTCATCCAATCTAGTTCATTCTCACTTCCAACTTTTGTTGTGAGTACGAATGCACCTAACCCCAAAAAGGTGTAGGTCTTCATCGCTCCTTCAACAGAGCCGCCCTTGTTGATTTCCTTTCCAGATGTCTCATCTTTCCCAAAACCCATAGATATTCTGAACACTTCGGTGGTATGTGTTGTGGTTTTCTCCTCCTCCTCTTCCTCTACACCTCTTGCCTCATATGTGGGGATTTTGTAACCCCCGATGAAGCAGAAGGTGGAGGGTGGTCCTTCCAGCAACAAAGGACATAAGAGGATCCCATCTTCTCTGAAAGTTGGTCCCACATTGGTTTGTTTCATCCTTGTAATGGAACCAGCCCTGCTTCCCCTAAGTTTTTCACCACTCCTGAGTCACTTGGTGAGCCTAGTGGTGAATCTCGAGCACATCCTTCTCCTTCTATTGAGGTACGACATGGCACTCTAGTGAAGTGCATGTTTAACTCTTTGGATGAAGTTTTGGCCTTGTCATCGATCTTCACAAAATCGCTAACCATAGCTCCACAAGAGCCTAGTGGAGAAGACATTGCAGAGCCTTTTTCCTTAGCCCTTATTTTAGGAGGGTTGAAAGCTCCTCCTCTTAATATTCCACCACTGCAAGCTCGTCCTCCTTCCCCTTATGAAGATCTAGATTGGGAAGCGGATGACCTCTTGGTCGATCATGTTAGGGGGAGGCCTCTTCTTTATCTTTAGATCAAATGTGTGTGTTGTGATGTGTTCTCCTGTGATCGTGCTATGTGTTCCTAGATGACCTTTGTCACCCTTTTTGGTGCTTGGATATAAGCATGTTTTTTTTTTCGTAAACCTTCTTCTATTTGTATCATCATTCTTCCATGTTTGTGATTTATTTTTGATAAATTGGGGATGATGAAAGCGTTGGGGGCATTTAGGCTTCCCTTCCATGTTGACCCAATCTTTTTCTTTTTACTTTTTCTACTCGTCCATTCTTCACATGGTCTGATATAGTAGGGGGTTGATGATAGTTCATTTTATATACTATTATTATACTTATATATATTTATGAGCAACTCTAAACCCAAAATATCAGATCACCCCTATATCCTTTATTGGTCTGCATTTCTCTTTTGTTTTTGCTCTTTTCTTATCTTTCTCTCTTCTTTGCTTGAGTTATCCCTTTTATGTGTGACAACGTCATTTCTATAACACTTTGCTTTTCAAAAAATGCATTCATTTCCAACGAATCTTTTCTCGAGAATCTTCACAAACCTTTTTTAAAGAATCTCATTCTCGACTTGAAACCGTAAAGAAATGTGTTTCCTTCATCATGGGTTTGTAAAGAAATAACTTGAGACCTTTTCTTCGAGGTGGGAGCAACTTTGACCTTCCCCTTGCATGGGGTAATTTTCTTCCTTTCGAATTCCTTGATGATGAATCAATTCAAGAAAAAAACATCTCTTCCGCACTTTCAAATATCGTGTCCCTTGAGCGGACCCTTTCTTCACACTAGGTCTCTATGGAACCCCTTTGAAATTTTTCCAATTTGTTGACAGTTGGAGTGACTTTCCACTTAATTTCCTACGTGGCCGCTTTTGGACATGTCCTGTCTATGGGTAGACATGTCACTTTGCAGGTGCTCTTGTGAAGCCGCTTTTCGACTCTATGGAGTCCCCTTTTTTGGGCTTCCTTCATGTGAGAGATCATGGAGGAAACCTTCCTTGCAGGTTTGTGGGCTTGTGAGGTGCTTCCTTTGAGCTTCCTCCATATGAGAGATCTTGGGGGTCACTCCCTTGCAAGTTTGCGGGTCTGTAAGGTTCTTTTTTTGGGTTTCCTCCATGTGAGAGATCTTGGGGAATGCCTCCTTGCAGGTTTGCGGGTCTGTAAGGCACATTTTCTCAGTTTCCTTCATGTGAGAGATCTTGGAGGTTGCCTCCTTGCAGGTTTGTGGGCTTGTAAGGTGTTTGATTTTGGGGATTCCTTCATGTGAGAGATCTTGGGGGTTGCCTCCTTGCAGGTCTGCAGGCCTATAAGATGCTATCATTCTACAACTTCATAATCCTGCGAGGCTATGGAGTCCTTTGTCTACCCTACACTTTCGAGCTCGCCAGATGGCAGTCTGCCTCCTTGACAGTTCAGGTATAAATTTCTAACCCTATTCAATCTTCAATCTACTTTATTGAAGCACTCATTAGTATTTGTGCTCACTAAAGTTGGGGGAAAATTTATAGGAGAAAATTTGCACCCCTTGCAAAAATTCCCCTTTCATACATCCTCACCTTAGAAAACCAAATCCGAAGTCAAAATTCCACATCAGGTGGTTGACTTCCTTCCACTTGGAATCTTTCCTTTGTGTTGATAGAAGAATATTTGTTGGGGATGCGCACACAGTGCGCAAACATTTGTGCGATGTGCTTACATCCCTGATGGATTTTTGTGTTTGAAGTTGGAAGAGGCATTACACTTCCTATTGGGAATGATTTGTAACGTCCCTCTTTGACCAACTAAACCTGAAAATGATAGATTCTTCCCTCTTCTTCTTCAAATTCTTCCATTCTTCATTAAACTCATCTTTTTTGGAAATCTTTAAGCATTCTCTCCATTCTCAAGCACTTCAAGCAGCACTTCAACACTCCATTGTAGCAACAACACTCCATCAACTCTGTCAAGCAAGTGTGAAGCAAGCCATTGCAGCAGGGGCTTGAGGTTTTGCATCACCTTCCTTCATCGCAGTTGAGGATGTGGTGATTGTTCAAGCTCTCTTTCTCCATCATTAGCTAGTGATCTCTTGGTGGAGGTGGTAACATTTTCACTCCTCTCCTTTACGATTTGGTTGAGTAGCTATATAATATTTTGTAGTGTTATTTGTGTACTTACTTTCTTTACTTCTTCATCATACATTTCTCTATCATTTCTATTTGGTTGTCCATTGAGGTGGAAACACCAAAATAGGGGTTTGGCTGAGGCAGACCCCTATACATCCCCAACAAATTTCCCCTCTTTCTTGTGTGTAGGTGGATGTGCATTTGAAGATAGCTGGTGAATGAACACTTTTGTGAATATTATCTTTGTCATCTTAGTTCTACTCTATTTACTTTATCATTTCAGCATCTATTTTACATACTTCCTCATTATGTTTTTACCATCTAGATTGAACTAGCTAGGTTGTTAGTAGATCTGTTTGGAAATTTTACTATGTTCACTATTGTCTGGTCGTACGGATGCGAGCACACCGTGCTTACATCCCAGAACTACACTGTCATCATCAGACAAAGAGAGATTCGAGGCACATAACTAACTCCAAAAAGCCAGCTCGCCTAGCCCAAACTAAAGTTTTGTTCTATAGAGTGATCTAAGGACTTCATAGTCATCGTCATTCTCGTCCCTAATCTCAAACACCCCTTTAGATTGAGGTAAGTTAGGGAAGATTTCCGCTCTCGGCTCTCCGTGACCTGGGGCCTTGATGTGCTTGGTCCCCCTCACTTACAACTTGTAAAAGTACCACTTTACTATATGATAATTGGAGTTATTTTACTCTTACCAAAGAATCTCATTTCCAAAGAGAGAAAAGAACATTGAAAATCATGGGCACCTCACTCAAGAGAAAATATTCCATTTTAAAAGTTCTCTCTAGTTATATTCAAGTGAAAATATTCCATCTCTAAAGTTCTCTCTAGTTTTATTCAAGAGAAAGTATTCCATCATAAAATTTCTACTCAAGTGAAATTATTGTATCATGCAAAGTTCTCTCCAATTCTATTCAAGCAAATGAATGTTATGAGAAAGAAGAGAAATATTAAAATATTAGCCATCACTTATAAAAACCTTTGTGCAGTGACTGGCCTTAGGTGATTCCATTGAGGGGGAGTGTGCATAAAACCACCTCATGGATAAATCCTATATGTAAGACCTAACATGCATAATATAAGACCTATAGGCATTATATGCTCCAAATTCAAATAAAATGCATGGCCTTAGGTGATGCCATTGAGGGGGGGTGTGCATTTCAAGGCCACCACCTAATGGCTAAATCCTAGATGTAGGTAGTCCCGAGTCGAAAGATTCCCTTGTGAGATCAAGTCCAAAAGGGAGAGGGTTCAATAGGATAACTTTGGGGTTGGGGTTGTTCCTATATGGTTTAATCTTTCCTCCTATGTAAGCTTTAGATTGAGATTGTATAGGTACCAAATGGGTATGATCAAGTTAAGGGAATTTAGCAACTTATATTTAATACACAATGTGCTTTTGAATACTAATTTAAATGAAGTAATGGATTGAACAAATTTATAATTCATATTTGAATATATCTAAAGTCCATCTCATGCTGGTTCCATGTAACTTGTATGTGTTGTGAAAACTGACTCCATACCTATAGGTCTCTATATATAGGCCCACATATTTGCTGATTGTGTTTGTGATTCATGTTATGTATGAAATGCCCAAGAGTGAACCTCTAGGATATTTGAGCAGTGAAAAAAATTCATTGGACTGTGCCAACGACTGATGTATGGGCTACTACTAGGGACTAGCTAGCATTCACCTGGTTCACAAAGGTGAAGGTTGCTATGACCTACCTTGGTTATGATTTTGATACGATAATGGTTGCATGGGTAGGGACCCATCCATGTGGGTAACAATAATCTGGGGATAACCGTTGTATCGAAGAGGTTCACTGGTTGTCACTAAGGGCAGATAAATGATTGATGCTAGTGTTACCCAAGATTGTGAAGAACATAGTTGATAATATCACTAAGGTCATAAGGTGGTATATTTCAGGAGCTACTTCTTCCTTGGTGGAAAGACTTATCGTTGGTGGCCTATACATGATTAAATTCATAATCCACCGGGTTATGGTAGGTTCATACTTGTGGAAATCCTTGGGATGGTGGACAGACCCATGGTGTGGTATGGGATGCACTGAATCCCCTTCCCAATTGTCATACTGTATAGTTAGCCTTGTAGGGTTGAGGAGGAAACCGTGGTGTAGTATGGGATGCACCAAATCCTCTTCCCATTTATCCACTGGTGTAGAAGACTAGAGGAAAGGATAGGACCCATGGCATGTTGCACAATGCACCTATATTATTTCTATCTGGGATGCATTATGGACATGTGTTAGGCAGCCATTGTGATGTGTTAGTCAACCATTGTTTATTTGATGTATGTTGGAGCTCGTCACTATATATTTATGATGGATGTTGGAGCCCATTATTGTGTATTTGTGATGTATGGTGGAGCTCATCTCTATGTATTTGTGATGTATGTTGGAACTTGTTATTGTGTATTTGTGATGTATGGTGGAGCTCATCACTGTGTATATGTGATGTATGTTGGAGCTTGTCACTGTGTATTTGTTATATATGTTGGAGCCATTCATTAATATAAATGTGATATGCATATGACAATTTTGAAGACCTAAAAAACCCTCTTTAGTAAAATGGGCATAACTTTTGCATTTCTTATCAAAATTTTAACTTTTTATAGGTGTTGGAAAGGTGATTGGAAGCTCTACGTAATGAACTAGGTGGTGTTTCTACATTGTACATAAAAAAATAATTATAATCATTTTAACTTCATATTTCATTTTTGAGACATCAAATGCTCACTACTTTTGCATGCAAAGTCTCCTTTTCATGATTTTTTTGTAACACTCATCTCAAAATACTTGAAACTTTAGAAAAAGTAATGAATAATGAAATATTTATATTTTTTTTAGTAAAGAGATGAAAATATCTTCATAAAACATCATATCTCTTTATCCCTTTCTCTACCTCTCTATATATCTCTATATCTCCCCTTAAGCTCTAGACCTATCCCTCCCTCCTTTCTTCTCTCTTTGTCCCTTTTTATACCTATATTTCTCACTCTCTCCTTGAGCTATATACATATCTATCTACCTCTCTCTTTATCCTTCCTTCTCTCTCTCTCTCTTACTCCCTCTCTCTCAAGTCCCTCCCACTCCCTCTCCCTCTCTCTCTCCCTCTCCATCTCCCTCTCACTCTCCATAACCCCTCTCCCTCTCTCTCTCTCTCCCTCCCTTTGAAGTATCTCTTCCTCTTAAGTCTCTCCCTCTTAGATCTCTCTCTCAAGTCTAT
>VDFB02047230.1:266982271-267049056 GCA_007258455.2 Sequoia sempervirens
GTTTTTTGAAGTTCGCCTTTGTGGGTGACGAATTTTTTTTACCCGAATTTCATCAAATGAAAAGGGTTTATAGAAAAAATTGTCAGCTTTCCACCAATATAACTTTTTCCTTATTTTGAATTTAATAAATAATTATTATTGATTTCTACCTACATTACGTCTAAAGTCCTGATTGATAGGCTGATTGAAAAACTTCTATAACTTTCAAACTACTTAACATTTTTTGAATATACAAGATGCACCACATTCTATGCTTCACATACTATAGGATAAAAAAAAAAATTGAATTTCATAATTTTTTGACCAAGTTATGGTGGTTAGACACAGATGTTTTAATAATTCTGAAAAGTTCTAATAAAAATCATAACTAATTATTTACATGGAAAAAAAAAAAATTAGAAAAACTCAGACATCCTGCATGTGTTCTCTCACTTTATATTGGTGTAATCTGGCAAAAATATTATTTTTCTTGTACTTAGGTGGTCGTGACATACACTCCATTTCTTGGCCCTTTTCCCAAAAAAAAAAAAATTTAGTACCACCGCATTGAAATTTCAAATTTTCTTAAAACAAATTTGCTTTTTTCCAAAAAAGGACTAGTATCCTAGAAACTGCATTCAATTTGCTACAACTTTTGTTCTTACATATTTTTCAAATTATGTTAATAACCTAGATTCAAATTTTTATTTCAAGTTGCTTAACTCTGATTTTTTGAATTTTCATCGCCACTTAGAGGCCTAGTTTGGACCCCCATGATACTGCACATACCCGTGCATGATCTTGGGATTGAGATATGATATGACCCTTGTTAATATTGTGAATGTTTGTACACTAATGCTCGGTAATGTTGGTATGGACCCAACACTTGATGGAAAAGATATTATTATTATATTATATTTGGGCTAAGTTGATAGCTTACGTGTACTTAATTAATATTCATGGATTAAAATCAAGATCAAAGATCTCATACAAGAGGAGAGAATGAAATCCCTTTGACATCGTGGGGTGAACTATGCATCCTTTGATTCCCATGAGGGGATATGTAGGCAAGGTCACCATAAACCCTCGAGGTTTAGGTCTAGGTCTAGGAATGACCCTAGCAATAGGAGCTTAACACTTTTGAGTGTAAGAATATAATTGGTGATGTTGATTTCTTGTCACCAAGATGAATGAAAAACCTTTGAAATTAACATTTCTAAATTAGATGAAATATGTATGCTCAGTTAAATTGGTAGAAGTGGTGAATTGTTAAAAAAAATTGGAGTGGCTGAGGGGCAGATTTTACACCTTCATCATGATTATATCTTCTTTGCATCTATCCTCTTCCTTAAATACCAAATCCACCTCTACCTTTAGTTGTTCCATATTTCCTTCTTATTAGTCTCTCTTCAACTTTCAAGGTGTATTGATAGGCCTCTTTGATAGCTCACAACTTCATCATACTTAGCTCATCTTGAATGTTCATCTTTAGTTCATTGACATATCAGGCTACTTTTTTATAATCTAACTCATTTTGATCCAACTTGATGGAACTCCTATAAAACTCATTAGTGTAGCATTTCACACATAGTTACCTTTTCTACGAGTTCTATAATTTCTTGAATAGCTCAAACTAATAGTTAGTTGGTAAAATATTGGCTTTCATCTTACTCACCATTTGAGCCATCTAGTGATTTTCTGCCTATCATTTTGCCTCCTTTTGGCTTGTACCTCCTTCTACTAAAGTGTTGCATATCCCTTTAGATTAGTTTGAATAGCCTTCACTCTCTTGGGCTCATCTAACTCTTCATACTCAAAATACTCCTCCATTTCTATCAAACAGTTAATTAAATCATCTACTTCCAAAATATTTAAGTTTGGCAACTCCATCTTTATTCCAAGTTCTCAATATTGGAGATGGATATTATTAGCCTCATTTCTCTTGCATCCATTTCTACATTTTCATTTTCAGATCTTCTCATCCCCCTACTTTAGCTCTTTCTTCTTCACTCTCACTATTAACTATTTCATGTACTTAACCTCTTCTCATATTTTCCTCAAGTGCTTCCACTCTAACCTACACTCCCCTTACGATTTCTAGTACCTCATTCATTATTCCGACCATGGAAACCTCTACCACTATTCTTCTCAAATGCATCTTGTTTTCCTCATTTCCCTCCCTACTACCACAACTCTTCGAGTTGCAACCCTACACAGGGACACACAATCACTATTGTGTTGGACCCTTGCCAAATCTAAGCCAAAGATAATGAACCCTTACCTATAACTATAGCCTACTCTAATACCATGTTGATGGTGCCACCTTATATGTAGTGCTTGGAATTCAAGTTCATAATTCTATTTGGTTGTTAATGGTAACAAGTTGTAAGTTTACTTGCAACCTAATTACTTGGATGTTGTTGTAAGGGAGAGTGCACAACCTTTGCTACAAGTTTTCCCAACAAATTCCAATCCGATTTATATGGACTCAACTTATTATTATAGTGGTTAAAAGTAAAGGAACATCAAATACACACCTACAAACCCACATACATAGCAAACCACATGGGGCTAGCTAGTTTTGTAAGAAAGGAACACACTAAGAGAGAAGATCTAGAATCAAATATATTCAAACACATGAAATTGAGTACCTCTTTAACTTAAAATCATTCTTCATTATATTAATTTAAAATATTCCTCATTTTCATATAGTTTCTTTGAGATTACAAAATTTGAGCAATAAATATTCTTTCTTGTATTTTACCTTTGATAGTCCCTTGTTTTCCTTGATTTTGTGAACCTTCCATGATGAAAAATCTCTTTTGGATGGTGTCCTATCTCTCACCTTTCTTGTCCTTCAAATTTTCTAATTTCCTCAAGTCTCTTTCTATTCTCTTGTAGATGGGTTCACTTCTCCTCTCACATATGAGGAAAAAAAATCAAATTCTCTATAAGTGATGGTTTATGTGGCTAGCATAATTCCCCTAATTCATCATGCTATCAAATTTTGAGTATATCAATCAAATTATTAGTTGAAGTTTATTTTTTTGTTGATTTCAAGGAAAAAGTGACCTCTTTTGACCCCATTTTAGATCCCATTTCCATCCATATACTATTAGTTCTAAAGAAATCATAATTCTTGAGAGTATTTCATAAATAGAATCCAACCTTTCAATACAAAAATGGAATCCTTGTTGAATTGATATTTAAATTCTAGATCCATTTTAAGAAAAAACTCTTAAAATCCTAGAACACTCCTCTTTAATTCTTCACAAATCTCAAATCACCAAATTTTATTTGTTGAAAGTGTAGTGTGCTCTATGGTTTGCTAGTTTTTTTTTATAAAAAAATCCTTCAAAAAAATTCATGCACTTTATTCTTTAAGTTAAAAAAAATTAATTAAAAAAATCCAATAGATTTATCCAATTATCTAAGAATATACAATTAAATATATAATATAATCCATGCTTAATCATTAAATAAAAGTAAATCAATATTTAACATTATATAATTCTATTTCTAATAATTATCCTCTATTTAATTTCAATTCAGATTTTACAATAATAACACATAATTCATTATCAAATAATTAATCAGCCATTAATATCTATCCAAACACTTCAATTAATAATCAAAACAAGAATGTCAAATATAAATTAACCATTAAACAAGGTCTATAAATCTAATTTAACAAGTTTATAATTCAAATAGATTAAATTAGAAGTATCACTAGATGGATAGTTGAAAATTGACCCTACTAAAATAGAAGCCTTTTGGTCAAAGTTGATTTTGTCCCATATTCAAAAGGATTTGAATACAACACTGCAGATGCCTAAACGATGAAAACTTACCACTACACTACACTCAATTCTACTTTAGAAACCCATCTTAAATACATTCATAGCATGATAGTCAATTAATTATGATTGCATCTTCAGATTTATTTTTGTAATCAGAGAGATATATTATATATATAATTACTTATTAAAAGAACTTAATAATGAGAAATCAAATCATTCTAGTTACTTGAAAGCGACATCTTTCATGTGGACACTTATCTTAATTGAAAAATCCAGGACATTCTGGATGTTTCCAAAGGTATTGATTAATGATACAAAACATATAAAATAGGATTGCCAATTCTCAAAGTTTCTTGAGGATAATGGTGTATAACAATACATTAGAGAAGAATTACATGGTCCTTGTGAACAATGATTTGAATTTAATCAGAATTTCCAACAGAAGTGCTTGTCATTATGGCATTGCCGTTACAGCTGAAGTACCTCAACACATTTTAGAGCTCAAGGAAGCCAAGATTCAACCTTGTGTGTTCAAGAGTTTAAAAATTGACAACAACACTTGTCAGCATCAGGGTCGTTAATTTTTAGCATCCTGTTTGATGATAAACATTAGTGACAGTAAGTTAAAAGTATTCTATAATAGTGCAGCAATTGATTTTTCTAATATTTGATCAGGTTAGAAACATGAAAGCGTTTTGCTTCAGATGCTTTTTTTCCATGTCTTTTATCTCACAAAAGTTTCATTCTTAATTTAAAATGGTATTTCCCAAAAAGCAGCCTTCTCTTAAAAACACATACCTTTATTATCTCATCAGTAACCATGGGTAATGATGATGTATATACTCTGTCTCTTGCATTTCTTGCCTAGCCATAAGACAACCAATGTTCATGTGAGTAAACAATGTAGTAGGTGTATTTCTATATCCATGGATAATATTCAGCTAGATTCAAAGCAACCATTCATTTTCCTGGCCAAATCAACACACTGTAAAGAGGAAGATGGTAGATTTAGTATCTGAGAGCAAACCAATTTGTTGGTCTAGATGCTATGTGCTTGTGGACATGAAACACCCATTAATGCACCTAATGTGCATCAGATCAACCTTGAAAGGAAATTGAAATTGGTCTTATATAAATTAGATTCATTACAGGCTGCTATGTGCCATTGGTAGTCATTCTTCTGTGTCATGCATATTTTACATTCAAACAGTACCATCTCAATCCTATGTACCATCATTGATGAAACAGAAAATTGATACAATTCATGTCTTCTAAGAAATTTGATATAAACCAATAATTGATGGAGTTTTTAAGTCCACTCTTTAGAATGGAGAGACTAAATGGAATTACTTACTTGTTGTTCCCAGTTTGTACATAAAGTCATCAGGAATAGTATACTTGTTTGTGCAAAAATGCCACAGATAATTCCAAGCCAGAGTCCCTGGAATATCCATAAAAGTTTGGCATAAGCAACAAATTGAAATGTTAATAATATTCTATTCTTTTATTTGTAAACACCAGCAGTTTGCCTGCAGCCTAGGATTCAGATGAAGCATAGGATTCAGATGTAGCAAATAAGTCTTGACAATGAGATATAATATGAAGTTAGCTTTATGCCTACAATTAGTTATGATTATTCTGACTGAACAATTTTGAAATGAACAGATTACTGCTTCGTAGCAAGCCTTATAACAGGGAAAATATTTCATATTCTCAGACCACCGCTGGGAATGGTCTAGCCAGTTGAACATGAAAACCAGAATTTCAATAAATGTTTTATTTTCAGAATACAGCATTTTATATCATTTATCTGTCAAAATTCTCATTTATCTCTTAAGCATTGACAACATAAATTTCAGAGCTTTGTAAATCAAGTCAATGGGGAAAGTATAACTGACCCTGCCACCAAGATGCAGTACAAAGGCCAAAAGGACGGCCATAGGAATGCCAACCATGTAGTATGCCCCAAGATTAACATAAGCACACAATTTTTGCCATCCACATCCTCTAACAATGCCTGAAATATTATTTTCATAAAACCATTACTTCAACAGAAAATGAGTTTGCAGTGTTTACTTCAAGATGAATATTTTTATAGCTCCAATTATGAGTATCGAGAGTAAATCTGAACCTGAAAGAGCGCCTTGGAGTCCATCTAAAATTGAGGAGGCTGCTAGCAGTGGGATCATGGTTGCAACATAATCGATAACCTCCTTTTCATTGCTATAAGCATAACCCCAAACATTTCGTATAGAGAATAAAAGACATCCTATCACAGCTGCTTCTGCAATTGCCATAAAGAACACTACATACACGGCTAAGCGCGCAGCATGTGAGTGTCCAGCTCCTAATTCATTTGAAACTCGTGTACTGCCAGGCAAATATTGCGAATTTTTTATATTAAAAATGACTTGGATTAAATCTTTGACAATCTAATATCCTAAAAAAAATTCCTTGAAAGGTTAAAGTAACAACTAACAGAAACAGTGGAAATTTACTAGTTAGTTGTAAAATGTACTAACCTTACAGCAGCACCCAAACCAAAGGGAATCATATATGCTAGAGTACCAGTGTTAAGGCTGCAAAATATAAAAATAGCCCAGATAAAAATAAAGTAGATGCAATAAAATGCCCTTATTAAGATTCATTCATAGTTAAAATTCTTATACCACATTTCATAATAAAAATTCTCACATTGCACATACATACTTTATTGAAAGAACTGATGTCTGAAGTTTTGGATTGGGCAACAAGCCTGACAAGAGAATAAGCATTTCAAAGGACCAATACTCCAAGCTGTTGACAGCCATAGAACAATGAAATGACAAAATAAGTTTACAAAAAAATTCTGCTACAACCTGCCATGCATTATTAACATCTTACAATATATTATGATGAACAAAAATTGATCTGGTTTATTTGCTAAATTGTTCGTCACATGCTATGAAATTTGAATATCCGGAAGGGTTAAGCCTTAAAGAACGTATATTAACCACAAAAATGCTATGAAGTGGTACACAGATAACTTGGACCAAATCTCGTAGCTAAGAAATTAAACTAGTATACCAGATCATCAGTGAAGATGGAATGGCAAGCTTAAGAAAATCTTTAATATCATGGAAGGCCTCCCTTGTAAAGGATGTCCATGTCTGCTTGCATAAAGGCGAGATGTTAATATATAGTAAGAGAAGTGCCACATTGACCCAGTTGGAAATGCTGCTTGCCAAGGCAGCCCCTTTACTACCTAATCCAGTTTTAAATACCAAAGCCCAGCAAATGGGAACATGGAAACACATAGTAATTGCAGAGCATAGCATCATGGGAAAGACAATACTTTGTGACTGGAGGAATTTTTGAAGGGGTTGAAGAGCTGCATAAGCAAACAGGCTGGGAATTAACCATCTGGCAAATTTCCCTGCTTCAAAAGATATTAAAGGGTCCTGCCCAAATGCAATTAGAATGTTGCCCATATATGCCCACACCACAGCAAGTGGTATGCTCACACAGAAAAGAGCAAAAATTGCTCTCTGTACGTGAATCCCAAGCTGATGGTATTGCTTTGCCCCATAGGCCTGTCCACATAGTGTTTCCAAGGCACATCCCATTCCCATCTGTACAGGGTGAAGAGAAAAATAGTTAGTCTTCTAAGCAAGATTGCATTCATGACTTCTAAACAATAAGTTCAGATTTCTTTACTTCACTTTATAGAATTATATTGGATTCATCAAAGCAGATTACCAGCCTCTAAATAACTTCTGTTCTGGCACCAAGAGCACATCTAAAAGATCAAATTTGATTTTTGTTTTCTAAGGCTTAGAGCTCTAGTTCAAAGGTGCAATACAGGATCATAATTAGTAAAGACATTTGTATCTGCCGAGCAACCCTAATTGAAAAAACCAGGTTACCTTAGAGAATCATTTAGGAGGTATTAATAAATTTCTTAGAAGTTGTAGCGCAAACTATCGATAACAGAAAAAGGATGTTTATTTAGCACCTGGGTGCACAGCTTGACTGCAAGTGCAAGAACATTAAAAGCCTGCCATATGCTTTGAGTCTGTATTTAGTCTCTTGTCAAATACCTTTTAAGCACAAAATGTTTCAACAGTACATCATTATCAAAATAATATTTCGGGGATCAGGTGCCTCTTCAATATTTAGTCATTTGCAATAACCCATCTTTCATTTGTAGTAATTTGTTTCTTTCAAACATCTTATATCAAATATGGGTTGCAGGGGATGGCTTATCTATAAAACAGAGCAGTTTGATGTCTTGTGATTTTACGCTTTACAACGGGCATTTCTTAGTTCAAGATCTATGCAATCATGTACGTTAGGACCCAGTACAATTAAGCATATAAGTACCAGTCACTCTAGAAGGAAAGGAGTCCAGATTCTCGAATTATGGTTTGATTTCTTAACCTTTCTAAATCTTTTTCCTCTATGGGAATTTAACAAGGAAAATGATCTCAGAAAAGTATTCAAACTATGAACTCTTGCTATAAAAGCAAACCAAAAACAAGGAGGTTTGTTAATCATACCAGGACAGTGAAGCCGGAGACACTTGCAAAGGAAATAGCAATAGATGCACTAGAGAGCGCAAGCTCCCCTAAATGGCCTACCACCATAACAGATACTACCTGCAAGCTATATTGTAACAAACTCACAGACACCATAGGCCCTGCTAGCCAGCATTGTTTCTTTACTTCCTCCCATACGAGAGGTCCGCTCCACTTCACTTCATCCTGCTCATCTCCGCATACAAATGTTTCCTCCTTGGCAAGAAGCGGATCTAGCACATCATTCTCATGCCTATGGCTATGAATTGAATCACCTCTCTCCATGGTTGATTGAATGGAAGAATTACATTCAACCAACTTAAACGCCGGATTTTATAGTATAAGAATATTGAATCGCCTCTCTGTAAAAGAGATGCTGCAGAAAATAAATAAAGAAATAAATTGATCTTCCATTTTATCACAGTTTTTTAATTCTTGTTGCTTGTGAAGATAAGCGTGACAAAGTTGACCACGGGACAAGATGTACATTCAGGTCGCTTGAAAATTCTGGGCTCCCGAACAATCAGTGTGAATTTTGTACATAAAGACAACCATATTTTTCTGCTGTTTTGGAATTTGATAAAAGAGAACGTGTTTTTAATTATAGGTAGCTTCATGTTTAGGGATTTCTTCTGATTAACTGTAGGCTATTCTACTTAATCTAGTTCAGTGTGATTTTTGTTTTTTTGTGATTGTAGATTCCTGAAATTGTCTTGGTTGGAGAGTAACATTTTTTTAATAAATTTTCTCCTTTTTCTTAATAATTATCTAATTATTATCAAGTATCATATTCTATTATTAATTAAATGTCTTGTTATTTAATTAATTCATGTTAATTCGGATTAATTATGTCTTAATTATCATTAATCCTCCTCATTAATTAATCTTATTTATTTAATTACATGGCTAATTATATTTATTCTTCTATTTTAATCAAATAATTATCATTAATTGTTTAATTAACATTCAACACCCTTCTTAAATTAAATATTTGTTATTAATTATTTAATTAACCTCTTTCACATTTCTAGATTAAATATAATTAAATAGATTATTTAATTTCACCTATTTCATCTCAACATTATCCATTCACTATTAATAAATGAAAATTTTATTTATTAATTAATATCACTTGCATGTTCCTTTAAATAATTAATTATCCTCTTATCCATGATTCTCTTTTTTGTAACTTATACTTTCTTCCAATTGACTGGATAATCAATTCTAGCTCATTGATCAATCAAATTAGTCAGCTTCTACTCAATTTGAGTTAACTAATAAATCAATTCTCCCAACAAAGCAATCAATTCACTTTAACTAATTCATGCAATTAGTTAACTCTTTCATGCATCCACTTAATTAGAATCCTATAGCTAGTTGCACTCAGTTAACTGGGCAATAAATTCCTCTCAACAATCCTCAACCATTGATCTTGATCTTGCACCTCTCAATTTGGATCGTTCATTTGAATCAACCATTTCTATAAAATCAACCCCCACATCTTGTTGATGGCTAACCACGACCTTTGGAGTTTTGCATCATTGCTATCATTCATACACTTTTGAGCTTGAAGTGAAGAAGAGCATACTAAAATCTGAGAACAAAGCAAATCAAAGGACGACAATAGAAGTAATTCATGTCAACACGGTGACGACCTTAAATTGTATTGTTTAATTAAATCTAATTTCATTTGTGTTATTTGTTTTCTATTGATTGATTTGGATTGCATTTAGGTATTGAATTGCAGATTTGTGGTTATTGCTTTAATTCTTTATCTCCATTAAGACCAACATCTGATTTTCCAAGTTATAGTGATAAATAAAGGATTGTTGGTATTTTAAAATATTTTAGAGAAATTGTCAAATTGTGAGGTCTAAGTTTTCAATCAATTCTCTTGAGAGATTGGTTTTACAACCTTGGGTAAGAATTCACAAATATCAGACAAATATGTAATGGCCTAGATACAAAATTTGAAGAACGTATTGACTCTTTTTAGTGTTCAAAATATGGATGTTCTTAAGAATGCTCCTTGTAATATGGATAGTACTTAGTTATTTCTAGATGAATTAATGTCCAAATTAATGTCTTTAAATACCAAGAAATAGAAAAATCTCAAAATTAATAGATAGTACTCCCCTACTAGCTTGCCCTCCCAAGTGTCCTTGGATGTTTCTCCCCCTAGCTCCCTCTAAACCTCTAACCCTTCCACCCCCCTAAATCCCCTCCCCAAAACATGCATCAAGAGCAAGTCCATGGTGACTCTCAGCTAGACGATATCATTTGTGCAAGTTGTGCCCCTTTGCGGCTTAAAATGAATGAAATTTGTGAAACAACGAATCTTCAAAATGATATTTTGAAATGGCTGCTTTCACAAATTGTTATTACTAAAGAAAAAATTCAAAAGTTGGAGATGACGATGCTCAAGAATAAGTAGGACTGGCTGGGGGAAGTTGAGGATGCGGGGCATTGGAACATGTTGACCAACCTTGCCAGGTCCTTTGACAAATGGGCCAAGATGGAGACAAAGATTGATGAGATAAATTTGCTATTGGGACCTATGAGGAAAGGAAAAAACTGCAAGATGAGATGGCCACTATGAGAAGCAATCAGGAGAAAACTCTTCGCAGTCTACAAGAAATTGTGGATTACAATAAAGAATATGTGAAGAATACGACTATCACTATCCAAGTGTTCCAAAAAGAGCTTAGGAACTGCTATGGTAAGCGTGTGGGGGAAGATCCTCCGGAGGCTACTGTCTCCAAGAAGAAGGGAAAAAATGTTGTCAATTCTACCTTTCCTTTGATTAATGATGGTGAAACCAAGAAAAGAAAGCCACTATCTTTCGAAGAGAAACTACAATTCTTGGTGTTCACAAATGGCAGGATGTCAAAGGCCTCCAGCTATTGGGTGACTAGTAGTTGTCTCTGGTTTCTTGTAGGTTTCTTTTTATCTTTGTGCTTTGTTTATTTGCTAGACTTTTAATCTATCTTTTTTATTTTTTGGGTTTCTCACTTCTTGCGAGCTTTCTTGTGTGGTCTTTATGGTCTTTTTTGTAATGGGTACATGCCCTTCCCATCTTTATCTTAATCAGGACCAAAACAAAAAAACATTTACTAAGTTGTCTCCTAGTAGCTAGGGGGTGAGAGTCAACAATTTAAATTTTAAAAATTGAATTTTGAGTCAAAACTGCATCACACAAGATCACTCATGCACATTGAGAGATTGATCAAGGGTAACGAATACCATATCTTAGAATAAAAAACATGGATATGCAGAAGTGTGGGATAATAATAAGGTGATGAGTGAGAATAGGTGCATAAGGTCAAGATACAATTGAATATATAGAACTACATGTTTGTGAGAGTAAATAAAGATGGATATGGATCTAAGAAGTAGCCTACCATTGTTAAAATTGACTCAAGCACCAGTGAATGAGGAAAAATATAGATAGAACACACTAGATCCTTGTTAAAAGGGCACCCATTGACCCACTCCTGCTCTCATGGTAGGAACTAGTCAAGTGGGGGTGGATTGAGGGATTGTTCACTTCACATAAAAGTAGAATGTTCATGGATGGGAGAAGGGTTGTTGTGGTCTATCCAATTTTCTTGAAGAAAATGAATGGGATGACGATGGATGGTTTGATTATTATTTTTTAATTTTTGTTTAATGCAATGTCATTTGATGTCATTGGTTGAAGGGTCACATTGGAGTTGTTTTTTTATTTTAGTGAGAGTGTTGAGATCTTTCATTTTCAAGTTCCAATTTGAAAATCAAGATTTAAAATGAATGCATTATGTTGGGATCAAGCATTTTGCAAGAAAATTATCAAATTTAATGTACTTCGTCTCAGAGAAATACTTTAAATCTATTCTAAATAAAATAAAGATTTATATTCTAACCAAGAAATGATGACATAATGTTACTATTATCAAAAAAATTTGAATTTTTTAATTCCTAAATGAAAGGTTTAGAATGCTTGTAAAGAATCTATAAATAAAGAAGCTTCACAAAAGATTTTTGGTGTTGTTGATTGTGGCCTGTGTCCTTAGAGAGCCCAACTTTTTGTTGATTCTCCTTTATGACAATTGGAATCTCCTCTTGATGACAATGAGAATTGGAAAGCTTTGAATCTAGGTTGTGGACATTAAATGGAAGATGTATGAAGCTTTGAAGTTTCAATACAAAATGGAAAATACTCATAGAGTCATGTGTTGAGCATAAGAATGTTGTAGGTCGAGGCCACAATGCAAAAGGATTAATTCTCTATATGTGACTCGCTATCCTTGTTCTAGAATTAAGGAATAGGGAATGTGGAGATATTATCATGAATCTTGGAAAAATGCAAAAAAATCAACCTCTTAGATGCCAAAGGCAAGGGGAGTGAAAATAGATTTGAGGCTTCTTAATCACGGGGAATTATTTAGGAGAATTGACTTGAGAGTTGATGGATAGATGAATGTAATTGATTGAGAGTTAAGAGGAGAGGAGAATTATCTAGGGGGAGTTAATGCTCAATAGGGACTAGAATGGATTCTTAATTAGGACAAAAATGGTGGCAAGATAGCCAAAACCAAAGTAATTATTTGTCTACCAAACACAAGGTAACTACTTTTGTTGGGTTGGTCCCTCAATGAACCAAATAGTCTCCCAAGAAACCCTTTAGTCAAAGGTCTACAAAAGGTTTTTAGTGTTGCACAAGTACTTGGAACTCAATTTGAAGGCTAAATGAGGTGGATAAGAGGCTAATAAGGGCAAGGAAACTATCATCATGTTGGGAAATACTAAGAGGATATGCAATCTAAGGCATGTAAGTCATGATTTGGATTACCAAATCATCATTGGACTATCATGCTAGCCTATAGAATTTGAGGCACTTAGAAAGTCAAAATTAGCACAAAAGTGTGTCATGTGTCACTATGTAATAATATTAAGACATTCCATCAAAATGGACTGAAAACTAAATGGGAATTAGCATGGGTATGCAAGTTTAACCATTACATATTTCTCACACTTTGAGGTGCATGTGTATCCTAAAATGAACATGTATTTCAAAGTATATGAGCATTCATAAACATACGTGATAAGTAAATATTTGAACATAGAAGGATATAGGGTTCATGTAAAGTCATGGATCCACTAAATCCCTTTGTGTGTATGCCCTCTCCTTGGCATGCACACTTCATATGGACTTACAAAATAGGGAAAAGATGTACAATTAATAGCTAATGTCTAATGAGTGAAATAGGCGCAAATTACAAGCTTGTTTTAATTATTTATTAATTAAAAATATAGGGATATAAAGAGGGGATATACAATTCTATGTGTATAGTAAGTGGTGTGGTAATACTCCACCTAATATGGTGATAGTATGATGGTATGACATATTAGAAAATGTGATGCCATGTGATCAAGATCCATATGGTCATGGTGATAAGTCTTAAGTATCACAAATCACTACCTAAAATCTGAGAATAAGAATGTTAGTGACAATATATTCTACCTCTGATTGGTTGCATGGAACATGCACAAGGAATTGGAGGGGGGGAAATAATATGAAATGTAAATATAAGTGAATAAATCATATAAATAAGGTAATAAGTGTGATGGATAACATCATTTGACAAACAAATAGGTAAATATCAAATGATAATCATGTAAATCATATAGAGTAGAAATAATAAACATTATAAGAATTCCCCATAATAGGCAAATCATAAGTTGAAAATGGCCCTAAATGCACAATATAAGTGGTATGGGAAGACATGGTGTCCCCAATGTAGCTCTTAATACATTTTAGGGCATGCAAACATATAGTAGGGTGGAGAAGGCATCATGTCTTGAATGTGACTAGATAGCTCTAGGAATGGAATCAAGCATGTAAGAACAAAATAATATGAGGGAGGTATGATAGCCTCCAATATAAAACCAAGATAGCATAATAGAAAATGGGAAAAATAAGATTCCCACATTCTAATAGTTAGCTATATTTAGACTCTTGTTAAATGTTTTTTAAGCACAAAATATTTAATAATACATCATTATCAAAATAATTACGATAACCTATATCTCATAAGTAGTAATTTGTTTCTTTCACACATCTAGCTGAAACTCGAATGACCCACTTGCAGTCATAACATCAATTGTCACCCCAGACTCAAACACAGTAAGCAGCATTTCAAAGAGTTTGGTCACCCATTTTCCCAAATCTACTTAACTTGCAGCCCCACTTGAACAACACCTTGAAGAAAATATTGTTCCTCATAAACCACTTATTATTAGAGCTACCTGCTTCAGCAATGCACCATTATGAAATAGTTACTCTATTGTGGGACCAAAGGATATATCAAAAATGGGTTGCAGGGATGGCTTATCAATAAAACAGAACAGTTTGATGTCTTATGATTTTAGATTTTACAACTGTCGTTTACTAGTTCAAGATCTATGCAATCATGTAAGTTAGGACTCAGTACAAATAAGCATATAAGGACACCAGTCACCCTGGAAGGAAAGGAGTCCAGATTATCAGATTATGGATTAATTTTTCAACCTTTCTAAATAAATTTCCTTTATGGGTATTTAACAAGGAAAATTATCTAAGAAAGATATTCAAACTATAAGCTCTTACAATAGAAGAAAACGAAAGCAAGCAAGTTTTGTTAATCATACCATCACAGTGAAGCCGAAGACTCTTGCAAAGGAAGTAGCAATAGATGCACTAGAGAGAGCAAGCTCCCCTAAATGGCCAACCACGATAATAGATATCACCTGTAAGATATATTCTAACAAACTCACTGACACCATAGGCCCTGTTATCCAGCATTGTTTCTTTACTTCCTCTCATACTACACCTCCGTTGCACTGCACTTCATCCTCTTCATCCCCAAAGACAACTACGTCTTCATTGGCGAGAAGTGGATCTAGCACATCATTCTCATGCCTATGGCTATGAATTGAATCACCTCTCTCCATGGTTGATTGAATGTACATTCAGCCAATGTTTATATCATAAGAAAGACAATTTAAGTTTTCTCCTGTTATTGGAATTTGAGAAAAGGAAACGTGTTTTCACTTACAGGTAGCTATCAACGTAGTGGCACAGACTCATTTGTATGGAGGGGAGAGTGGTAAAGATGGAATAATGTTTAGGGATTTCTTCTTTTGTCTCTAAAGATAGATTCATGTTTAGGGATTTCTTCTTTTATCTCTTAAGATAGATTCATGTTTAGGGATTTCTTCTTTTGTCTCTAAAGATAGATTCATGTTTAGGGATTTCTTCTTTTTTTTTTTTGTCTCTTAATGTTTAGGGATTTCTTTTTTTGTCTCTAAAGATAGATTCATGTTTAGGGATTTTTTCTTTTGTCTCTTAAGATAGATTAATGTTTAGCAATTTCTTCTTTTGTTTCTAAATATAGATTCATGTTTAGGGATTTCTTCTTTTGTCTCTACTTGTGGATTTGATCTTTGAGGTGCAATTTTGATTCGACTAAATGGAGGTTATTCTGATATAGTTCATTGTGATGCTTGTTTTCTAGTGATATATAAGGATTGGTGGAATTTTAAAATATTTTGAAAAAATGTGAATTGTGAGGTCCACGTTCTTAATCATAAAGACATATTGAGCATGAATAAGAATGTTGTAGGTAGAGGCTATAATGCAAAAGTCTCAATTTTCTATATATGACTCACTATCATTGTTTTAGAATTAAGGGAATAAGGAATATAGATCTATTAGCAAGAATCTTGACAAAATACAAAAAGATCAACCTTCCATATGCTAAAGGAAATAGGAGTATAAATAGGTTTGAAGCTTCTCAATCATGGGGAATTGTTTGAGAGAAGACTTGAGAATTGATGGATAGATGAATGGAGTTGATTGAGAGTTAAATGGAGAGGAGAATTAGTCTAAGGAAAGTAATTCTAAAAAATGATAGATGAATGGAGTTGATGGAGAGTTAAATAGAGACTAGAATGAACTCTCAGTTAGGACTAAAAATGGTGGCAAAACAACCAAAACTAAAGTAATTCTATGTATACCAAGCACAACAAGGTCACCCTTTTCTCTAGGGTCAGTCCCTCAATCAACCATATAGTCTCCCAATAAACCCTTTAGTCGAAGGTCTACAAAAGGTTTTTAGTGTTGCAAAAGTACTTGGAACTTAGTTTGAAGGTTAAAGGAGGTGGATGTGAGGCTAGGAAGGACAAGGAAACTATCATCATGTTTGAAAAGGGATATGCAATCTAGGGCACATGAGTGATGATTTGGACTACCATTCTATTTATACAATTTTAGGAACTTACAAAGCCAAACTTAGCACAAAAGTGTGTCATGTGTCACTATATAATCATATTACGACATTTCGTCAAAATGGGCCCAAGACTAAATGGGAATTAGCATGGGTATGCAAATTTCACCATTATATTTTCCCATACTTTAGGGCATATGTGAATCTTAAAATGAACATGTATTTCAAAGTATATGAGCTTTCATAAACATGCATGAAAAGTGAATATTTAGACATAGAAGGATCTATAGGGTTTGTGTAAAGTAATGGACCCACTAATTCTCTTTGTTTGTATGCACTCTCCTTGACATGCATGCTCTCTAGGGTCTTATAAATAGGGAAAAGTTGTGCAATGAGTAGCTAATGTTTGACAAGTGAAATAGGCACAATTTACAAGCTTGTTCTAATTATTTATTAATTAAAAATTTAGGGATAGAAAGAGTAGTGTTATAAAATTCTACTTGTATGGAAAGTGGTGTGGTAATACTCCACCTAGTATGGTCATAGTGACATGGTATGACATATTAGAAAATATCATGTCATGTGATCAAGATCCATATGGTCATGGTGATAATTTTTTATGTAGCATAAATCACAACTTAAAATATCAACACAAGAATGTTAGTGATAATATATTCCCCTACTAGTTGGTTGCATAAAACGTGCACAAGGAATTGGAGGAGGGGGAAAATAATAATAAAAAAGTAAATACAAAAAAAAAAACTACATGTATGTAAATAAGGTAATAAGTGTCATGGATAGCCTCATTTGACAAACAAGTAGGTAAATATAAACTAATAATATATTTAGTTAATCATTGAGAGTCACATGACTAACTAAGACCTTGTCTAGATTCATTAAACCTAGACACTTGCCATAAAACTCAAACTAACTTTGCATCTCATCCATGCATTTCATACATATGAAATATCAACCATTCATATAAGGATATACCCTAATGTTTCCCTAATCAAATCCTAAACCTAGCCTCAATCAATCCTCATAGACACTTGTCGCATGACTACAACTTTTGATCCAAACCCTAATCCTCAATCAATCCTAGCCATCAATCAACCAATCTATCTTGGCCCTTGATTTCGCTCTTGAAAATTCTATAAATAAGAGGCATCTCATCCCATTTGAGCATCTTCCTGTTGGACTCAGGGAACACTGAGAGGGGGGGTGAATCAGTGTTCAACAAATTTAAACTTTAAATCCATATCTTAAACCATCCACGTCACATAAAAAAAAATAAAGATGCAAGCACATGAACAAGATAATCAAAGCATCATAACACCAATATTTTTATGTGGAAACCCTATTAGGGGAAAAACCACGGTGGAGATTATTCCACAATTATACTTTGTTAAAAGTATGAATAGAAGGGAATGCACTTGCATTTAGGCACACTTCCTAGAGCTCACTACTCAAAATAAGGAAGGCTCACTACCTTACAAAATGTTTGTGATTACAAAAAAAAGTTGAACTGAGAGGATAGCATCTCCAAATGCCTAGATTCAGTTCCAATGAAGCTCAATGGATGATCTCCAACCCTTCTGACTAATTCTGTATTTCTGCTCTACTCTTCTCTATTTTTTTACCCTTCTGAAACTGTACATAGATCGCTCAATCACCCTTCTAATATTCTCACATACATCTTCTCTTCTCTTCACACATTCGTACACTTACACACTTGCTTATCTCTCACACAAAATGAATTATTGATCTCGCATATATATCCGCTAACAAAGATTTCATCACTTCAAGTCGGCTTTAACAAAACATGAAATATCCTTCAATGGTCGGCTCAAATCACAAATTAAATTTGATACACACCCACACAAGTCGGCTAAGACATAGCTAGAACCCAAAACAAAATAGCCAATACAATAAATAATTAAACAATTACTCCTTATACATCTGCGACATGTGACATTCACTAGGTCAACCACAATGAGCAAATAAACAGAAAAAACATCTTTCCAAAGCATTCAACCAGATCTCCTAACTCATACATTGATCAATGTAACATCACAAAACTTAACAACAAGATAGTATGGATGCTTAAAAAACTCTCTCAGAGATCCACAACTCAAAATGATGATCCGGTGAGGTGTACAGACCGATATTCTGACCGGATACCCTGTTCTTCATACTTTCTATTGATAAAATACTGTTCACTACATTTCCTACCAGTATGGATAAATATTGTTCTACGGACTGGAGGGATGACTTAGGTTGCCATCAATGAAAACACTAGAAGCCACATGCCATCAAACAAGCCATATGCCAACAATCTCCCCCTTTGGCATTGATGGCAACACTTAGTGAAAAATGACTAAGTGTCAGAATTCAAAATTTCAAAATTCAAACTCCCCTTTAGAATGATAAAGAATTTTTCACTGCTTTCCTCCCCCTTTGACATCAATGATAAATATATTCTTCACTAAGCTCTCTCTTCCTTTTCAAAAATTCAAAATTTGAAGTACAACTGCTTCTTAAGTTAGAAAATTAACTTGTACTTATCTTTCATGCCCAAGAGAAATTTCTTCCATGCTTCTACAAAAATTGCAATGATTAAGATCATGCTATTATTCTCAGATGTCTTGTTAATAATTTGAATGAGGGATTCCAGGATTGTAATTGCTTCTTCTAGTTTTTCTCCTTTCCTCAAGACCTCAATCAGTTGCTCCAACCTGCATTCAATCAGATCCTTGACTTTCCAAAAGGTGTCCACAAGAGTGTTTCTGGAAAAGTGGACTTTTGCATGCTCAGACTGCAATTCTTGAATCTTTTTCTTGACTGCTCCATCCTGGTCTTGAAGCATACTGTAATCTTGACCAATTTTGATCAACTCAACTTCAATTTGCTCCAACTTTTCCTTATACCTCCCAACAACACGGGGCCACCGAAGACAATAGTTGTAGATGCTATTGGCTAAATTAATGCATTGTCTCAACTCATTCATTTTCTTTTTTAGTTTGGTAAGGGACAACCTAAACTGCTCCTTCAGATGTAAAATTACTTCTTGCTCTTTCCTGTCTTGAGGCTCAAAGGCCATAGCTTCCCCGATACATTCAATCATTTCTTTTGGAAGAAAATTCTTCAAACTTCTCAATCCAATGTTATTATGTGCAAAGTAAGAACTCAATGTGTTCTCAATCAGATCCTGCTCATATGAGGGTCAATCTAACCATATGTCAGTAATCTTATGCATTCCATCTTCCTCCTGAACAATTTACAATATCTTTGTTTTGAATAAAGCACCTTCTTCATCACTTCCTTCTGTTATTGGTTCAACTGATTTTGGTTCATCCCTAGAAGTGTACTCATCAGATTCTTCATCTGGTATATCCACAATTATTTGTCCTTTTCCTTTTTCTTCAGATCTTGGAAACTTATGTGTCAGAGGAGTGCCATCAGCAATTTCTTGTGCTATCTTCTTCTTCCCCAACACTTCACTGGAAGAAGATCCAACTTCAAGCATCTTTACCGAAAGGGAAATACTAACTTCTCCAAACTTCCCTAGCAATTGCTTAAAGAAATTTCCATATACTTGCTCATAATCTCCCAAAGCATTAGAATGCTCAAAAATTTTCTTACATACCGGTTCACTTTCCTTCCATACCACATTATCATTCTGAGGCAAGCAATTCAGAAAATACATCATGATACATATGATCAAGGTACCAAACCTAAAGGGGTAATCTGTTTCTTTCGTCAATTGCACATTTTCCATCAATTGATCCTTCAACAATCCACACAGATCAAAGTCTTCATCTTCCATTATCATTTTGTGAGTGATATAAACTGCGCTTGCCGAAGTTGCGCCTTCCCTGTTTCAGAAGAAAATTTTGTATGAAATCCCATGTTCAATGTACCTTGTTATTGGATCTTTGATCACTGAATTTACTAGAGCCCTCTAATCTCCTGTCACTCTGGTTAGGTTTTCAACTTCCTTGTTCCGAATCGACTTCTTTTTCAGAATATCCCCAATATTGCATAAACCAGTTAAATTTCTAATCACATCCTTTGAAATGAGATAGGGTTTGTCCAAGGTTACAATGTCCTCATTCAATCTGTTCAGGATAAACTTGACCACTTTCGCATTGACGAAATAAGGAAACTCATTCCAAATGTCCAAAATTTTATGTTTCGCACCTTCAAGCCACTTTAATTCACCGGCTGGAAAAAAATTTCTCACAGCCCTAATCTTTTCATTGCTATACTCATCCAAATTCACCATTCCTTTGATTTGCTTCATTTCTCTTTCTGTACGGAGCAAGTTTTTCTACCGAGCACAAAATTTGAAATTCTACAAGCAACTGAAATACTTGACGAATTCGCCGCCAAATTTGCTTTACTCCTTTCAAAATTTCACTGCAAAGGCTCTCCTTCTGTTCTCCTTCAATGCAAGGTGACAAATGAGGGTTCCAAATACCCTTTTATAACTTCGCGCACCTAACCTTTTTTCCGCAATAAATATTTTTCCCTAGGAGTTTCGGGTATTTTGTTTTCTCAGACAACAAAAGAAAAAAAATTCGTCTACGGACCTTCTACTTCTCATAAGTGATTGTCGATGCATTTTCAAACTTCTATCATAGCTACTGACAATTTCATGCATTTCGATGCCAGCTACTGACAGGGGAACAAAGGATTTTTCTTGAAAGTCACTCTTCCTTACCCATGTTTTCTTCATCTGATCTCTAATCTCTTCCACAGTCACTTTCCCTTTTCCTTTTTCATCTTTCTGTGAGATTTTTCCCTTGTATACTAGACCTCTTCTATCCATGTTTTTGTTCTTGTAGAATCTTGCAATGTGACCAAATCTGTTGCAATTGTAACACACCGGATTTCTTTGTCTAGACCATTCAATCCATTGATTTCCCTTTGATCTACACTGATTAGCGATATGCCCAAATTTTCCATAGGTGTAGCATTTAACATTCCTTACACTGACAAACATACTTCTGCATTCAACTAACTTATGATTGGAAACATTTTGCAACTAAAACACTGACCGGGAAATGATGGACTGCTTGAATTTATTTTACCTCTACACTGAGAAGCCATATGACCAAATTTATTGCAAGCAAAGCAGTAACCATTAAACTTCTGAGCATTGGGTTGTCTTACCGGATACCTTCTGTCTTTGTTCATCTAGTTTCTTTGTCTGGAATCCTTATGTTCAGATCTAAAGCTTTCTCCTTTCTCATATCCAAGACCTCGCTTATCATTTGTATCCTTTTTTCCTTTAGTCAGCTCATTAAGCTTAGCAGAACTGATCCTGAACTTCTCCTTGTATTCATTTGCAGTAGTGAGTTCATCTCTAAGAATAACTATTTGTCTTTCAAGCTCTTGTTCATTATTTCTGGATTGTTGCAGTTCAATCTCCATCTAAATAAATCTACTATTTACTCTGTTGCATTCTTCAGATTTTTCTTTTAAGGAATGGGCCAGATTCTCCTCATTCTTCTTCCTTTCTTCAATCTCCTTAGTTAGCTTCATTGCCACATATTCCATCTCAAGCTTTAGAGTAGCATTATTCCTAGCAAGCTTTTCACATTCTTTTGTTATCTCTTTTAGGGTCTGATTCAAGTGAACATCTTCCAAGCTTTTATTTTCTTTCTACTTTAGTTGATCACAAAGTTCCTTCTTCTTTTCTCTTGATTCATTGATTTTATCCTTCAATGATTGAATGCATTTTTCAGCATCCACAAGATTTTCTTTTAATTCCATGACCTCTACTTTAAACTGATCAAGATCATCAAGTTCCACCATAAGTTGTTGTTGAATACCACCAGAGTCCATTGCAATTCAAGATCCACCTCAAGTTAAACTTTCTACAGAGGAACCACACTCTGATACCAATTATTGGACTCAGGGAACACTGAGAGGGGGGAGTGAATCAGTGTTTAGCAAATTTAAACTTTAAATCCATATCTTAAACCATCCACAACACATAAACAAAAATAAACATGCAAGCACATGAACAAGATAATCAAAGCACCATAACACCAATATTTTTACGTGGAAACCCTATTAGGGGAAAAACCATGGTGGAGATTAGTCCACAATTATACTCTGTTAAAAGTATGAATAAAAGGGAATGCACTTGCATTCAGGCACACTACCTAGAGCTCACTGCTCAAATTAAGTTAGGCTCACTACCTTACAAAAAGTTTGTGATTACAACAAAAAGTTGAACTGAGAGGATAACATCTCCAAATGCCTGGATTCAGTTCCAATGAAGCTCAGTGGATGATCTTCATCCCTTCTGACTGATTCTGTATTTTTGCTTTGCTCTACTCTGCTCTTCTCTATTTTTCTTCCCTTCTGAAACTGTACATAGATTGTTCAATCACCCTTTTGATATTCTCACATACATCTGCTCTGCTCTTCACACATATTCACACACTTACACACTTGCTTCTCTCTCACACAAAATGAATTACCGATCTCACATATATATCTACTAACAAAGATTTCATCGCTTCAAGTCGGCTTTAACAAAACATGAAATATCCTTCAATGGTTAGCTCAAATCACAAATTAAATTTGATGCACACCCACACAAGTCGACTAAGACATAGCTAGAACCCAAAAAAAATAGCCAATACAAGAAATAACTAAACAATTACTCCTTATACATTTGTGACATGCGACATTCACTAGGTCAGCCACAATGAGCAAATAAACAGAAAAACATCCTGCCAAAGCATTCAAACAGATCTCCTAACTCATACACTAATCAATGCAACATCACAAAACTTAACAAAAAGATAGTATGGATGCTTAACAAACTCTCTTAGAGATCCACAACTCAAAATGATGATCCGGTGAGGCGTATAGATCGATATACTAACCAGATAGCCTGTTCTTCATACTTTTTTCTGGTAAAATATTGTTCACTACATTTCCTACAGGTATGGATAAATCTTGGTTTGTGGACCAGAGGGATGACTTAGGTTGCCATCAATGACAACACTAGAAGCCACATGCCATCAAACAATCCATATGCCAACACTTCCATCTTCATATCATTATGTTGTCCAAATCTTTTTTGAACCTCTTCTTATCATAGCCTTATGTTGTTGAATTTTTTATCTTATTCATATTCATCATACCCTTACTATGATATCCATTTGATCACTAAATCATCTCAATCATAATGTCATCTAGCTATATAAGAAACCACATTCCTCCATCAACATACCAAAAGAGAAAATCAAGTGTAGCTAGGGTGCACTCTACTTTAGCTCTATTTGAGGAGAAAGAAGGGTTTTAGTTGAAGGTATTGTGTGTGTATTGTATTATCTTCTATGTTATTTACCTTTGATATTTTCTTGTTTTCATTTTTGCATCCCTGATGGGACCTCTTTCTCTTAATCTAATATTTTTGTGAGCTTTTATAATTTTTTGTTTTAGGTCTCTAAAATGATGCCTCTAACTATGATTTAGAACTTATGTCTTCTAGTTTGATGCTTGTGTCTTGTAGTCTAGCACCTCTATTTCATATCCTAGTGCCTCTATTTTATAGTTCAGAGCATTTTTTGCTATTTGAGCACCTACATTTCAACCTTTAGTGCCTATTTTTCAAACCCTAACACCTTTGTTTCATATAGTTGTGCTTCATATTTGTGTTGTGGTTTCTAGCTTTCTAGGTTTTTTGCTAACATTTTGTTTCTTTCTATGCATGTTTCTACTTCTCTAACATTTGTTTCTATGGGTAAACCCTAAAACTAGTTTACAATTCCATTGAGGAAGGAAAAATGCATTTTCGAATGGAAACCCTTTAGGGGGTTCACTAGAACCCCCTAAAGGGTTTGCTAGAACTAGGGGGTTCTCTAGAGCCCCCCTTCTAGCGAACCCCCCTTTAATTGGTTTTATTTTTTAATTACATTAAAGGGGGGTTCACTAGAAGGGGGGTTCGAGTGAACCCCTTGGTTCTAGCAAACCATAGTTCATTCGAACCCCCTTTTCCCCCCTTCTCCCCCTCTGGCACCAAAAATCTACAAAAATTTTCTCTTCAAACCTCGAGTTGAGGATGAAAATGGAGGAGACTTCACAGACCCAACTAGATGATGGTAGTCCTCAGAACGAGCTATTCATTGAATATAATTTTAATATGTTTTGGTTTTATTATGTAAATTTATTTTTTTAGTTTAATTAAACATAGGTTTTTCATTGAAAATCAAGCTCTCTATTCTGCACATGTGGAAAATAGTAGATTATCAAAATAAAATTCTAAAAATTATGTACAGGCTAGGTATTGATGTCCTTGATCCAGTTAAAAAAAAATTGAATTTCGATACATACAAAAAAGTTATGTTGTATACGGTCTGCCTATGTCTGAATTGTAATTGGTTTTCCTTCAAAACTTGATTAAGGAAAAAATATTCAATAAAACACTATGAAACCAAATGAAAGGGTTAGATATCATAGTTATAAATTTAAATTCAAAAAAAATATAATTTTATCCTTCATAGAAAAAAAGTTATGTTGTATATAGTGAGCATCACTCCTTAAAAATGGTGTTTACTGATAAAAACTAGTTTTCGAAGGAGATAGAAAATTAAGTGCAATCTGATTCCAAAAATTTTGAAAAAAATTATATTTAGAATCCACAAACAAAATTTCACAAATCACTAGTTTGCATCATCTTCAAATTCCTCGCAGTTTAGCTGCTATAGGTGCCCGAAAGTGAAGATTTAGTTAGAAAAAATTAGTTCAATGTCCAGTTTGGCCAAAATTTGTAAACCAATATTGTGGGATCACCCTTATAGGTTGTCTAATTTTTTCTTGTAGGTGTTAGAAATTTCCTTAGAGTTTGTAGATCTTGCAACTTTTGGTATTCTCTTTAGGGTTTTTCTTCTAATATGTTGTTTGCAAGTTCTTGGTTATCTTTTTTTATTCTTTGCTAATTCATGGTTGTAGGTTTCTTGTGTTCTTTATTTTTTTATCTATGTTTTGCAAATTTCTTGAAGTCTTTGAGTTGCACCTATGTTTCTTAGAGTGGCACCTATGTTTCTCATAGTGGAACTTGTGTTTCCCAGAGTAGCACTTGTTTTTCTCAAAGTGGTGCTTGTGTTTCTTTGAGTTGTGTTTGTGTTTCTCAAAGTGGCACCTATGTTTCTCAAAGTAGCGCTTGTGTTTTTTGAGTTGTTCCTATGTTTCTTAGAGTGGTTCATATGTTTCTCATAGTGGTGCCTATGTTTCTTAGAGTTGCACATGCGTTTCTCAAAGTGGTGCCTATGTTTCTCAAAGTGGCACCTATGTTTCTCAGAGTGACTCTTGTGTTTCTTAAAGTTGTGTTTTTTATTGTTTAAATTTTTTTCTTAAGTTTTCTTGGTTTTATTTTATCTAACCTTCCTTTTGATTAACTAACTTGGTGGTGTATCTTGTCATTTTTGCTATCCAAAGATCATAATATTAAAAACTACTAATTTTATGTTTTGTAAAATTGTTTGTCCAAGATTTTTTATTTTCCACTAATCTAGGCACTAAAGTTAGTTTAGAGGGTTAATGGGCATTATTTTTTGTGTCTTTTGGTGAGTGGTGTGTATTGTATCCTCTTGTGCCTTTGTGTGATCTAGGATAAAAAAATCACTTACTCTTTTTTCTCTTTTCATCATTATCCCAAGGAACCAAATGTGTGTATGCTCTCCCCTTACGCTTTGTGTGATATTTGGTGACCAAGAAAACATGGATCATTCCTTCTAGGAGGTTTTCCTAGAGATTTGATCATAAAATAGGGTTATCTTCTAGGGCAAGTGAAGCCAACAAAATATCGACCGTCAGATCTAAGACCTAATGATTTTTTCCTGAAATCACATATTTTTAGAAAATACAATGATTTAAGACTTTAAAGGTTCCATTTAAATTATTTTAATTAAAGAGGGGTTGATCAAACCCCCTTAGATCAAACCCCTTTGGATAGAACCTTGTTAGATTTAAACCATACCTATAATCGAGTCTCCTCTACACCTATCAAAATGTTGATAAAAAACCACTTTTGATTTACCTTTTGGGTGATCAAATGAATTCATTTAAAATTTATGTTTTGTAAGCATGTAGCCCTTATTATAAGCTTCCCAAAAAGTATAATTTTAAATATGTTTAATTTGATTATTATATTTATTTTTTATTTCTTGTGAATGTAGGATTTTCAATGAACATCAAGTTCTTTATTTCACACATACAAAAAATTAGAAAAATAGAAAAAAAAATTCTAAAAAATACATGTGCACTAGGTATTGATTTCCTTATTCCAACAGAAAAAGAATAAGTTAATTCAAATGAATACAAAAACAGCTATGTGGGTCAAAGTACACCTCTATCCAAATTATAATTACTTTGACTTGGAAAATTAATTAAAAAAAAATGTAACAAAAAATTATGAAAAAATATCCATGCACTAGATATTGGTGTGAAAAAATTGTATTTTAAAAATTAAAATTGTATCCTATCTATAAGAAAAGTTATGCGGTCCGAAGTAAACATCACTTTTTAAAAATGTTGATTAGTAGAAAAAATAAGTTATTAAAAAATACATAAAATGATTCATAATTTTTTTTTAAATTTTTTTTTAAATATAATTAGAATCTACACAAAAGATCTAACAAATAACTAGTTTGATTCATCTTCAAATTCTTAATGGTTTAGTTGCAATAGGTGTAAGAAAGTGAATATCTGGTGAAAAATCTTGATTTTAATGTCAAGTTTGGCCAAAAACTGTAACCCATTATTGTGGGAAAATAAAATATACACAAAATGTGGCTTTCGGGGGTGTTTCCCCCAAACCCTCAATGGGGCGCATGGCCCTCGGACCCCCTGTCGGGGGATGAGCCCTCCCAGAACCTCATAGGGGGGTACCCCCCTACACCCCCCCATGCTAACGTATCAACAACACTTTATCTATTTGCAAGGTTGAGACACATTTTCCCAACAGTTTAGTCCTTTAAAGTTTTGTTGTGGCCACATGTTTTGTTTTTGGTGGTTCCAATTTGGTTGAGGATTTTTCCATTGGTTTTATGGATTTTCCCAAGACTAAGGGTTCCAACTAGAGAAATTTGAATTTCTAACTAGAAATGGCATATTATAATTCAAAGGATCTTGAGGCATACCTTGTCTTGGATGCCATGGTTTCCTCTGAGCATTGTAGAAAAATTGTCCATCTTCATCTTCCAGTGCATGAAAGTCTGGTTTCCCTTGTTTTTCCTCAGAAATACTTGCCACTCTTTTGCATTTACAATTAACTTTTCTCTGTCTACAATGTGGGAAGTATTCTATAAGGGTTGTCTCTACCTCTTCTTGCTTTTTCTTTATATGCAGAGTATCCAATTGTGTAGCCAAATGGTTGATGATATCTTCTTTCATGTTGGGAAAAAGACTAATCAATTCCACTCTAAAGACTCCATTAGATGTCCTGCTAATGGAAGATGTCCTATCTCCTCTAACCTTCTTTGTGAAAGACCTTGAATAGTTCTTACATGCCTTGCAAATCTCCTCAAATGGTGCTTGAGAAATATCTCCTGCCCCAATGAGGTTAAGTGCATCCATACAATCCTAATTAATCCCTCTCAAGAATATTAGCTTTAGAGACTCATCAGAGAGCCTATTTTGGTGGGACTTCTTAAGGAAAAACTAGAACCTTTCCATGTAGTGTTCCAAAGATTTCCCCCTTTTGTGACATCCTAAATATGTCATCTCTTTTTATGTCAATTCCTCTACAGTAGTCTTGGTGCTTCTCCAAGAAATTTGTTTTCATGGAATTCCAATTAAGAACAACATCTCTTCTTGAACCCATGAACCATCTCAGGTCAACATCCTTCAAGGTTGCTAGAAATAGCTTGAGCTTATGTGCATCTGTTGTGTAATAATAACTTCTATAAAGTACATCAAACTCAAACAAGAAGGTATCTAGATCCTCAGTGACCAACCCATAGAAGATAAGTAATGTTGAAGGAGGTATGTTCTTTAGTTCAATTGCTCTCTCTCGGTTGGTAATGGGGAACTCAAAGGTTACATGCTCTGGTGGGTCTTCCACTATTGCATCACCCATGGTGTTGATTTGTGTGTGGTAGGTCTCTTTTGTTTGACATGGATGTTGGTGTTAGGGATGATTCTTCTTCAGGAATACCCTTGCTCTGTTCACTCTGATCACTAGTATCCTCCAAAGCTTGATGTGTTGACGGGATAAATATTCCCAAAGCGTCTCACCATCTCCACATGCAATAGGTGTGACTCTTTTAGATCAACAAATCCTACACATTGTTAGTGAGGGGTTGTTGTTGGTGAACTAGAACCTAACTTCCCTACTACTTGAAAATAAAGGACTAGCTATGAAAGCTTAAAATAACATAGGAGAATCCTAAGTGTAGCACCATCCCCAAAAATGGTGCCAAAAATCTAAGGCCTTTCTAATGTTTAGTCAACTTGGTGTTTCATGGATAGACACTCAATTTGGAGGGAAGATTCCTAACTAAAATTTTTACTAAACCCTCGCAAAGACTTCATTAAATTATTAACAAGGGATTCATAAGCTTTTGATGATGCTAGCACTGTATGTGCACCTAGGGATTCTATATGGCCTATATTGTTGAATATAGGTGGTTTACGCATGTGCATAAAACATGAAATGCTAAAAAAGGAAAACACAACATAAACTTGAAAAATAGATTAAATAACTTAATTTTCCACCAATGCTATGGGTACTCTCAGCTTAGTGTTGTAACTAGTTAACTGCTAAAATTTGAAATCTATAATAAACTATACCACTAACTTTATTGACAATTCATAGCTCAAATAATTAACTATTTCTGAGCTTGACCCAAAGTAATGTTGCAAAACATATACAACCATGAATCTATTTGAAATGAATCATGAAACATCTACTCTAACAACAAAAAATGGAGTGGGTGGACAATACCTTGAATGGCCCTTGCTTAAGCTATTGTACACATAGGATAAATTAAATGCAATCTACTAAATCAACTATTCATGGCAGTAGACTAAAATTATCTTTATTGCATTGAAAACTAAATGCTCACAATATGATAAAAATCTCCAATAGATTTACCATTCAAAAATTCATATTCATTGCAACGTTAAACTAACAATTGTGTTGCTAAAGCATGGAAACTAGAAAATATAATCTATTTATAATTCTTGACTAGATTTACTCCTCAACTAACGATCCCCAGATATAGGCATGGGAAGAGATTTATTTGCATAAGGACTCAAAATGGAAATTAAAATAGAAAACTAAATGCTACTATCCACTCTCCTCAAGAATATGAGGTGAATGAGTATTTTGCAACTAAACTATAATTGAAAGAACAATAGAAAGGAAGTTGAAGTAGGACTCTTGCTCAAACAGTTTTGACAGAGACATAGTCAAACTGTCACATGAGCATAATGGTATTGACACCTTCTTCCTCTATCGTGTTTATTCATTTCCTTGGTGACTCACAATCTGACCTTGTCAATGATCATCTTCATTTATTTTGGAACTATTGCACATTCATAAACCTGGACTCTCCCTTGCTTCTCATGATCCTTTAGCTACGGGTTGAGTGCTCCAGTTGCTATAGGTTGTTGGCTACAAATAGTTAGTTTCATCTAACATATACACACCATTAATAACCATGAATCAAACACATGTTTATATCAAATTCCATACACATTCACAAATTTATCCATGCAAATACTAACATATTATAATCATATTTCCATTCATCAAAATATGGTTTAGGTTGTATGAAGGATATAAAAATATATATAAGTTCAAGAATGTATATGAAATAAACAACTTGAAATTTTTGAAAGGTATAAACCAAGGAAGAGAAACTAGCTATTAATTAGTTTCATCACTACCATGCATGAAGAATGCATGAAAATATACAACTATCTCCATCCAAAAAATCCTTGAACAATAGACTCTTTCCAGATCTACAAAAACATAGGTTTTGGTTCATATTCAAAACCTAGAAAACCATCCATATAAATATAAAACCACTTATACAACTAGAAAACCACAAATTTTAAACAAGAAATCTAGAAAACCCACAAATTCAAATAACATGAATGTTAAACATGTCAATATGAATATTCAAAGGATTAGAGGGTTATTCAAGTAGTTCAAATCACTAAAAAACCAATTCCACAACCATCACCAAGTACAACAAATAGAGGAACCAAGTTTCCCAAGAGCTTCCAAGTCACCAAAAGACTAAGTCCACAACTTACATATAAATAAAGGTTAATCATCTATTTCTTTCATGGAAACTAATGACTAAAACCATGAACATGATAGAAGTAGTCCATATGGTAGTCAATACAACTAGTGTTCCTTGGTGTAACTAGGGGCCAAAAGAAAGCACTTAACATGAACACTCTTCCACTATACATGACCATATGATAAAGGAACCCAATCACATGTCAGACGGTAGTCACATATTTCTAAATAAGAGCTCTACCTAGATCAAAATCATATAACCAGCATACATATGACCAAATCCCCTAAAACTCTCTTCCTCTACCAATGTTCACCATGTTGTTTTTGAAAATAAAAAAACATATGCACTATAAAACCTCACTCATACAAGAATTAATAACTTGGTAATTCCTTTCAACATATTCCCACAAGCTCACCAAGCTAAGAAATCAACAGTATAAGAATGCACTAAACCAAATCACCATTGATCCATCAAATGTAATGAAATGCAATTAACATACAAGTTTATGCAATCATAGAACCATATTTTATCTAATAAAAAATGTTAGGAAAAGTACCCATAATTCTCTTATCAATTAAATTAGATCTTCACATAATTATTAAATAGTGTAAGCATTTCCACATCAACCCTTTAGGTAGAATATTATAGGTAATAAATTTATAAAAAAATAGTAGCATTTTGGCATGTAAATAACACTAGAAAATAAGAATGAGAGATGAAAGGGAAATTAACCACAAGAAATAGAGACATAAATATACCCAGAGAAAATCTTTTTGAGAAAAAACTCAACTTCTAAAGTACCAAACCAATGTATTATTCAATAACAATAATCTTTGTTAGAACATAACATTATTAGGGGTCAAACATTATTATGATTATATATTGTTCTAATATAAGGTTGTAAAACCTTATTTATTATATGATTTATTAAGCATATTCCATTTAAAATAATTATAATCTAATATTATTAGATTGTTGATTATTTATGAATGGTGGTTTTGAATAGGTGTGGCTAATACCCCTTCAAGTATTTTTCTACCCCTTCTCCTATATTTAAGGAGGCTCCCTCTCATTGAGAGGTGAGTGAATTTAAAGATTTATTGTAAATTACATCAATATACATAAGATGTATTATTGGTCATGTGGAAGTATATAGAGGAGTGCCCTAGATTCAATTTATTTTGTGTAGACATTTTTTTAAGTGTTTTAATAAAATGACACTTTATAGAGTTTTGTTTACCTAAAAGAATTTTCCCCATGTATATCTTGTGTAATGTGCAAAATCTATGCTTGTATGATTCTCATTTTATTTATTTTATATTTTTTTAAATAATAATTAGTATCCTAAGATCCTAATTTCTAACAAACCTATAATAATACCATATTATGCTCTTGCCTCCACCTCCAATAGAAATTTAGAAACAAAACTCTACAAATAAACCTCTCTTCTACTTTGTATCACTATTCCAAGGCCTCAATATATAGGAAATACAATATAAGATACCATAAATGGTATTGTAAACCAAGAATTAATACCATGGTCCATGTAGTTAACATGTAAAAGAGACCTCATGACATGTTTCTAAGAGTCAGAAGAATCTTTTAAGAAGCTTCAAGATCTTTCTTGTGAACTTGGGTGTTCAACTTCATTAGAGGATAAAATAGCTCATTAGATAATAAAATAACAACTTCCCAAGTCCAAAAAAAATAGCCCACTTCTTACACATCATCAAAGATGTTTTCTTACACTTGTTACAATACTATAAATTATTTTTAGGCATCATAATGATGGTCAAGATTCTTGTTCCACTTTTTAACTCCCTATAATCATGCCCTTACACGCATTAAAACCACTATCTTTGGCATAGATACTTTTACACAACATTCATGACAAGATAATTTTTTACAAATATATTTGCACACATAGATTCCAAACTAAAAATAAATTATACATGACATAATGACCAAGGTTTGAAGTAGAAAAATAATAAATAATTAAATAGTACAATCATTAGGACTTGCAAGGTGTATGACACATAATCCCAACACTACTAGATATTCTCTATTACAAATTGTATCATCTTTAGAGCATAGTATCAACATGACATCAATAGTTACACATATCTAAGCATATTGCATGATTCCCTAACATGTATTTGATCATTGTTAAAAAATCCAACTATCTCCATCCAAAAAATCCTTGAACAACAGACTCTTTATAGATCTACAAAAAACATAGATTTTGGTTCATATTCAAAACCTAGAAAACCATCCCTATAAATATAAAACCACTTATACAACTAGAAAACCACAAATTTCAAACAAGAAATCTAGAGAACCCACAAATTCAAATAACATGAATGTTAAACATGTAAGTATGAATATTCAAAGGATTAGAGGGTTATTCAAGAAGTTCAAATCACTAAAAAACCAATTCCACAACCATCACCAAGTACAACAAATACAGGAACCATGTTTCCCAAGAGCTTCAGAGTCACCAAAAGACTATCCACAACCTATATATAAATAAAGGTTAATCATCCATTTCTTTCATGGAAACTAAGGACTAAAACCATGAACATGATAGAAGTAGTCCATATGGTAGTCAAGACAACTAGTGTTCCATGGTGTAACTAGGGGCCAAAAGAAAGCACTTAACATGAACACTCTTCCACTATACATGACCATAGAATAAAGGAACCCAATCACATGTCAAAGGGTAGTCACAAATTTCTAAATAAGAGATCTACCTAGGTGAAAATCATATAACAAGCATACACATGACCAAATCCACTGAACCTCTCTTCCATTCTATCAATGTTCACCATGTTGTTTTCGAAAATAAAAAACCATATGCACTATAAAACCTCACTCATACAAGAATTAATAACTTGGTAATTCCTTTCAACATATTTCCACAAGCTCACCAAGCTAAGAATTCAACAATATAAGAATGCACTAAACCAAATCACCATTGATCCATCAAATGTAATGAAATGCAAGTAACATACAAGTTTATGCAGTCATAGAACCACATTTTCTCTAATAACAAATGTTAAGAAAAGTAGCCATAATTCTCTTATCAATTAAATTAGATCTTCACATAATTATTAAATAGTGTAAGCATTTCCACATCAACCCTTTAAGTAGAATATTATAGGTAATAAATCTATAAAAAAAAAAATAGTAGCATTTTGGCATGTAAATAACACTAGAAAATAAGAATGAGAGATGAAAGGGAAATTAACTACAAGAAATAGAGACATAAATATACCCAGAGAAAATCTTTTTGAGAAAACATTCAACTTCTAAAGTACCAAACCAATGTATTATTCAATAACAAGAATCCTTGTTAGAACATAACATTATTAGGGGTCAAACATTATTATGATTATATATTCTTCTAATATAAGGTTAGAAAACCTTATTTATTATACGCTTTATTAAGCATATCCCATTTAAAATAATTATAATCTAATTACTACTAAATTTTTGATTATTTATGAATGGTGGTTTTGAATAGGTGTGGCTAATACCCCTTCAGGTATTTTTCTACCCCTTCTCCTATATTTAAGGAGGCTCCCTCTCATTGAGAGGTGAGTGAATTTAAAGATTTATTGTAAATTACATCAATATGCATAAGAGGTATTATTGGTCATGTGGAAGTATATAGAGGAGTGTCCCAGGTTCAATTTATTTTGTATAGACATTCTTTTAAGTTTTTTAATAAAATGATGCTTTATGGGGTTTTGTTTACCTAAAAAGAATTCTCCCCATGTACATCTTGTGTAATGTGTAAAATCCATGCTTTTATGATTCTCATTTTATTTATTTTATACTTTTTTATAATAATTAGTATCCTAAGATCTTAATTTCTAACAAACATATAATAATACAATATTAGGCTCTTGCCTCCACCTTTAATAGAAATTTAGAAACATAACCCTACAAAAAAACCTCTCTTCTCCTTCGTACCACTATTCCAAGGCCTCAACATATAGGCAATACAATATTAGATTCCATAAATGGTATTGTAAACCAAGTGTTAATACCATGGCCCATGTAGTTAACATGTAATAGAGACCTCATGACATGTTTCCAAGAGTTAGAAGAATCTTTTAAAAAGCTAGAAGACCTTTCTTGTGAACTTGGGTGTCTAACTTCATTAGAGGATAAAATAGCTCATTAGATAATAAAATAACAACTTTCCAAGTCCAAAAAGAATAGCCCGCTTCTTACACATCATCAAAGATGTTTTCTTACACCTTTTACAATATTATAAATTCTTTTTAGACATCATAATGATGGTCAAGATTCTTGTTACACTTTTTAACTCCCTATAATCATGCCCTTACATGCATTAAAATCACTATCTTTGGCATAGATACGTTTACACAACATTCATGACAAGATAATTTTTTACAAATATATTTGCACACATGGATTCTAAAATAAAAATAAATTACACATGACATAATGACCAAGGTATGAAGTAGAAAAATAATAAATAATTAAATAGTACAATCATTAGGACTTGCAAGGTGTATGCCACATAATCCCAACACTACTAGATATTCTCTATTACAAATTGTATCGTCTTTAGAGCATAGTATCAACATGATATCAATAGTTACACATGTTTAAGCATATTGTGTGATTCCTAGCATGTATTTGATCATTGCTAAAAACTATTAGGGGTTTGACATAAGGAGTAGATTTACACTTAGCAAACTCTCAAAGGTCTTTGTCAAGATTAACTATTTTTTAAATACCAGTTGTATAAATTGATGCAAGTAGATTCTAGGTTTGAGACTATAAGTGCATAGTTTGTTTCCTCATGCAACAGTCAAATTTACATATAGAGTTGACCTCCAAAAACATGGATTTGAACTAGATTCATGCACAATAAAATTTCTAGTTTGATACATGTCATCTTACAAAATACCATGCACTAATATCAAGATTAATAACAAAATATCAAATAATAAATAACATGGCTTCAACAAATTCACTACCAACAATTCACCGTGAGAAAATTCACCGCCAGCGATTCATCACCTCCAACAATTCATCATCACTGATAATTCATCACATTAACATTTTTTAATATATAATTCAAAGACATTGAGATTTTTTTTGCAAAAGAATAATTTCCACCTTATTAATAATAGAGATGATTGATATTGTTGTATAATTGGTTTACTAGAATAAAATAAAATATATTGAAAAATGTTTTCATTTTTATTATCATAAATTAAATTTTCTAATTGTATATGCCATGAATTATCCACGGCAATGAATTGTTGGTGGTGAATTTTCCTCGAGATGAATTGATCATGGCGATGAATTGTTTGACGGTGAATTGTTGACGATGAATTGTTTGGTGACAAATTGTTTGACAGTGAATTTTCCAGTGAATATTCCTAGAACCATATAATACTATGCAGTATTTTTATAACTAAATACCCTAATCTTGTTACTAATGTCTAACACATATTTTAATTTAGTTCCCTATATGTAAACATTGACTTAATGCTACTTAATCTTTCTCCTAGAGGAAAGAATAATAACTCTCTTAAAAAAAATAAAGTGAAAAAACCCTCTATCAAGTTAGTAAAGAAATCTTAGAGATGATAAGGAAAGTATGATTTAAATAACAATATTTTTGTCTCTCCAAAAAAACAATAAGTATTTTTTATATTTTATATTTTTATTAATCAAAACCAAAATTTAAATATTAACCATTTAATATAAAAAAACATAACCAATACTTAAATAATGAGTGTAGTCAAAAACATACAAACTATGAAATTGATTTTAGAAGTAGTCAGAACTATTCAAAAGTGTTTGAATGCAAATTCGTCTTTTGTAAGTTTGACAAGATAGAGATGGTATAGCATGCGGCAACCCAAAGAAAAAAATTAAAAAAAAAAAAAATAAGTCTCCTTTATAATGTTTATAAATTGGAAATAGGTGTCATGGATGACGTTTAATTTTTAGTTTCTAGTCAATAAAGATAAGCATCCAAAATCAATAAATGCACACTACCACGTGTGAAATGACTGTTTTTGAAGTCAAAAAGAAACTAAAGTCTGAAGAACTTGCCTTGTGTTTATGTAAAAAACAAATTTATTGAAATTTTGAAATTTTCACATAGTCCAATCTATTATATAAAAAGTAGCCATCTATCTAATATTCTTTTATTAATATATGATCATATTATATTTATATATATAAATAAAGTTTTCTACTATATAATTAATTTTGTAATAAAATTTTCAAAAAATATAATATATTTATTTAAGATATTAGAGAAAAAAAATTTAAGCAAAAATAGTTATTTAATATATTTTTATAATAATATATTATTAAATTAAAAATTTATAATGTATTTATGTCATATTTTGATTGTGTGACGTTTATTGTTTTCATAATACTGATTTAAAAAAAAAAACTAAAAATAATTTATGACACCATGCGCCTTCTTATAAAATCCTAAAAATCCTAATTTATGATTTAATATATCAATTTTTATTTTTATTTTTATTTAATGTGATTTTTTAATTAGGGGTGGGTGTGAAGGCTTTGTCTATATGAGAAAATCATCTCTTCAAAAGATTTATATTATTTTAATGACTACAAAATTATTTAAATGAAATTATTCATTTTTATCTTTTAAGAGGATGGATCATAATTTCTCCTCATTAGTGCATTCATAGAGAGAGTCATTCCCCTCCAACTTGGCCTCAATATATTCTTTTCTTTGTGCCCAAGTTTATTGCTAAGTTTAATTTTATTTAATGGTGGGCCCATTATCAACTAAAAGAAAATTTCATATGGGGGCAATTAAAAAGAAAGTTATTATGTGGCCACCTCAAAGATAATTGACACGTGGCAACAACATAAATGCAAATAAAATACATGAGCATACATTAACAAGCTTCAACTCAACAATGTTGATATTGTTTATTGCTACATAAGAAAGTGGTATTTAGTATGAAAGATTAATGTGTTAAAAGAATGGAATATTGTCCTCACATAAGAAAGTGATATCTAGTAGGAAGGATTATTGTGTTAAAAGAATGAAATATTGTCGTCACATAAGAAACTGCTTTGATATCACATGGATGTGGGGATTGGAACTCATGACCACTTGCTTGCAACAAAATGCTTTTGGTCAATTGAATTAAAGCTCCCCCATATATGTGTGTTTACTTATTATATTGTAATTTACTTGCTCAAAATAGGTAGAGATGGTGATATCTATATAATCTGGGTGTTTCCCTAATTTTTTTGTGTAAATAATCTTGGAATTATTAATAGCTAGAGTTATTCTCATTTATGTTAAAGAAAGTTTGAGCATTGTTTTTATTAAAAACATTTTTAGTTATATTCTATCATTTTAATTAAACGTCAAATAATTTTAATGGTCAAACAATTAATAGTAACTTTGTACTTTATCCACATTAAGCGTGGTAAATATTTACTCTCTATTGATGATTTTTTATTTTTAACTAGTAATCTATTTGATGTTTAAAATAGCCATATTCCATGGGCCATACTTGAAAGACAAAGTATAGATGTGATTTAAGAAGAGATAATAATTGACTATACAACTATGATGGATAAAGTAGAAGTGTGATGGAAATACAAGAAAAAAGTGGATGAATACAAATTTAGTCATTTATAAATTTGATAAGATAGGGCTAGTGCCAAGTCATTATCAATAAATAAAGGAATCATCTTTATTGTAAAAAAAAATGAGATTAAAGGATGAATTGAATAAGTCTTGACCCTAATGTTTAACTTATTTGAACATAGATGCCTTGAATGACAAGGAATTTAGTTTCTAGTCCAAGGGGAACTTAGTAATATATGAATACTAAACTTGAAGATATGGCTGGATGTGTTTAATTTTATCTTTTGTTAAATTAAAATTTAAAAATTCTTCAAGATTTTAACTAAATTAATTGATAGCATAGTTTTAGAAATTTGAACTCATTTACGAATATAAAGATCAATGAACAAATCCAATTACATCTCATTTAATATGTATAAAACACTTTTGAACTTGAGGAATTAATCTCTAATTATCTCTATACCCCCACTGACTTTGCTAGATTCCTTCTGGTCCATTTTTTTAATATCTTTAATTTAATAAATAATGAAAAATAAATCTAAAACTTAAAATAATCAACTTAAATATACATAAATCTTTCTTTAAAATAATTAAATTAAAAAAATTCCATGCAACACCAAAAAAACAACCATGGATGGTAAAAGTTTTTGAAATGAAGTTGCCAAGGTTTGAATAGGAAAACTCTATAGTGGATGGAACTCATGATGGGGGCATCAATCGAGCCCAACAAGATCCTACATGGGTCCTCACATACATTGGTTGGAAGTTCAATCCAAAATAAGGTTGAAACTTGGTCCCCAAATCTTGGACATAATTGCTCAAGTCACTTAGGAAAAAGTGACTAAAGAGGTAGAGGTTTCATTCATGCCATCTAAGGATCACATAGATCTAAGATTATGGATGCAACAATTGGTAGGTTTGTCTCTAAAATTGATAATACATTTGTGGGCAAGTATTTTGGGTTCAAATGAATATTGATCTAGGTCACATATGCACTTCCTCAAAATAGAAGGTAAAAGGAAACATTGAGGTGAGTGCCCATCTTAAGGGACTTTCCCTTTCTTTCTATTATAGAGGAATGTACTCAGATTTTGGTTAGAGAGCCTTGGTTTTTTGGGAAATCTAATATTTCCCTTTGTAAATGGAAGTTAGGATTTGATCCTAACAATGATCTTTTTTCAATGGGTCAACATGGATATGACTTCTTAGTCTCCAATAGAATATTGGAATGAGGAAATTATTGCTAGTATAGAGAATTCATTTGGAGATTTCTTGACCTTAGACAATGTCACAATATAGAAAAGCAAGCTAGTATTTGCAAGATGTTATGCAAAAATGGAGGTTAATAAATTTATCCCTACTTCAAACTCTTTAGAATCAAAATTTGGTAGATGGATGCAAAGCATTATATAAGAAAAAATCTCATTAATCTATCAAAATTATCTAAAAAGGGGTCATTTGCTTATTTTTTGTCCTAAAGTAGCATAGGAAAAAATGGATAACACAAAAATAAGGATGAAAAATATATACAAGATATGTAACTTGAATGTTGAGGAAGGAGCAACCCCTAGTAACCCAAAGGTAATAGTTACTGGTATGACTATTAAACTAGAAGATGGAGAATTAGAGTCTCTCACATTGAGAAACTCAAATCAAAAGGGTTTATGTACTAAAGGGAGAGAAATAGAACCTAAAACGATGGAAAGACCATTCTAGGAGAATCTACCACCAATGAAATTCCAATCAAATTACATAGTGAAAGATGTTGATGATTCATCAACTACCATCATTGAAACAAGGATTATCATTGTAGAAGAAAGAAATAGGTGAGAAGTTTGAGAGCCCTTAAAATGGTGTTCTCATTTCTCCCCAAATGGAAAAGGGTAAATGAACTCAGAAATCTAAATAAACAAGATAAATCTATGAACATAGGGGTGGACTCAAAATCTAGGAGAAAGAACCATAGAGAAATAAGAGTGACAAAAGTAGCTCTAGAAGTTACCAATAGAAAATAAACAACCTTGGAGATGGCATAATTTAAGAAGTTAAAAAAATGAAAATCATTTCATGGAACATTCAAGGGATTAGTAGCCTAGTAGCCCCCACAAGTAGATAATCCTAAAAAGCTGCCTAAAATATCTTAACTTAGATATTCAACTTTTAGTAGAAAAAAAATGAACTTCAACTCCTTTGCTAATGCCAAAAACATGATTTGACATATTGTGAAGTATTAGATTGTGAAAAAAAAGGAGCATCGAGGGGGATTATCACAACGTGGAAATCATCATTTTTGGAAGTTATTTTAATTTCTTTGCAAAAGATTTTTCTATTTATATTCTTTTTATGTTTTTTTTAATGATTCTTGGATCCTATCTAATGTGTACGCCCCTAATACTAGACCTCTTAGAAAAAATTTATGGGAGGATATATGTTTTTTTGAAAGGGACTATCACAATTTAAAATGGTTGTTGATGAGAGATTTTAACTCCCCTCTCCACCCTTTAGAAAAAGTGAGGGGTGACTAACTATTTGAATAATATGGAAAAAATCAGCTAATTTTAAGTATAGGGCCTCATGGAATTTAATCTAAGTGGTTCATCTTTCACATGGTCAAATAAGAGGGTAGGTAACAATTTGATCTAGGTCATATTAGATAGGTTTCTTATGTCTACTAACTAGGACATTTTGGATAAATATAGCCTTTCAACTCTTGTTAGAATTGGCTTGAATCACACTCCTCTTTTGACATCTTGAGAAATAGGTATTAGGAAAAGGATCTTCCCTTTTAGATTTGATATTTAATGTGGACTCTACATCTTGATATTAAAATTTGGTGGGACATGTAGGTGAAATGTAATGTTATGTTCAGGTTTATCAATAAACTCAAAAATGTTAAAAAGAATATAAACTTATGGAACAAACACACTTTTAAGAACATCTTTGTATAAAAAAAGGATCTCCAAAAAAAACTTTAGGAAATTCCAAATGAAATAGATTCTATTGGGGATTCAGAAGAAATATGTTGGAAAGAAAATTAAATCCTTTGTAATATACATAATATTATTGAAAAAGATGAAATATTTTGGAAACAAAAAACTAGAATTTAATGGATCAAACTGAGGGATAGAAACGGGTATGTGCAGAATCATCATGGAAAAAACAGGCCCTTAAGTGGCAAAAAATTCAGAAAAATCATAGTTAAGCAACTTGACGTAAAAATTTGAATAAGTTATCTATATTATTTCAAAAATATGTAAGAATAGAATCTATATCAAATTGAATGTAGTTTCTAAACTACTAGGTTTATTTTTAAAAAAAAAAACTAATTGGTAAAATTTTGAAATTTGAATGCAGTATTACTTAAATTTCAAAGAAAAAATAAGAAGTAGGTGTGTCTGACCACCCTAACCACAATAAAATGATAATATATTTTTTATAAGATTTTAGATATAAGTAGAGGACTCATGTCCAAATGTGATGCATATTTTTTTATAATTTTTTTCTTGGTAAATAATTAATTGTGAATTTTTTATTACAACTTTTAAAAAATATAAAAAATTGTGTGTCTAACCACCTTAACTTGGTCAAAACTTCATGAAACTAATTTTTTTATTTTTTAATGCTATAGTATGTGAACTATAGAATGTGATGCATGTTTTGAATTCAAAAAATATGATACCGTTTGAAAGCTATAGATGTTTTTCAATCAACCTATCAATCAGGACTTTAGTCGTAATTCAAATAGAAAATGAATAATAATTATTTATTAAATTCAGAGTAAAGAATAATTTATAGTGGTGGAAAACTAAGAATCTCCTTTAAAAACTCTTTTTGTTTCATCAATTTTGGGTAAAAGAAAAGTCATTAGCCACATACCCTACACATAGCCATCATATCGCCACTTTTTGGCCCATCATGATCTTGCACATACCCAAACACCAAATTATTCCATCATTCAATTCTAAAACACCAAAAAACTAAAAAAATATTTAAGTTGATCAATGAGGATGGTACTACAACCTTCATTACAATTAGGAAATAGAGGTGGCAAACACCCTGAAGAATATGAATAGGCCTTCTATTTTGTGCTTTGCCTTTATTTTGTTCTGCTTTTTATTTTTTGTTGCTTGGCTAGCACTAGACTGTGTTATTTTTAGTATCAGCAAAATATTTTGTAAATGGTTTCAGGTCCCTTCAAAATCTATTTTTCCCCCTTTAATGAAAACATGGATGGTACTAAAAAATCTAAAGTGGTCGATGTTTAACATGAAGGTGTAAGCTTCTTCTCTAATCTACTCAATAACATACCTATTTTTTACCATTCCAAAGAGGAATACTTGTTGGTTTTCATTTCCTACTCATTGCCACCCTTATATATGGAGGTCATGGGATGTGAGTGTAGACACTGAAAAATTTCCTAATCGATGTCATACACTTGAATCAGATTTATTAACATCATTTCCTCTTTAATCCATCATCTTTTCACATAATTAATTTAATTAGCCTAACTAATTGTAGAAGAGAGGGATTCGCTACTCACGAGTTCTCTTCATTCAGAGAGCCTAACGGGGCGAACTGACCTAAACTACCTCAAGGAACAACGACGAGAGTTTTAGAATTGGAAAGAGCAGGTCACAAAGATTTTATGGGAGACTAACAAGCTCTCAGCCAAAGGACGTCAACGTAGAATACAAATGACAGTGCAACACGCCAGTGTCCTAGAGGCGCACTAACATCTCATACGAACTAGAAAGTGAGAATGTCACATCAAAAATATCAATAACTACTAGCAATCTTATTACTAGGAACTTCTAGAATGGAAGAAAACAACAGGAAGTAATAAGACTGAAATGAAGTGAAATAGAGATGATAAAGATAAGGAGAAGAAAGGAAATACTTACAACCACACAATTGATGAAACTTCCAGCCCATGAACACCTTCAATATCTGCACACAAGAGGGAGAGAGAAATTGTTGGGTGGTTGTATAGGGGCCTGCCTCAGTCAAACCCCATTTTGGTGTTCCCACCCCCACGGACAACCAGATAGATAGAGAAAAAGAAAGTAGAAATGAAGTAAAGAGCACTAAAGCACTACAAAACAGTGTTATGCTACTCAACCAAGTAATAGAGGAGAGGAGTGAAAGCTTACCACCTCCACCAAGGGCGCTCAAGGCTAATGGGGGAGAAAACAAGAGGAACTAAAGCCTCTGCTACAATGGTGTTTTGTTCCACATTTTCTCTACTAAAGTGGTGGAATGTTGATGTTGTTTCTATGAAGTGTAAAGTATTTTTAGATTGAAGAGATGGTGAAGAAGCTACTTAGAGCTTGTGGGAGATATTGTGAAGCTTTTGAATGAAGTGAAGAAGTTCTTAGAAGATCAAGTGAATGTGAAGGAGATGGTCCAAGATGAAATGCATATGGAAGGAGTGAATTTGAAGGAGAGATGAAGAAAAACAACCATATTCTGGTCAGTCAGACAAAGGGGGTGTTACAGCTTGACTCCCAATGGGATGTGTATCACCTCTACAAGTTCAGTCGCAAGAATCTGTCAGGGACGTAAGCGTGTCGAGTGGGCGTCCCTGATAGAAACACCTCCACCGACACTCAAAACATGCGCCAAGTGTGATGCAAGCAGCAGGCTTAGGTAGAATAAAGCCTCCAAACATGGTTTTCTAAAGTGGATAAAGGCAAAAAAGGGGATTTGCACATGGGATGAAGCTTCACTCTTATACATTTTTCCCCCACTTTAGCAAGTATAAATACTGATGAGTGCTTGGTAAAGTAGATCAAGAAGAGTGTAGGGTTAGAAATGTATACTTGGACCGTCAAGGAAGCAGACCGCGATTTGGAGAACCCAAGAGTGCAGGGTCAAAGGAGGACTTCATAATTCTATAGAACTATGAAGCTAAAGAAAGAGCATATACTCAGGATGAAGAAGATTTTGATCTTTGATCTGGTATATACAATTGAGAAGAGAAAGATGAAAATGAACAAGGCGTGTGGTGAAAGAAAAAAACACTCAGGAGTAGAACCAACACCATAAAGTAGGAGTGATAAAAGCAATCCTTGCTCGAGGAGGAGAACCCATATCACAAAAGAGGTGATAAAAAGCAATCCCCGCTCAAGGAGGAAAACCTGTATCACAAAGTAAAAGTAATAAAAGCAATCCCCACTCGAGGAGAAAAACCTGTATCACAAGATATAGGTGATAAAAGCAATCCCCGCTCAAGGAGGAAAACCCATATCACAAAGAAAAAGTGATAAAAGAAATCCCTACTCGAGGAGGAAAACTCATATCACAAAATATACGTGATAAAAGAAATCCCCACTCGAGGAGAAGAACCAGTATCACCAAGGAGGTGATAAAAGCAAACCCCACTCAAGGAGGAGAACCTGTATCACCCAATGTAAAGGAGCTCTATAGGTTCTCAATCTTGTAGAGCAAGTAAGTAGATAGTCACGCAGACCATCATCAAGTTGGAAGACTTTCAAAGGGGTCCCTTAGGAACCCTTAAAAAGAAGAGGAGTCCACTCAAGGGATGCACTCTTTGAGAAGCGAGGTCTAGTCAGGCTTCCTCCAAGCTAGACGCAGAGATATGAAATAGGTCTAGTTAGATTGCCCCCAAGCTAGATCTGAATGTATGAAATAGGTTTAGTTAGGTTGCCCCCAAGCTAGACATAAAGAATTCATTTGAAGGAGAAGCTTTCAAAGGGGGTCCCTCGAGAACCCTTCAAAAGAGAAAGAGGGGTCCTTCCAAGGGATGCTTTAGTTGAAAGATAGATAGGAGAGAGGTGCATCAACAAAATGGAAGGGTGATGACACTAGAATCACAAAATTGTTGTATTTTATCCTTCAAGGCCTTACATTCACTAGTGGAATGGCCAGACACTTGATGGTATGGAAAGAAATAATTTTCTCCTTCATCATGTTTATGAATTTTATTATGTGTAGGAGAAGGAAGAGTGATTAAGTGGGATTTTAGAAACCGCAACAAAATATGCTCTTGCTCAGATAAAGGATGAGGAGCAGGAAGCAACCCTTTCTCTCGTGGAGAAAGGTTTGACTTCTCACAAGAAGAAGAAGAAGGCACAAAGAAAGAAGACAATGGGGGAAGAATATTTTCAACAAGATGAGGTTGAGAAGAATTCATGTCACTCAACCATAGCTTTCGTTTAGATTGTTCCTTTGAGCAACCAAGTCCTAAAGTGTGCTTATGAGGTGTGAATTCTATAGGGACCTAGATGCCTTACTTGTTACACCCACAACCTTTACGCTCATAGCCATACTTAGAGACAAGCTTAAAGTTGAGGCCATGACGTGTTTGTAGGTATTGAAAAGAAGGGGGGTCCACATAAAGAGCATTATCCTAACAACAGGGATCACACTCCTTTATGGGATCTCTATCATCCTCTTTAACAAGAATTTCAACATTATCCTCCTTAGTAGAAGCGTAATAATCTTCCTCAAAAGGAGCATCAACACTAAGAACATTACAATTCATGCTTACACTACCCTGCGATACAAAAGAACAACCATCTCTAATAGCAAGTGTGGACAATGTTATCAGAAGGTCTAAGTGGATTGGGTCGACTTTATATTCATGAATAAAGGAATTTTTAAAGTCTAAAGAGCCCCAATCATCACCAAGACATGCATTCTCTTGAGAAGAGGTAGGAGAAGACTTGAGATTTCTTGCTTCAGAAGGATCTTCCTTAGGGAAATTTATCTTGAGAGTATCCTTTTTAGTAGACACTGCTAGAGTAAACATCAACACATTGGTAGACAATAAAGGAATAAGAGTAGGCACAACTGAAGCTTGACCAACAACAATCATCACACATAAGTGCATAGCATCAGGGTTAGCTTTGACTGTGACTAGTTTATTATTAGCAATGAACTTAATATATTTATGCAAGGAAAATGAGACTACACCCATGGCGTGAATCCATGGTCTACCAAGAAGAAGGTTATAAGGTAAATTTTCTAACATAACATATACAAGGGTAGGTACGGTAATGGGTTCAAGCTGCAAAGGTAACACTATCGTACCTAGAGCTTGTCATGCAACATTATCAAACACACAAATGATAATAGAAGAATTATTAAGAGAAGATGAGTCAATATTAATCTAAGGCAATAGATCAATGCTACATATGTTGAGTGCTAAACCAGCGTCAACAAGAGTATGTCTAATACCAATTTTATTAATATTAACAATAATCATTAGAGGATCCGCTTGCTTCTACACTCCGGAGGTAGGAGTTCCTACAGGTAGAATGTAATATTCGGCAAATCCACATGAATATACACCATCAACGCATTAGCATCCATCGGCCTAGCAAAAGAAGGCAAGAGGATCTTTTGCAAGGCTTCCTGAAGCATACCTTGATAAACCAAAGTGGAATGAAGCAAGTCCCACAATGAGATCTTAGCCAGAGCAACCCAAGATTGCTCGACAAGATCATAATCACTAGGTGCTTTAGTCACAGGTTTAGGAGCTAAAGGAAAACTTGGTTGTTTATTCGTTCTATTCTCATAAGTATGGGCTACCGCTCTATAAGAGGGAGCCTTAGAAAGATCAGGGGAACCACCATCAAATGGGACACCCTCAATAGAAGAAATCCTTTTAGAAGAAGGACTAGCCGAAGTCACGTAAATAACCAATCCCTGAGGCCTTTGAGGGGCAGTAGAGACATAATACATTCATTGAATCATCACAACTAGTAGAACAATTACTTGAATGCATATTCTCAACATCGATCCAAATAGGATCAAATGTGGAAGGATTATTTGAAGAAAAATTCTCAACATTGATCCATGGAGAATCAGATGTGGAAGGAGGTTCATCATCTGCTAATGCATTATCTCTAGAAGAGAGTGTATTGGAATGAAGAGTAGGTAAGGTAACATTAAGAAAGGTATCAACGATTTCATCTACTTGCAACAAAATATCCTCTGAAGCAGGAGGAATTTTGTGAGAAGGATCAAAGATACCAAGTGACATGGGTAAAGCCAAGTCACCATCACATGCATGAAATGGAATATCATTAATATTTTGAACAAAATTAGATACTGAACTAATAGAAGAAGATATTAAATTCATTACGATTTTTTTGATATTTTCTATGTTCTAATAAATCGTGTTTTCGAAGGTCTCCGAAGTAGAATTTGAGGTCGGAACTTGCATCAGTCCCTAAAATTTAAATGCCAAAGGAAATTGTATTTTAGGGATTGCACTAGTTCTCTAGAAGACCTTTTCAATGGTGCAAACGGTTTTGAATTCCAAGCATCGAGTCAAAATTTATGACCCCGCCAAATAGGGGTAAACAAATTCATTAGTTTTCAAAAAATAAGTACCCTCTTCACGTCGGGTTCACCAAAATGTAGAAGAGGGGAATTCGCTACTCATGAGTTCTCTTCATTCAGAGAACCTCACAAGAAGAAATTCCCTAAACTACCTCAAGGAACAGTGGTGAGAGTTTTAGAATCGGAAAGAGAAGGTCACAAAGATTTTCTGGATAGACTAAGGAGTTGTTGGCCAAAGGATGCCAGTGTAGAATACAAATGACAGTGCAACGCGCTCGCATCCCAGAGGCATGTTTGGGTCTCGTACAAACCAGAAAGCGAGAATTTCATAGAAAAAAGCTAAGTAACTACTAGCAATCCGATTACTAGGAACTTTGAGAATGCAAGAAAACAACAAGTAATAAGATTGAAATGAAGTGAAATAGAGATGATAAAGATAAGGAGAAGAAAGGAAATAATTACAACCACGCAAGTGATGAAGCTTCCAACGAGTGAACACCTTCAATACCTACACATAAGAGGGAGAAATAAATTGTTGGGTGGTTGTAGAGGGGATTGCCTCAATTAGACCCTGTTTTGGTGTTCCCACCTCCATGGATAGCCAGATAGATAGAGAAAAAGAAAGTAGAAATGAAGTAAAGAGCACTAAAGCACTACAAAATAGCGTTATGCTACTCAACCAAGTAATAGAGGAGAGGAGTAAATGAAAGGAACTCAAGCCTCTACTATAATGGTGTTTTGTTCCACACTTGCTCTACTAAAGTGGTGGGGTGTTGATGTTGCTGCTATGAAGTGTAAAGTGTTTTGAGATTGAAGAGATGATGAAGAAGTTGCTTAGAGCTTGTGGGAGAGATTTTGAAGCTTGTGAATGAAGTGGATAAGTTCTTTGAAGATCAAGTGAATGTGAAGGAGATGGTCCAAGATGAAATGCATATGGAAGGAGTGAATTTGAAGGAGAGATGAAAAACGACCATATTCGGGTCGATCAACCAAAGGGGGCATTACAACTTAACTCCCAATGGGAAGTGTAATGCCTCTGCAAGTTCAGTCGTAGGAACTTTTCAGGGATGTAAGCGTGTCGTGCGAATGTCTATGCATCACGTGGGCATCCTAGATAGAAATGCCTCCACCGACGCTGAAAATAGGTGCCAAGTGTGATGCAAGTAGTGGGCTTAGGTGGAATTAAGCCTCTAAACTTGGTTTTCTAAAGTGGATAAAGGAAAAAAAGGGGATTTGCACATGGGGTGCAAATTCACTCTTATACACTAATTAATTAATTGCATCATTTTCATCTATTTGGCCTAATTAATTAAATTGGGTTAATTCATCTCTTTTCGCACTAGCACTTCATCTAATTAAATTAAATAAATAAAAATATTTATTTTAATCTCCTAAGTCATCTTATTTAATTAAATAACCCTAAGTTATTTAATAAAATATCATTTCACCCCCCTATTTATTAAATCATCTAATTTAATAAATATCTCTTAATTCTTCTAATTCCCTAATTGCATAAATTAAACCTTGTTTAATTAGCAATTAAACTAATTTTCTTCTAAGCAAAGGGAATATTCCTTATCCTCTTTGCACAATTAAAACTTTGTTTTAATTTGTACATAACCTTTTTCCTCACCCAAAGGAATATTCTAAGGAATATTCCCTCTCCTCCAATCAACTCACTTAGCTTCAAATGCAAGTTAACCTTTAACGTCTTTAGCAAGTTACCTTTGACCTGTGTGAGTAGGTCAAAAGTGTGCTTTTTTGAGGCAAGTGTGAGCCCTTGATTAACTTTCATCATGCATTCTCATCCATTTATGAGAATCCATGATCCATGCCTCTCATCCCCTTCATCTTGAACCATTGATTAAGCTTTTTGACATCAACCATTCATTTCTCATTTTCTCTCCTATAAATAGGTCACTATTTGGAGACAAAGGGATCCATCTTCCAATTGCAAACTTATGTTGTTGAATTTACTCACATCCACACTCATATTTTACTCACTTGTTAGCTTTTTTTAGTTCATTTTCATTGCATAATAGCTTAGAGCATCCATTAATGGCTTCCATGCATCCATCTTAGTTTGTACATGAATTAGGGTTTTCATCTTTTAGCATAATTTTAGCTTAGATTAGCTTAGAAATAACATAATTAGATCATTTGTAGCATAAAATCATGGTAACTTAGCTTGCATCATGTTTATTTTTAGCATAAACTAGGTTTTCACATCAAACACTATGGTTTCATCGATTCTCTTCCATAGAATGGACTGAAATAGGCTCACTAATTGGGATGGGGAAAGGGTCGTTGTTTCGCATCAACACGACACCAATTCCACAACAAGATAAGTATCAAATGGATTAGAGTAGATGTTTTGAAAGCTTTCATGATTTCACATGTTAGGTTTTGATAAAATGTTTAGTTTCAATTTCATTTGATTGTCTTGTTGAGATTCAAGTATTTGTGGCTATGTTATGCTTTGATTCTTCATGGATCAAGTGTAATTCGGCCAATGCCAGTATTTTCACATCACTTTCTGGCACTAGAAGGAGGGAAAACTAATCATTTAATTATTTTTTAGCTCAAATTCCATGTTCATGCTATTTTGCAGGTTGCAACGATGCTCAAATCACAAACAACGATGCTATTTCAATAGTGTCACCATAGAGCAACGCTCGGGCAATTTGAAACAGCGATGTGTATTTAATTTGCCAACACCAATTTAAATATAGCAACACATATTTAATTTGAAGATATCGATAAATTCAAACGGGGACGCTCAAAATCACCATAATGAAAGTTTTAAATTCCAAATCACAACTCCATCGTTAGAAGCGACGCCCATCAAAATAGAGACGCAATCATGCTAACTGGTCTTGCTACAAAGTGACACATGTTTTCACCAAATCAACGCCCAAATTTCAAATTGTGACACTATTGTGTTTAGCGACGCTCAACCAGAGTGAGAAATTTTATGTTTTTTTTTACATGACTTAATTTCTTTGATTTATTTGATCACTGATGAATGTCTAACTTGGTTTTGGTTGTTAGACTAATAGGATTTTGTAGCTTTTAGGGACATGGAGCGAAAGTGAAATAAATTCTCTTCTCTCTCAAATTCTATGGTTGTAACAAGCGTTTGATGCTTTGGGGTAATTATAACCCAATTTTACGCTTTCTACTTTTTGCTTTAGGAAATGCACTAGAGTTCAATTTGGTTTAAAATGAACGCTCAAAGTTGGATAAAATTGAACCCTCACTTCACATCTTTCAATTAGGCTTAAAATTGAACAAGGAAAATTTCATCTTTCAATTGGTGCTTAAAATGAACTCATCATTGCTTTGAAAGGCTAAAATTAACAACTATTTGCTTTGTTTTGTGATTTTCAACGTTGTTGGTGAATGCGTATGCAATTCTCTCACACCATTTGGTGATCTTGAGAAACAAAAACATTCTCTAAAACTTTGAAAAATCACCCACATCTTTCAATTGGGTTTAAAATTGAACAACCATGTTAGTGTGAGAAAATTACATTGTGTGTGCTCCCTCCTTGTGCTTTACACGAACTGGGCGGTCGAAGTACAAGTGTACTCTCTTTCTTTTTTAACTTTAGAGGGTCCTTCCTAAGACTAATTCGAAGGTGAATCTAACTAGTTTTTCACTTGGGCCGGTATATAAATGGATAAGACTAAACTGTCAAGTCCTCATGGTATGTAGGCCTTATTCGTACAGTGTCTTTCAGAACGGGGTACTACCGTAAAAATTATAAGAGCCCTTAGTATGATTGATCAAAGCCTTTAGTGGCTTGCTACATGCTCGCAAGGCACCATGTCCTTGATTACCCTTACTACAAACCATTTGTTTAGCATTCCAAAATCCTAATCACATACTAGTGGTCCTGTGTCTGGAAGCTGCTAAAACTGTCGAACTCGATCAGGGATGTGTCGGGGAAGCTCACGACATACCATTTTGTTGAAGGGTCAGAGATCAAATTGCAAAAATTCCTTAAGTGTGAATGCACAAATGAATTGAAGATGACCCCTCTTGGCCTATTTAAGCTAGAAAATTAGGTATTTTTTCCCTAATTTAACCTTAATGATGGGGTTTATTATCCTTTTCACCAATTTTTCCAATCTATACCTAATTTTGCATCATTTTTTGTGTTTCTGGAATTATTCTTGCATCTTGAAACCTTTCTGGTCCCTTGGGGCATCTTCTGACTCTTTATCTAGAAATCAACCCAAAATTCAAAAAGTTTGCCTGATTTCTTGAGGGGACATGGAGTCAGTTTTATCCTTCCATTGGGGAATCTAAAAAATGAGAATTTTTTATTTTTTGATTCAGGCAACAATTTTTATCTAAAAAGCATTATTCTTTGAACTAAAGCAATAGGTACCGAGCTTCAAAGAGGGGCAAAATGTAGACACTGAAAAATGTCCTAATTGATGTCATACACTTGAATCAGATTTATTAACATAATTTCCTCTCTAATCCATCCTCTTTTCACTTAATTAATTTAATTAGCCTAGCTAATTAATTAATTACATCATTTTCATCTATTTGGCCTAATTAATTAAATTGGGTTAATTCATCTCTTTTCGCACTAACACTTCATCAATGTAAATCTAGATAAAACCATCCATGTAAATCATTGTGGTTTTATTTTAGGAAGACAAATTATAGATGCCATTGTCTTTGTGCGTGAAGTTTTTAACTCAATGGACAATACTAAGAAAGAGTGCATGGCTCTAAATTTAGATATTTCAAAATCCTACAACAAAGTCTCTTAGGAATTTTCTAAAAGTGTTATAGAAATTTGGCTTCCAATGCATAATGTTAAACTTCCTACTATATTATTTTATCACTTCCATATTATAATTGATAATAAATGGCTCCCCTAGTGATCAATGTTATTTTTGAGTGTCATAGACACATAGACACAATTTTTATGTATGTGTTCATCATTTAACTAATTTTTTTGATAGAAGTGTAGCTCAAAATATCAATAAAAAAGAAACTTAAAAGGTTTCAAACTAGCTTCTTCACTAATACCTACTTCCCACCAAAAATTCATAGATGAAACTATTCTTATTGGATATTTATTATCATTGAAGTTAAGGGTTGGAAAATCATTCTCTCATTATGTTGTTACCTCAGGATGAAAAATCAATTTGAAAAATAATGGTTTATTCTTCTTCAAAAATAATTAGGCCCTTGATAATAAGATACTTGATACTATAGGCTGCAACATAACTCCTTGCTACATACTTGGGACTTCCCTTAAGTTATAGAAGAATTCATAACAACAATTGGGACAACTTAATTGAGAGAATCGAGTGGATATTATGGAGTTTTCTGGTTGATTAGACACTCCGCATAGGTGAATTTTATGGGAAGTTGTGGGCATTCAAATCTAAGTTGCATGAGCTTCCTTTTCATTATTTCTCTCGATACCATTCATGACAGACACACATGCTTTATGGGTGTTCATTTCCCTTTCGCCTTGTTTTTTTTTCTTTGTGTGTGGTTTCTCTCTACAAGTGCAAAGCTTTCAATGATGGGCGGGGATAGATGTAGAACATAACCACTTTCCTATGACGACTTTAAGGCCAATGTTGATGTTTGGGCTATCCTGTAGAAGGATGGGGTGACCCCTTTTATGGAAAGGTTGCATGGCTTTAAGGCCAACATTTCCAAAGTTTCGTTGATGCTTGGCATGGTATGTTCTTAACATGTTTGGAAGGGATACCACGATTAATGAATATTTTATAGTGAAAGTGACTAATATTTTGATGGAAGGAAGGAAATTCTACAGGGACAAGAACCTCTCACAGTCGGCGAGGAAAATTTTTCTCTGGGACTGAGAACGGGCTAAAATGGTTAGACTGGATTATGGCGGGTACAATAGGTCAAAGATTAAACCTATTTGGAAGGATGTGGTGATGGAATTGATGTGGTACTTTACCTTGAACGGAAGATACAAAGTGTTGTATGGTCACCATTTTTTTTTCCTAAATCACTTCTAACACGGTAACCTCATTTCCTTCCCATTTTACCTGTTGTCTTCTTTGGAGGAAGGAATTTTGAATTTTAGGAAGAACCCTAGAAACCCTTTTTTGAATGAGGGTTCGATGTTGCTCATAGTTGATTTTATTAAAGCCAACTATATAGTTGATGCTCCCCATTCCCATGTTTCAAAAAAGAAGAGGAAAGGAAGTGGGAATTATCGGGTTGAGGAGATTCAGGAGAGTGAGGGAACGAAAATTGAAGAGGACTCAAAGGGATGGTTTGATGGGTACAATACAGACCTTAATTATACGCCCTTGTCTAGAGGGAGGAAACCCTCTACTTCCAAGGCCAAACCTTCCCTCTCACGTGTTAAGCGCAAACTTAAGGAGGTTTTTTTGGAGGATGAAGAGGAGGGGCTTTGCAATGGTAGGAAGGACAAGGGTCGCTCTAAGGATATGGGGGTTAAACTTCATGAGGTGGTGGAGGATATTCAAGATGGTGGGACAGTGAATATGGCAAATTCAAACCCGGCTTATGATGGTGACAGTGGGTCCCCTCCTGCTTGTAAGGTGAATTTTGTTGTTAATGTGGATGACTATGCTCAGGTGTCGACTTCCAAGGATAGGGGAAAGGCCATGTTTATCCCCGTTGTGTCTCAAGATGAGGATCCTCCTGCTGGTTCACATTAGGGTAGGGGTTTTTTTGGGGGGGATATGGACTTTTCACAAGCGTCATGCATGGTGAAATAAGGGGTGGATATTTCTTTTAATTTAATGATGTGGTTGGTGCAAGAGGTGCAGGACCTCCATAATAAGCATGACACTATTTCCCATTGCAGTAATTCCACTCTTCGCAGTCTTAAGGAGAAGGAATTCATCTTCAATTTGGCCAAGTCATTAAATTCTAGTGTCAGTTGTGTGGTGGATGAGCTGGCTAACCTAAAAATATACTATGGGCTGAGGTTGGCATTATTGAAAAAGAATAATAGGTAGCTTTGTAAGGACATGGACACAATCATTAATCTTAGTAGCGAGAAGTTGGAGGCTTCAGTTGAAGGTCTGGTTTTCCTAAACGAGAAGGAAAAAGAATGGATGGGCAGAGGACTATTTGGTGATCAGGTGAGTAAGGAAAGGGGGGAGAGTTTCATCATGGAGATGCAAACCATGGACTTGGGTGCTAGACCAAGTGTGCATACTCAGAGTAAAACTAAGAAATACAAAACAGTCCCTAGGCAAGATGTGGAAGACATCATGGAGATGCATGATAGGATGGCACCAAAGGACCTAGAAGTGGAAAGGATGCTCAAAGAACTTATCTAATCGCCATTTGTTTTGCTCTGTTGTCTTTGTTTTTTTTGTTGTTTTTGTTGATGGTTTGCTAATGTTCTATTAATCAACTTGTTTTTGGGTTTTTTTGGGTAGGCAGTCCAATGCTTTATCTTTACCACCATTGTTCTTTTTTGTACAAGGTTTCAGGAACCCTTCAAAATATGTTTATCATTAATCATAAAATTAATTGAGAGAATCCAAAGGAACTTGGTAGCTTGAAAGTGTTTCCTCCTTAGTCAAGTGGGAAAATCACAACTCATCAAAAGATCTCTCCAAAGTATCCCAATGTCCAATTTATCCCTCTTCAAAATTCCCTAGTTCTTGGTTGAAAAAGTGGATCAGATTCAAAGAAGGTTTTCTTGGTCAAGTCTAAAGGATAGACAAAGAATATCACTAGTAGCTTGGGATTGTCTTTTCTTTCCAAAAATTTGTGAGGGTTCAGGTTTTATAAAATTAAGGAAATGAACAAATACATTATCACTAAGATAGGAGGGAATCTTATGGAAACTAATAAAGAGGATAAAAAATCATGAAGGCTAAAAATTTGAGCAATACAAAAATTCCATCTTTTATTTCTTTGCCTAGTCTACCTATTGGATCAACCATTTGGAACCATATTATGAAGACTAAAAATTTTCCAAGAAAATTCCTAAGGTGGAAGGTGGGTAATGGGAAACTTATCCAATTATAGGAGGATCATTAATTTTATTAGGATCCCCTAAGGTGGAAGGTGGGTAATGGGGAACTTATCCAATTATAGGAGGATCATTAATTTTATTAGGATCCCCTTAAGCTCTATTTTCCTTATGCTTATAACAAAGAACTTTGTGAAAAATTGGAAGGTGCATTATGTATTACTAAAAAAATGAAATGCAAGATACTTCATAATTTTTTTTTTTTAAAATAACTAATATCATGGATATTGATTCTTTGGAGGATCTAAACACCAAAATCAATCCCTTTAGATTTAATATTTTTGAAAGACAAGATGAAATTGTATGGATTATTTCCCCAAATGGATCTTACTCAAACAAATTTGGGTTTAATTTTCTCATGGACCTTTAGACTCTTGACTACAACTCAAAACTCAAATGGAACAAAAATATTCTCCTTAAGATCAATTTATTTTGGTGGGATACTTGTAAATAAAAAATACTCTCAATTGATATTTTGAAGAGTAGATGTTTCTCTCTTTACAAGAAATGTAGCTTGTGCAAAAAATGAGGAATAAATTAATAATTGATTAATTTATTTCCCTTTTTCTTAGAACATCAAGCAAACTATTATAACTAAATTAAAAACCCAATGGGTTTAGCCTAGGAAGATCAAGCTTTTAGCTACTAGTTGGGTTCCCCCATTTAGTTAACCTACCATCTAATAAATTTGGTCACAAGTCCTTCACATCTTTTGGGTCATCTAGAAAAAAAAATCTATATAAAAATAAAAGTAGGCCTTGTAATATTGTGCTCTTGAAGAGTTTCCAAGAAACATAGGAGAATGTTAAGTCTTCCCAAATTAAAAGGCCAAAAAATTCCCCTCTACTATTGAACAAAAAATTGTTGCCATTTAGAAAATATAATCCACTTTAGATAGCATGGATACTCTCAAAAATTAGAAGAGAAAAGTTATTTTGTAGACACCCCGTAACATAGGATGAACACAAACTAATTTTAATGGATTGTTAAAAGGAAATTGTGAAAAAAATACTAGACATGAAGTTCTTAGGAACAATAAAGGGGAGTTCACTATAATTTTTCTTATGAATTTGGGCTCTTAATTTAATAACTATGTTGAATCCTCATCAAATATTCTAGGATTAATCTTGGAAAAAGATATCCACATACCCAACATTGTGGTAGAGGAGAACTCAAAAATCATCTTAGATATGCTAAAATCAAAGTCTATTCCTCATTATTCCTATAATATTATTATAGTTGATGTGAAGAAGTTGTTAAAGTCCTTTCAAAATATTAGAATCCTTCACATCTATAGAGAAGGTAACCAAACTATCAATATACTTATTAAGTGTCGGATAATGCCAAATCTAAAAGCATGAAACAAACTTCCACAAGTAAACAAAATATGAGAACAATAGTAAGTCTATCAATATATAAATGAGAGTGTGTAAATACAATGAAAAACCTTGAATATATAGGCAAGGTAGATAAGGTAGGAAGGTAGTACTAAGCAACTGACAAACCCTCCAATAGTGCAACACTTGTGAGCTCACTTGACAAGTGTGTGATAAAGTGTCAAATATGCAAGTAGTAGGTGTCTCAAATGATGATGAACATGTATCAATGCTATGAAGTGATACAAAACTCTAAAATTCCTTAAGTGGATACTTAAGCAATGTGAATAGGACTCTCGTAGGTAGACTAAAAGCTATCTAGTTTGATAAATTCACTATTTACTCCAACACACCCCCTTAAGTGAAAATTAGGGAGTAATGTATGTAATATAATGAGTCCCAACTACTATGCCATGTTAGGTACTCATGTACCTAAAATTTCTCATAAAGTAAAGTAAAGGAGAAAATCCAGTGGGAAATAAAACTCCTCTCCAAAAGAGAAATGATGTAAATGAAATGGAATGTACAAGTGAAGAAGACAAGTGATAGATGGAGGACTCATCATGACCCCTCAAAGACTAATTCTAGCACAATGTACAATGAATTTTCCCCCATAGAAGAGAAAAGAGAGAAGGTATATATGACCTCCCCTCCCCCCCATAAAATATGAAGTAATGAACTCTATGTGAGGAAATGCTTCCTCCCAAAAATGATAGGAGAAGATAAACCATGTAACCTCCCCTCAAAATGATGCTTGTAGTGTTGGTAGATGCTTGAAACTGAATGTTGAAGATGATCTATGATCATTGAACAAAATTTATCCCCTTGGGAAGGAACAACACCACAAATGTGTGCAAGGTGACTTCCCATTCCATATAGGAATATTTGGGAAGTAAGATGAAAGTCTTTGAGTGTTGCACATAATCCAAAGACTAAAATGATACTAATGATGCCTTTGAAAGATTCCCAATGATCTCCAAGCCAATGTTGATGTGTGACAGATACTGATGAGATGGATCAAGTACCATATGTGATTTAGGAACAAGAACCATGGATGTATGGTGATAACTATCCAATAATGTAAATCTAATACTATTGCAAATTATGCCAACATAGATGATGACTAAGCCAGATAGGCCAACTCATCAATATCTGCACAATTTTTCATGATAGAAGCTGATGTAGATAGGGAAAGAGAAAGATCCAAATATGGCAATGGTGATGCAACTTCATTGAAGCTGACATCATAGAGGAGATGAATATCCTCAATTTAGTGTCATCCAAATCTACAAGGTAGTATTCTAAAAAATAGATATGTGATGTCTAGTAGATATGCATCCCAATGTGAAGGATTTTAAACAACAATAGCAATGTTTTGATACAAAGAATCACTAGAACTCATGGATAAGTAAATACTAGATTCAAATGTAGCAATAGGTGACATAGGAGATGAGATCTCAATGCAATCCATGTGACTACATTGTTCATCCCCAAATGATGGTGTCTCATATGATCATGTCTAAGTGAGAGTAGATGGTATTTTTGCATTTGTTGGAAGTAGATGATCAGGTAAGGCAAAACCATGATTAAGAAGAAGTTGCTTCATTTTAACACTTTGATGTTGAAGACAATATTTTGTTGTATATATTTTCATCCCACAATATCCACACATGATTTTCTTTTTATTATGATGATTATGAAGAATACTCAAATGGAAGGGATTTAGTGTGAGAGACATGATCACGTGAACCAAAAAACTAAATAGAGGTAAGTGCATGGAAATGGGAGACCAAAAAAGGGTCTTAACTAGCCACTTTTTTAAAAAAAATTAGGAAAGACTAATCTTGGATGAGAAATTGAAGATAGTTACTCTCAAAATTTAAATCTATACAACGAAAAAAATATTTGTAATTATTTGAATCTACTTTCTAAACTACTATTTTTTAAATGGTAGAGATCAGGGATTTGTTAGTGGAAAATATTTGTTAATTGGTGAATAGTTCATATCAGCCAATTCAAAATTGGTGAGTATATGGAAACCAACAAGGTGGCCAAATCGCCTAGATTTAATGAATTATCAGTCTAATGTATTTCAATTCACCATCAATTTATTTTATGAGGCATGCAATTAATATTTTTGCCATAAAAAATATGTGTTTCCAATGGTCTAATTAATATTTTTACCTAGAATTTCAAAAGAATGTATTATATCACCCACATATTTTCTAATACCATTAAAATGACATTATGTATTAGGACACATTTTTCCAACAACATTAAATGTGCATTGTGTGTGAGGACCCATTTCGCCAACAATATGAAATGTTCACTACGCGTGAGGACCCGTTTCGCCAATAAAATTTTTAAAAAATTGCATGAGGACTCATTTTTCCAATAACATTAAAAAATATTTACGTTTGAGGACACATTTTGTCAATAACATTAAAAATAATTATCTATGAGGACCCATTTCACCAATTCTATGATAACTCCATGCTAATCCTAGGCCCATAATTGCCTTGATAATTACAACATATTTGTTTTGTCAAGGTTTCATTCATCCAAAATTTAAATGTATCATTGTATAATCACAAAATATTTTCTAAATCTTTACTATACAATTTAAAAATCGTGTATAATTTTCCAAATCTGGATTAATATAAATAGAATCAAAACATTGATTTTTTTTTCACATTTTGTTCAATTCTAAACTTGTGAGTTCTTAATTCAGATCATAGGCAAGTTACAAACTTACAAATATAGGAATTGTTGCATTAGCGAATAGCGAGTCAGTGAAAACCTAAAGGTAAGTGATCATTTCTTCATAGTGTTGTAAGATTATTTATCTCTTTATCATTCTTGCTTCATCCTTATAGATGATGTTGAGTAGGGAATGGGATACATCTAGGACCTAGGGATCTATATTCTATTTTAAGATAGATTTAAAGAAGGAACAAGAGTAAGATTCCTCAAGGTGGTGAAGGGAGATCATCAAAATACATAAAAAAAAAAGTTACCATAATTCCCTACTTTGGCAATGCTTTTGGTCCATCAGATCAAGATGAAACTACATCATCAACACTTGCACCAAATATTAATGAATGAAATACCTCAGAGGAAGATTGAAATGAGTTAATTGAGTCAAATCAAGATGAAAATTCCATAGAAGATGTTCCAAGGGATACCCAGGGTATCCAAAATGAGTTAATTGACCTAGATGACAATTTTGGTGCCATAGATGATATTGTTGTAAGGAATGGGAAATGGAAAACCAAATAAAAAATAGGGTGCGAGTGGGATATGACGAAGAATTTTTAGATTGATTGGGTGTCAAAGAACCTATTCATTGAACCAGTGGAGAATGCAAACAAAGATAAACCTCCAATGTAATGCAAGTGTAAAATTTATAATTGGAAATATAAAAGGGACAAGAAGTTGCAGCTAAAACTTGACACTATAGAAAAGCATATCAATAAAGTTAATGAAAAAAAATCATAGATGGTGTAGCATCGTAAATTGTCACCCTTGACAATTTCACACTATGTTTTTCTCCCCCCTAAGTGCATGGACCTAATTGTACACCTAAATTCTTAAATTATGTATTCCATGGCCTGTTTTAACATTTTTTCGATAAATTACAAGTAGAAATGCAAAAAACTAATTAATTTTTCCCTCGACACCTTAAGTCCTATAAAATAGGGTTGGGACCTAGTCACCTAGGACGAATAAGTCCCCCTATTTTCCTCAAAAATTGAATATGTCGAAGGTGGCATTTTATTATTTAAATTTCTAATGTCCAATGTCAACTATCAGGATTTAATTTTCAAAAAATTAAAATAATTGTGTATAAATCCCTAGTAATTTCACTATTTGAAAACTAACAAGAAGATATGAGCAAGAATTATTGTCAAGAGTACTATCAAGCAATCAAGCAAGTCAAGTGTAGTCATTTGAAGATTTATTGCAGAAATTCAAGATCCAAGCATCATGTCAAAGTGTATGTAAGTTTATTCATGTTTATGTTATCATATTGTTTGTGAGACCTAACCCTTGTGGGTATTCAAGAAAGTCAAGCCAACAATAATCAAGCCTTGAGGATATCTTGTATGATTTCAGTCCTTCAAGGGAGCCATTTTAGGTGATGAGTTGTAGTCCATTGTTGATTCACCATTCCTTCATTATTTAGCTTTATCCTTATCATTAACATTTCCATTATGGAAGTGGAAACACAAACACGAGGTTTGACTAAGGTAAGCCCCTAAATGACACAACCTTTCTCCTCTCTTTGAATGTGCAGGTTTCAAATCTAAAGAAGATTGGGAGAGGCTTGAAGGTCAATTATTCATTGTTGCAATCAAGCCCTACACCTTGACAATAAATAGAAACTTAGTTACAAAAATATTTGACAATGCGACAAGTGGGCAAAGAGGGTTTATATCCAGCATCAGAGGGCTATGAAAACATATCTAAAATTCCTCTACTAGAGCATAGTCACCTAGGGCGACTAGGTCCTCAAAAAATTAGCTTCAAATTCATATCATAGGTGCATAGTACTCTTCTCAATCCATTCATGATGTCTAAATTTCTTTGTGACATCTCAGATCTATTGTTTTTGCATCAGAATAGTTAATTGCATCATTATCCTAGTCATTTCATTGCATTTTATTTCTAATTTCATTCTAGATTTGGTCAAGGTCAAGTTGACTCACCTTTTAGGTTGTAAGTCAATCTTATACCTTGTCCAAATTCATCAAACCCCCACTACCACAACCCCCTCATAAATGAAATATGGAAAGGTGCCTAAACTCTAGATTCAAATCCTATAGGGTATCCACTTTTCCTTCATTTCATTTTGGTGAACCTGACATGTTAGCATTTTAAACCTTCTAAAATTTGAAGCAATTCATCCTAGATCTAGGTTTAGCATTGCATTATTTTGCATTGTTCATTTAGGCATTCATTTTTGCATCATAAAAAGTATAAAAATTCAAAAAATTGCATACAATATTGCATTATAGGTTGCAATAGGGTTAATTTTCTTCATCTTAGGTCTGATTTACATTCACATTGCATTTCAACATCTACATTAGGTCATTTAAATTTGAAAATACATCCCAAATTATTCATTACATTCATTTAGGTATCTTGCATATAACTCAAAAAATGAAAAAAAATGTTTTGTTTTAAAAATGCATCAATATCATTATTTTTCAAATTTAGGCATATTAGGATAAATCAATTCGTACATCTTAGATCTACAAATTGTATTTACAATTATCTTTTATTGTTTAAAAATTTTGCAAATTGTTACATACTTGCATTTTCAATTACATAATCATAAATTGGGTAAATTATGGAAAAAAATTCATTGTTAGACCTGTATGCACACAAACCTAAGATCCTTAAATAGTATAACAAACAACCAAAATTTGAAATTTGTACCAAGCTGTGTAAGAAATAGTCGCCCTAGGCGACTTAGTCCAGCTATTTTTGGCTTAGATTTCTCATAGAACTTTGTTTTTTGTGTTTTTTGTTTGCTTTCACTTTCTGATTTTTGCTTCGAAGTGTCTTTTTGTGATTTTTTGGCAATTTAGTGGTCCTAGTGGGTACAACTAGTGTTTTGAAACTCGTATGAGCTTCACAACCTAGTGTCCTATTGCTAATACTTTGGTGAGACATAGTTGTAGACTTGTGGCATCTCGTGTTGTTTGTTACATTCAATGTGGATCCTGAGTCTTCCAACTCTTTCACACAAGGTATTGTCAATACCATGCCAAGTTTGGACTCTATCCCTAATCCTACCATAGCAATGGAAAATTCACAAACAATTACCTTTATGGATATTGAGACTACATTGTTATCCAAGTTCTTGAGTACAAACTAAAACAATTAGACAAAGACTTAGAGGGATTAAAAGACTACTTAAGCATTGAATCCTTAGTGGGACAAATAGTGCCTATAGTGGACAACCAAAGGAAAATAATAAATGATACCTAAGGATTAGAGGTTTTTTGTAGCCTAGCCCATATAATGGATGCCAACATTCCTACGATGGCTAGTTATGCTCAAGCTTTAGGATTCACTCAAAGTTGAGGAAGTCAAATATTTCTCCCTAAAACTATACCCTCTATTCCTATATACACATTGCCAACTGTAGCTTCAACGAAACAATAAAAAAATGGAATAGATCTAAGATTAGGGCCTTCAAGTGGGTACCCTTATAGTTCCATTGCATCACATGTGACACCTCAATATTCATCACCTCTTATAAACTTGCAACATAGTAGTCCACCAAGTACTTACACAATCCCACCATATTCACCACATTCTCAAAACATGTCAAGCAATGATTCGATCATCAATCAACTTTTAAAAAATGTAACCTCACTTCAACAGTAAATCTCCACATTGAACTAATCTCAAAATGGAAAACCATCACAATATGTCAAAAGGAACCCTTTGCCACTTAAAATTTTTAAAACACCCATGTCGTAAAACAAAAAAAATCCTAGATTTGAGAAGTATAATGGTAAAAGATATCCTAATAGTCATATATCGGCCTATATGACATTATGTAGTGACTTCATCTTTGAAGATAAGCTTCTAGCTAAAAAATTTCCTAGGTCATTGAAAGACATGGCCTTGGAATGGTTTTTCTCATTGTCAAATAACTTGATTTATTCATTTAATGAACTTGTTGATGCATTCCTACAATATTTTCAAGCAAACATAGGTCAGAAAATTACATTAACTAATTTAGTAAGGTGCAAACAAGGAAAATATGAAAAGGTGATAGAGTTCATAGGATGATATCAATTACTATACTCACAAATCAATCTTACTCTCCCTAATGCTAATGTTCAAAGAGTGTTCATGGGGAATTTGCAACCTAGCATTAGGGATAAGATATTATTGATGAGATATCCATCCTTTACACACTTTTGTATGGCTCTTCATGACTATTAGAATTTGGTTAGTATGAAGAATCATCTTCATTGACTCATACTAAGAAATTTGAATTCGTACCTCAAAACATCTATCAACCATTCACAAGGAAAAATAAGAACTTTATCAAGATAAACACACCTCAAACAACTAACCACATTGAGCCACAAGTCACAACCAGAAGTTCAAATCCCTATCAATTTAGACCAAGAGATACATAGTTTACTCAATTTCCTAATTCCCTTCACTCAATAATTTTACAACTTTTAAGCAAGAACCTAATCCAATTACCTTTGATTAGACCTATGGATACAACAAAATCATTATCTACAAACTTCAAGCCAAATTTTTTTTGTCAATATCATCGTACACATGGACATGATATGGAACAATGTATGCATATTAAACATAAAGTTCAAGACGTCATCTATTTTAATCACATCTAGTTGGTTGATGTTAATGATAAAGAAAACAAACCTATTGCCCTACCAAATAAAAAATTGCAAATTTTCACTCAAATCCAATGCCAAGTCATACATCCAACTTTGTGCAAGATTGCAATGATAAGAATGATGATGAAAATGATCTAGACAACATGGTTGCTTTAATATATGTTCAACCTTGTAAGGGCCAAACCAATTTGTTACTCAACATAGCTTTCACACATATCAATGCATTTATACATACATTAGATGTTCCTCTCTATATCATCAGATGTATCAATGAGAAACCTACACAAGGAATACTCATTGATGCTATGTGTGTAGAGAATGTGATCACTAAGGAATTCTTGTATTTTCATGAGCTTTATCAAGACTCTTATGAATAATCAAATGCATAGTTAAAAACTCATGATGGTTTTTCTTTCCCTACGATAGGTTTGATCACTCTTCCTTTTAAAGTTGGACCGAAAAAATTAGATGTATCATTCTCTATCATCCTAACATCGAAACAATTCCATGTGAAGCTATGTTATCCATGTCTATTCTCCATGAATTTCATCCCATCGGTTATCCATAAGTGCATAAAGTTCCCATTTTAAAATAAAATATACTTAGTGCATCATAGTGGGTTTAATCCTTTGGCTTCTTGTAGAAACTTTTCCTTAGACTTTTTTTGGCCCCAACCCATGGAACCAATTAAACCTCGTGACGACTTCTTTTTCAAGTCATATAAAAAATTTAAGGCAAAGTGCATAACAAAATTATCTTTTAACAATATTCTTGAGAATGATAAGGTTGTGATTGTTCCTCCCACCCCACAAGTTGTGGAAAAACTCATGCCTGAAGTAAATTCTCATTGAAATTCACAAGGTATTTATGCTACAGCTCCTCCACCTATATCATACAAGTGACCAAGAGACAATCAAAATATTTCCTTTGTGCCATCAAAAGAGAAACAAGTGTATAGACCTAAGGAGAAAGCAATTTCCCAAACCTTGGTGGTCCTTTCAATTCCTCCCCTAAGGGAAGAAAATAGACCAATGGTCAAGAAACCCACTCTTACCCCTTCACAAGTTGAAAACCAAATGAGAAGAAACATAAATTATAAAGAGTGTAAGCATGGACATCATTCTATTGCTTGTTAGTTGGAAGAAAAGAATAAAACATTACCTAATGATCAAATCCCTATGCAAACAAATCAAAATGAATTATAATTTTCACCAAAATATGGCATCAAACCTTACATATCTCAACCAAAACAAATAATGAAACAAGAACATACAACCAGAAATTATCATTAAACCTCCCATTGTGATAAACATGGATGATGAAAATGAAGATGTTAAAATTTATGAACAAGTGCATAAAGAACTATCTTTATTGTTTTTAAAATCTATGGATTTAGATGGGGGAAACCATGATGATCCTCCTAATGAGAGTGATTCACCATGTGTTCAACCTAGTGATGCTCCTAGTATGACACTTGTTGTAGTCCCTTTGGCTATTTTTCCACCTTCCATATATGATGAGCAATATTATGATGCAAATGATTTACTTTAGATCGGCTTACATGTGCAGCACTATGTATTATTTGTGTTTTCTTGTGTTAAATGCACAAGAAAATTGAGAGGGGGGGTGAATTAGTTGTACCTTAAAACTTCAAAACCCTCACACACATTTAGATCCACATACATTCAATAAACTCTTAAATATGTTATGATGATTTAGAATGAAAAGAAAATAACAAAAATTGAAACAACTTAAAACCATACATAAGAGAGTACCAAATTTACGTGGAAAAACCAAGATGGGAAAAACCACAATGAGGATTAGCTCACATTATAAGTAATAACAACACTAATTACAAGGGATCACTACCAGAGGGCTCATTTCCAAAATAGAAAAGAAGATAGAGAAGAAATGTTACATAGAAAAAATTATCGCAATGCAACAAAAATCTACCACATTGTCACCAACACATTCACAGCCTGATTGAAGAATTGTAAACACCTTCTGCTCACTATATCTAGTAATCTAACACATGAAAGATCACACTACACTTCTCAAATTCACACCCTAACACTCTGCAATTTGCTTCATACTTGTTTATCTCTTCTATCACCCAAACCCTCAATAACTCAACTCTTATTTATATTGTCTTCAACCTTAAAAACTTTCTC
>VDFB02047230.1:267049156-267245713 GCA_007258455.2 Sequoia sempervirens
AAGAGGGAGTGGGAGAGACTAGAGAGAGATAGGGAGGGATACTTGAGAGGGAGAGAAAGAAATAGATGGAGGGAGGGAGAGGGAGAGGGACTTGAGAAGGAGAGAGGGAGGGAGATAGGAGAGAGAGAGAGTGGGAGAGAGAGACCTGAGATGGAGATGGACAATGTTTGTGTGTGTGTGAGAGAGAGAGATATGTCAGAGAGATGGAGAGAGAAAGTGATGTAGGAGCATCCTTGGTTCTTGGAAATCTTGCATCAACCAAAAATATTTTCTTTCAGTTTTGTTCTTGTTCTATTCTTTCTCAGTTCATGTTGGTGAATTCGTCATCTTTGCTCACTAGAACTTGTGGATCTTGGTTTACATTTTGGACATGTTCATCTTCCTTATTCCAAGATTTGAGTGTGATTGGATCTTTTTCCCGCAAGTTATCACTTCTGGATTTCATGGCAGTTTCTTGAACCGACATTGAAATAATTTTCAAGCCTAGCGGCTAATTTGATCGTTTGTGGATCATTCTCGTTGCTTGTGGATCTTAATGGTGTGATTTTAATTGTTCTATGGAGTTTCCCCAACCTTCATTATAGGTCCACACTTCATCTTATGCGTTCGGTGATGGAATAACTCAAATTTGAGGCCGACCTGTCCATGTGCACATTATATTTTCTTTCATTGGAGAATGTTATGATCTTTGGCTGGCGCAGATGTTTCAGCATTGCGGATATGATATAAAGCTTGTAATAGATCATTAGAATAGCAGAATTCAATCAAGGGGAATAATATAGATTTGAATTATAATATTCAGCTCGCATATAGGAGAATATTGGAATGTTGTATTTTTTTGAACATATTGTATCAGGCATGTGAGCCTAATCTATAAGCCTGGATGTTGTCGACCGATTGTAACTGAGATTTATGTTAATGAGAATATTTGCATATACATTTGCCTCCATATTCTATGTTGCTTTCATTGTGTTACTCTTGTTGCATGGTCTGGATTGTTCTCTTTGAGGACTCTCCTACCGTGGCTAGGCCAAATTGGTATCAGAGCGAGATTTGATCCATGTGAGGTCGTCAGAATTCTTGGAGTCCTGTTAAAGATTTGTTGTGGGGTGGCGTATTGAGGATCCGACCTACAGCTACAAAGGATTTCTGTAAAGATGGCGAGAAGAAGAAATTTTAGAGGAAATGGAGTGCATGGAAATGTACATCAAGCTATGATGGAGATGTTGAGAGGAAATGTTGCCAGATTAGATGCAGTTGAAACAACCCAGAGGAGAGGTCAACCAGTTGATGATGTGAGTGATGAAGAGGTAGAGGTATAGGAAGAAAGAGGAAGAGAAGAGCAACTTGGCCTATATCAAGGAGAAGAGAGGTTCATAAGAGCCCGAACTAGAGCGAATATGAAACCCCATTTCAATCCACTGGATTATAATGGTAAGTTGGATTAAGAAGAATTGCTTGATTGGATTACAGAGATGGAAAAGTATTTTGAATTTGAAGGCACCATTGAGGATAAGAAGGTAAAATTTGCTTGTACAAAGTTGAGAGGACATGCATCCCTTTGGTGGGAACATTTGCAGATAGATAGGCAAAGAAGAGGAAAAGAAAAGATAAAGTAGTGGGATCAGATGGTGAATAAGTTGAAGACAAAGTTTATGCCTACGGATTATCAGATCATTTTTTTCTGAAAGTTGCAAAATTTGAAGTAGAAATAATCAAGTGTGATAGAGTATACTGAGGATTTCTATAAGTTGAATATCAGATCTGGACATTTGGAGGATGAGATCGAGCAAGTAGCCAAATATGTGAATGGTTTGAGGTCATCTATGCATGATGAGATTATTTTGATCAAGTTTCAGAGTGTGGAGGAAGCATATCAGTGTGCCCTAAAAGTAGAAGAGAAGTTGAATAGAAGACATGAGTAGATACAAAGAGGAAGAGGTGAAATATTTCAAAGAGGAAGAACTTTTACTGGAGGAGGAAGAGGATCTTTTCCAGATCAAAATAAGGATAAGGAGGTTAGTAAGAATGATAATGCATATCATAGAGGTGATGGAAACTCTTACAGAAGAGGAGGATATGGTGGTTATCGGAACGAAGGTTATAGAAGAGATGATAGAGGGTAGGAGAAAATAATATTTAGGGGGACTTGTTATAAATGTGGTGGAGAAGGACATAAAGCATTTGAATGCAATCAAGGATAGACAAGCAGGAACACATAAAACAATAGAAGAACAACCTTTGTTGAGGAGGATCATGTTGGATCATCTAATAAACTGGAAGATGGAGAACTATTGGTGAATAGGAGAGTATTATGTCAAAGTGATATGGAGCAGGAGCCATTGTAGAGAAAGAATGTGTTTCAGACCAGATGCAAGGTAGCTGGTAAATGTTACAAAGTGATTGTGGATAGTGAAAGTTCTGAGAACCTAGTTTCTGAAGAGATGGTGACCAAATTGAAGTTGGAAAGGTTGAAATACCCGAATCCCTATTAGATAGCTTGGATTCAAGATGAGCATAAGATTATGGTAAGTGAACAATGTTTGGTGAATTTGAAGATAGGAAATTATGATGATGATATTTTGTGTGATATCATGCCTATGGATATATGCCATGTTTTGTTGGGAAGGCCTTGGCAGTATGATAGACAGGCTATTCATGATGGAAAGAAGAATATATATACCATTGTTGCTAATGGGATGAAGTAGACTTTGTTGCCATTGGAAGACGTTCCTAAAGTTGAGGTTTGTACAAATGCTAGGGTTTGTCTAGTTGATGGAAGGAGATTCCTTGATGGATTGAGACATGAGAATGTGTGTTATGCCTTAGTTCCTAAGAAGGATGAAGATTTGAAGCATTGGAAGAACACCCGGAAGAGATAAAGGAGTTTTTGATAGAGTATGAGGAGATCATTTCAGACAATGTACCTCATCAATTGCCACCTATGAGGAGTATTAGTCATTGTATAGATCTGATTCCTGGAGCTAGTTTTCCTAATAAAGCAACACACTAGATGAAACCAATAGAGAATGAGGAGTTGAATAGACAAGTGCAAGAATTTCTAAGGAAGGGTTTGATCAGAGAAAGCTTAAGTCCATGTGTAGTACCTGTTGTGTTAGCACCTAAGAAGGATGGAGAATGGAGGATGTGTACAAATTTTAGAGCCATAAACAAGATCACGGTGAAGTATAGATTTCCTTTGCCTTAGATGGATGACATTATGGATTGTTTGAGTGGAGCTAAATACTTTACAAAGATAGATTTGAAGAGTGGATATCATCATATCAGAATCAGAGAAGGGGATGAGTGGAAAACAACATTCAAGAAAAATGAAGGATTGTATGAGTGGTTGGTGATGCCTTTTGGACTAACAAATGTATCGAGTACTTTCATGAGGTTGATGAATGAAGTGTTGAAGAAATTATTGAGTAAGTTTGTGATTGTATATTTGGATGACATCTTTATTTTCATTAAGAGTAGAGAAGAACATTTGTTGCACATAAGACAAGTTTTGTAGAGGTTGAGATAGGAGCAGTTGCTCATAAACATTAAGAAGTGTAGTTTCATGAAGGAAGAGTTGGTATATCTGGGATTTGTGATATTTGTGGATGGATTGAAGATGGATCCTGAGAAGGAAAGATCAATTGTTGTGTGGCCTACACCTAATAGCATTGGAGATGTAAGATAATTTCATGGATTGGCTAGTTTTTACCGAAAGTTCATTAGGAATTTCAGTTTTATTTACAGTCCTATGACATAAAAAATGAGAGGAGATAGGAAGGATTTTAAGTGGACATCTAGAACAGACCGAAGTTTTGAGTTGTTGAAGCAGAGGTGACTTAGTAGCCTATGTTGGCTTTACCATATTTCAATAAGGTATTTCAAGTAGACTGTGATGCAAGTGGAAATGCAATTGGAGCAGTATTGAGTCAAGAAAGGAGACCTATAGCTTATTTCATTGAGAAGTTGAATGATGCTATGAGAAGATATTTAGTGTATGATCAAGAGTTTTATGCCATAGTTCAAGCATTGAAGAAGTGGATACATTATTTGTCTCCTAAGGAATTTGTGTTGTATATGGATCATCAAGCATTGTAATATTTGAACAATTAAGGTAAGTCGAATCAAAGACACATGAGATGGGTAGAATTCTTGCAGAGCTATACTTTATTTTTGAAACACAGGAGTGGAAATTCAAATAGAGTTGTTGATGCTTTGAGTAGAAGAAGGAATCTAATGACAAAGATGAGAGTGGAGGTATTAGGCTTTAATGATTTGAAGAACTTGTATTAGGAAGACCTGTATTTTGTAGAACCTTGGAGAGCTTGTAAAGAACTAGTTTTGGAGGATAGGAGTCAGTGGTTGGACTATTTCATTCAAGAGGGTATGTTGTTTAGAGGTAATCAATTGTGTATACCCCGAAGTTCAATGAGGGATAACTTGGTGAAGGAAAATCATAGTGGAGGATTGTCAAGACACTTCAGAGTTGATAAGACAGTAGCATTAGTAAGTGAGAATTATTTTTGGCCCCAGATTCATAAGGATGTTAGGATATTTGTGGAGTTGTAGAGTTTTTCAAGTTACAAAAGGAGCTAGTCAAAATGTTGGATTGTATAAGCCTTTGACAGTTCTAGAGAGACCTTGGGAAGATATCAGTATGGATTTCATACTTGGTTTACTGAAGACACAAAGAGGTGATGATTTTGTATCTGTGGTGGTAGATAGATTTTCTAAGATGACACATTTCATACCTTGTAAGAAGACAATAGATGCAGTACATGTAGTAGATTTGTTTTTCAAGGAAGTGGTCAGATTGCATGGGTTACCTAAGAGTATTGTTTCAGATAGAGATGTAAATTTTGTTGGTTACTTTTGGAAGACACTTTGGAAAAAATTGAAGACATATTTAAAGTTCAGTTCTATATTTCACCCATAGATAGATGGACAAACAAAGGTAGTAAACAAGAGTTTAGGGAATTTGCTGAGATGTTTGGTTGGAGAGAAGACTGGAAGTTGGGATTTATCCCTTGAACAAGAAAATTTTGCTTACAATAATTAAGTGAATAGGAGTACAAGAAAGACACCTTTTGAGATTATTATTGGAGTTCACCCTAGAGGTATATCAGAGTTGAGAGACATCAGTATGGAAGATAAGAGGAGTGCAAAAGTAGAAGAATTTGCAGAACATATGAAGAAATTGCATACTCAAGTGAAACAACAATTGGAAGAAATGAACCGGAAGTATAAGGAGAAAGCAGATGAAAAGAGGACATAAGGAGTTTGAAGTTGGAGATGAAGTGATGGTGCATTTGAGGAAGGAAGGATTTCTAGTTGGCACATACAACAAGTTGAAGATGAGGAAGTTTGGACCTTGTAAGAACTTGAAGAAGTTTGATTCTGGAAATGCATATGAAGTGGAGTTACCAGATGGTATGGGTATATCACCTATATTCAACATTGCAGATCTACATCAGTACCATGAAGCAAATTTTAGTGAAGATAGTAAAGAAAAATTGAAGAATCAGCTTCCTAAACAACAATCAGATGAGATTGAAGAGATTTTGGATATCAGAGATGGGAGGAAAACTCATGGAAGACAATACAAAGAGTATCTTGTGAAGTGGAAAGGTAGACCAGTGGAGGATTTTTCTTGGATTTCTCAGGCTGAGGTAGATCATCTTGGTTTTCCATTAGCCCTAACAAAGTGAGGGACTCACTTTTCAATAACCCAGAATGTCTAATGTAGGAGCATCCTTGGTTCTTGGCAATCTTGCATCAACCAAAAATATTTTCTTTCAGTTTTGTTCTTGTTCTTTTCTTTCTCATTTCATGTTGGTGGATTTGTCATCTTTTCTCACTAGACCTTGTGGATATTGGTTTACATCGTGGAAATGTTCATCTTCCTTATTCCAAGATTTGAGCATGATTGGATATTTTTCTGACATGTTATCGCTTTCGGATTTCATGGTAGTTTCTTGAACTAGCACCAAAATATTGTTCAAGCCTAGCAGCTAATTTGATCATTTGTGGATCATTATCACGACTTGCGTATCTTAACGATGTGATTTTAATTGTTTCATAGAGTGTCCCTGACCTTCATTATAGGTCCACACTTCATCTTATGCACCTGTTGATGAAGTAATTCAAATTTGAGGCTGACCTGTTCATGTGCAAATTATATTTTCTTTCATTGGAGAATGTAATGATCTTTGGCCGACGCAGATGTTTCCAGAATTGTGGATATGATATAAAGCTTGTAATAGATCATTAGAATAGCAGAATTTGATCGAAGGGAATAATATAGATTTGAATTGTAATATTCATCTTGCATATAGGAGCATATTGGAATGTTGTATTTTTTAAAACATATTGTATTAGGCCTGTAAGCCGAATCTATAAGCCTAAAAGTTGCTAGCTAATTGTAACTGATATTTTTGTTATTGAGAATATTTTCATTTGAATTTTCCTCCATATTTTTTGTTTCTTTCATTGTGTTACTCTTGTTGCACGGTCTGAATTGTTCTCTTTGAGGACCCTCCTACTGTGGTTGCACTAGAGAGAGAGGGAGAGAAGGAGATGGATGGAGAGAGAGGGAGTGGTAGGGACCTAAGAGAGAGAGAGAGAGAGAGAGTTGAGATGGAGAGAGGGAAGGAGAGAGGGAGAGAGAGACCTGAGAGGGAGATGAAGAGAGAGAGTGGGAGAGAGAGACTTGAGAGGGAGACGGAGAGTGTGAGTTAGAGATAGATACATGAGAGAAGAGGGAGAGGAAGTGAGAGAGACGAGAGAGAGAGGAGAGAGAGAGAGAGAGAGAGAGGAGAGAGAGGAAGGAGGACGGAGGGAGAGAAAGAAATGAGAGAGGGAGGGGAGAAGGAAGAGAGAGAGAGACCGGAGAGAAGAGTGAGAGGAGGAGTGAGAGGGAGAGAGATTGAGAGGGAGATGGAGAGAGAGAGAGAGAGTTGAGATGGAGATGGAGAGTGAGGGAGAGAGGGAGAGAGAGAGACTTGAGAGGGAGAGCGGGAGAGAGATAGAGGGAGGGAGAGAGAGACTTGAGAGCGAGAGAAGGAGAGAGAGTGTAGAAGTTGAAAAACCAACTTCACAGTCCCCAAGAATCACGTGCAAGCAATCACCTATCACATTCAATAGATGTTCAGAAAAATAAATAAAGATGTTATGTATACTCTCAGAGCAAAATTGTGCAAGCAAAAATCAGCATCATGATATTGAATGAAATTGTCTTACAAATAATGCAAAAGCCTTCAAAAAAGACAATCATGCAAAAAGCAAGACATGCACAACCCTAATCCTATTTTGAGCAAAAAGACAGCTCAATAAGATAAGGATAATAATTAACCTAGGAAATAGAATATTCCTAAGTAAACTTATGCTAAAGTGTAATTAAATAATTAATTACACCAACACCCCCCATAAGTGCAACTTAGGGAGAAGCAAATTATTATGAAAATATGAGTCCCTGCAATAAGGCTTGATTAGGTACTCATTTACAAATGTAATGATGAGGTAGAGAAGGAAAACTCAGTGGGACAAAACCCCCCTACAATGATATAACTGTTGCAAAGAAGCACTGGAAAAACAATGTGGAGTAACACTGGAACCGCAATCTGACAAGCAAGGAAATATACTTTTGTCTACAACTAAAACCAAAACTGGAATCATGATAATGTGACAACAAACCCGATGTCACGGAACATTGGAAAACTCACAAACTGGAACAACCCTGGAATCTATGAAGCAACAGTAGATGAGATGATGACAAAATCTGAAAACTGTGAATCTCGATGCCAATGCCAAACTATGACTGAAACTCTTCCATGGGAAGGAGTACCATGAAGACTCTGGAACATTAACCATAAAAACATAGCCCTCAAACTGAGAAGAATCTAAACCAATACAGATCAAGAAACATAATCTTTCAACTGAAGTGTGAACTGATGAATCTGATGTGTCAAGCTATAGCAAAAAAGTGGCCAAAAGAGACTAGGAAACCAGGAAATCCATACGAGCTATCAACAAATCAAAATGGAGATGGCGATCAAAGTGCATGCACACTCTAATTAGATTATTATGCAAAAAACCCCCCTGATGGAACTTTATTTCAGTTCATTTATTACAATACCCAATGATTGTAAAAGGAGAAAATGAAAAACATGCATAAACTACAGAGAAAATGTAAACCTAGTGCATGAAAACAAAATCGAGTGCATGCACAAACCAAGGTTCACATCTGCCTCCATGATGAAAAAAATGACCTCAAATCTGTGTAGAGGTCGGAACCAGCTTTTCGATGATCTCTTGTTTGCGAAAATTTGACATCATGGCCAAAAGTTATGATTTTTTCAAAAAAACTGAATTTACCCTTCAGGAAATGGGTTTTCTAGCAAAAAAAGTTTACTTCTGATTTGATTTCTACAAAATCTGTTCACAATGAGTGGACAAAAACAAAAACCCAAAAATATTTTGAAGCTAATAACAAAACCCAGAAATCGTTTTTTGATCCAACAAGTAGAAGATGAAAAAATATTTTTTTTAAACCTTCAGCCAAGAGGAAAATGACGCGCGCCGATTTTTGTACCACAATTTTCTCTACATCTGTACAAGATATTAAAAATCTAAAAAATACCCAGTTCAGATTCCAACCCTAGCTACAAAACCCAGAAATAATTTTTCCTACAACTGAGTGGAAGCTGGATTTCTGAAGCAAAAAAGAAAAACGGCTTCAATCTCTTACACAGAAAACAAAGCTATGAGAGAATATCTTCAAAACACAAATAGGCAGCAACAGGTCTAGAGCTCTGATACCATATAGAAGTTGAAAAACCAACTTCACAATCCCTAAGAATCACCTGCAAACAATCACCTATCACATTCAACAGATATTCAGAACAAAAAATAAAGATGTTCTGTATACTCTCAGAGCAAAATTGTGCAAGCAAAAATCAGCATTATGATATTGAATGAAATTGTCTTACAAATAATGCAAAAGCCTTCAAAAAAGGCAATCATGCAAAAAGCAAGACATGCACAACCCTAATCCTATTTTGAGCAAAAAGATAGCTCAATAAGATAAGGATAATAATTAACTTAGGAAATAGAATATTCCTAAGTAAACTTATGCTAAAGTGTAATTAAATAATTAATTACACCAACAGAGAGTGTGTGTGAGAGAGAGAAGGAATGGGAGAGACCTGATAGAGAGAGACCTAAGAGGGAGAGAGGGAGTCAGAGAGACCTAAGAGGGAGAGAGACTTAAGAGGAAGAGAGACTTCAAAGGGAGGGAGAGAGAGAGAGGGATAGGGGAGATGGAGAGTGAGAGGGAGATGGAGAGGGAGAGAGGGAGAGGGAGTAGGAGGGACTTGAGAGAGAGATAGAGAGAGAGAAGGAAGGATGGAGATAGAGGTAGAAAGATAGGTCTAGAGTTCAAAGAGAGAGAGAGTGAGAAATATAGGTATAAAGAGGGACAAAGAGAGAAGAAAGGAGGGAGGAATGGGTCCAAAGTTTAAGGGGAGACATAGTGATATATAAAGAGGTAGAGAAAGGGACAAAGAGATATGATGATTTATGAAGATTTTGTCATCTCTTTACTATAAAAAATATAAATATTTCATTATTCATTTCTTTTTCTAAAGTTTCAAGTATTTTGAGATGAGTGTTACAAAAAAATCATGAAAAGGAGACTTTGCATGCAAAAGTAGTGAGCATTTGATGTTTCAAAAATGAAATATGAAGTTCAAATGATTATAATTATTCTTTTGTGTACAATGTAGAAACACCACCTAATCCATTGCGTAGAGCTCTCAATCACCTTTCCAACGCTTGTAAAAGTTGAAATTTTGATAAAAAACGCAAAAGTTATGCCCATTTTACTAAAGAGGGTTTTTTAGGTCTTCACAATGGATATTCATTTTGGTTTGGTAAACCAAAATGGATATTGGCTTGGGATTTGGTTTGGGATTGTCTGACCTAGAAAGTCAAGCCAAAAATGTGTTTTTGAAAATTTGTTTAGTTTTCCGAAGTTCGCCCTTGTGGGTGACGACTTTTTTTTATACCCGAATTTTATCAAATGAAAAGGGTTTATAGAAAAAATTGTCAGCTTTCCACCAATATAAATTTTTTCTTATTTTGAATTTAATAAATAATTATTATTGATTTTCTACCTACATTATGTCCAAAGTCTTGATTGATAGGCTGATTGAAAAACTTCTATAACTTTCAAACTACTTAACATTTTTCAAATATACAAGAGGCACCACATTCTATGCTTCACATACTATAGGATTAAAAAATTGAATTTCATAATTTTTTGACCAAGTTATGGTGGTCAGACACAGATGTTTTAATAATTCTGAAAGTTCTAATAAAAAATCATAACTAATTATTTACATGGAAAAAAAATTACAAAAAAAAATCTGGCACATCCGGGCAAGTGTCTTCTACTTATATTGAAAAATTCAATATATATATATATATATATATATATATATATATATATATATATATATATATATATATATATATATATATATTTTGTACTTAGGGTGGTCAGACATACTCCTGCTTCTTATCTTTTTCCTGAAAATTTAGTACCACCACATTGAAATTTCAAATTTTCTCAAACAAATTTACTTTTTTCCAAAAAATGACTAGTATCCTAGAAACTACATTCAATTTGCTACAACTTTTGTTCTTACATATTTTTCAAATTATGTTAATAACCTAGATTCAAATTTTTATTTCAAGTTGCCTAACTTTGATTTTCTGAATTTTCATCGCCACTTAGAGGCTCCTAGTTTGGACCCCCATGATCCTGCACATACCCGTGCATGATCTTGGGATTAAGGTATGGTATAACCCTTGTGAATATTGTGAATGTTTGTACACTAATGCTCGGTAATGTTGGTATGGACCCAACACTTGATGGAAAAGATATTATTATTATATTATATTTGGGCTAAGTTGATAGTTTATGTGTACTTAATTAATATTCATGGATTAAAATCAAGATTGGAGATCTCATAAAAGAGGAGAGAATGAAATCCCTTTGACATTGTGGGGTGAACTATGAATCCTTTGATTCCCATGAGGGGATATGTAAGCAGGGTCACCATAAACCCTCGAGGTTTAGGTCTAGGTCTAGGAATAACCCTAGCAATAGGAACTTAACACTTTTGAGTTTAAGAATATAATTGGTGATGTTAATTTGTTGTCACCAAGATGAATGAAAAACCTTTGAAATTAACATTTCTAAATTATATGAAATATGCATGCTTAGTTAAATTGGTAGAGGTGGTGAATTGTTAAAAAAAAATGGAGTGGCTAAGGGGCAGATTTTACACCTTCATCATGATTATATCTTCTTTGCATCTATCCTCTTCCTTAAATACCAAATCCACCTCTACCTTTAGTTGTTCCATATTTCCTTCTTATTAGTCTCTCTTCAACTTTCAAGGTGTACTGATAGGCCTCTTTGATAGCTAACAACTTCATCATACTTAGCTCATCTTGAATGTTCATCTTTAGTTCATTGACATATCAGGCTACTTTTTTATAATCTAACTCGTTTTGATCTAACTTGATGGAACTCTTATAAAACTCATTAGTGTAGCATTTCACACTTAATTACCTTTGCTACGAGTTCTATAATTTCTTGAATAGCTCGAACTGATAGTTAGTTGGTAAAATATTGGCTTTCATCTTACTCGCCATTTGAGCCATCTAGTGATTTTCTCCCTATCATTTTGCCTCCTTTTGGCTTGTACCTCCTTCTACTAAAGTGTTGCATGTATCTTTAGATTAGTTTGAGTAGCCTTCACTCTCTTGGGCTCATCTAACTATTCATACTCAAAATACTCCTCCATTTCTATCAACCAGTTAATTAAATCATCTACTTCCAAAATATTTTTAAGTTTGGCAACTCCATCTTTATTCCAAGTTCTCAATATTGGAGATGGATATTATTAGCCTCATTTCTCTTGCATCCATTTCTACATTTTCATTTTTAGATCTTCTCATCCCCCTACTTTAGCTCTTTCTTCTTCATTCTCACTACTAACTATTTCATGTACTTAACCTCTTCTCATATTTTCCTCAAGTGCTTCCACTCTAACCTACACTCCCCTTACAATTTCTAGTACCTCATTCATTATTCTGACCATGGAAACCTCTACCACTATTCTTCTCAAATGCATCTTGTTTTCCTCATTTCCCTCCCCACTACCACAACTCTTCTAGTTGCAACCCTACACAGCAACACACAATCACTATTGTGTTGGACCCTTGCCAACTCTAAGCCAAAGATAATGAACCCTTACCTATAACTATAGCCTACTCTAATACCATGTTGATGGTGCCACCTTATATGTAGTGCTTGGAATTCAAGTTCATAATTCTATTTGATTGTTAATGGTAACAAGTTGTAAGTTTACTTGCAACCTAATTACTTGGATGTTGTTGTAAGGGAGAATACACAACCTTTGCTACAAGTTTTCCCTACAAATTCCAATCCGATTTATATGGACTCAACTTATTATTATAGTGGTTAAAAGTAAAGGAACATCAAATACACACCTACAAACCCACATACATAGCAAACCACATGGGGCTAGCTAGTTTTGTAAGAAAGGAACACACTAAGAGAGAAGATCTAGAATCAAATATATTCAAACACATGAAATTGAGTAGCTCTTTAAATTAAAATCATTCTTCATTGTATTAATTTAAAATATTCCTCATTTTCATATAGTTTCTTTAAGATTAAAAAATTTGAGCAATAAATATTATTTCCTGTATTTTACCTTTGATAGTCCCTTGTTTTCCTTGATTTTGTGAACCTGCCATGATGAAAAATCTCTTTTGGATGGTGGCCCACCTCTCACCTTTCTTGTCCTTCAAAATTTCTAATTTCCTCAAGTCTCTTTCTATTCTATTTTAGATGGATTCAGTTCTCCTCTCACATATGAGGAAAAAAAATCAAATTCTCTATAAGTGATGGCCTCCTTTATCTTTTATCTCATGCAATATTTACATCTCTTCCTTCTTCACACATGCCTTGGGTACTCATTTTTTCTTGCCTCCTCCCTTTCTAGCACCTCTTTTCTAGAATTCCTAAACAATAGGCATTTTTATTTCAGCTGCCTATTTTGAGCACCAAAATCCTATCATAGATGCCAAGCTACCTCTTCCAAACTCCAACCTTCCTAAACCTCCCTCTCATTTCTATTTGCATATGTTGGCTATCCATTAATGCAGCTAGAGGGTTGATTGAATGGTCTCAAAATCAAATGGTTGGGAATTTTTTTTAATTTCAAAATCATAGGCAAAGGAAATGGATGTTGGTTTATGTGGCTAGCATAATTCCCCTAATTCATCATGCTATCAAATTTTGAGTATATCAATCAAATTATTAGTTGAAGTTTATTTTTTTGTTGATTTCAAGGAAAAGGTGACCTCTTTTGACCCCATTTTAGATCCCCATTTCCATGCATATACTATTAGTTATAAAGAAATCATAATTCTTGAGAGTATTCCATAAATATAATCCAACCTTTCAATACAAAAATGGAATCCTTGTTGAATTGATATTTAAATTCTAGATCCATTTTAAGAAAAAACTCTTAAAATCCTAGAACACTCCTCTTTAATTCTTCACAAATCTCAAATCACCAAATTTTATTTGTTGAAAGTGTAGTGTGCTCTATGGTTTGCTAGTTTTTCTTTAAAAAAAATCCTTCAAAAAAATTCATGCACTTTATTCTTTAAGTTAAGAAAATTTAATTTAAAAAATCCCATAGATTTATCCAATTATCTAAGAATATACAATTAAATATATAATATAATCCATGCTTAATCAATAAATAAAAGTAAATCAATATTTAACATTATATAATTCTATTTCTAATAATTATCCTCTATTTAATTTCAATTCAGATTTTACAATAATAACACATAATTCATTATCAAATAATTAATCAGCCATTAAAATCTATCCAAACACTTCAATTAATAATCAAAACACGAATGCCAAATATAAATTAACCATTAAACAAGGTCTATAAATCTAATTTAACAAGTTTATAATTCCAATAGATTGAAATTAGAAGTATCACTAGATGGATAGTTGAAAATTGACCCTACTAAAATAGAAGCCTTTTGAATGTTCCATGCCTTCCAATATGACAAGACAAGGGACTTTGTAGATAAGATTTTAATATATAAATAATTCTACAATATCATATCTATGTCTATAAATTCTATAACAAGTGGTAAATATTTTATTTGGAATAAGAGATAGCAAAATGTATTTGTTGACTTGATTCATAAGATATACGTTGAATAAGATTTGGATTGTTACAGTCTACATGTCCTAGAGAGTTGAAGTGTGAATTAAAAGTGCTATGACAAAGTTATAGAACTTGTATAGATGCGGATTTTTTTTATGTAAAGAATATCTATGAAGTAATAACTCACAGATAATAGCAGAAGGAAAAATTCTCTCTTTTGTGAGGTTTTGTCTTCAGTAAAATATTATTTTGTTCTATAATGTTTGTGTTTCTTGCTCTTGTCTACAAATTATATTCTTCCTTTACTAAAATGTTTCACTTGATAATGCAACTACTTTGTTTATGTTATCCAACTACTTTGTTTGTACTGGTCAAAGTTGATTTTGTCCCATATTCAAAGGGATTTGAATACAACGCTGTAGATACCTAAACGATGAAAACTTACCACTACACTACACTACACTCAATTCTACTTTAGAAACCCATCTTAAATACATTCATAGCATGATAGTCAATTAATTATGATTGCATCTTCAGATTTATTTTTGTAATCAGAGAGATATATAAAATAGGATTGCCAATACTCAAAGTTTCTTGAGGATAATGGTGTATAACAACACATTAGAGAAGAATTACATGGTCCTTGTGAACAATGATTTGAATTTAATCAGAATTTCCAACAGAAGTGCTTGTCATTATGGCATTGCCGTTACAGCTGAAGTACCTCAACACATTTTAGAGCTCAAGGAAGCCAAGATTCAACCTTGTGTGTTCAAGAGTTTAAAAATTGACTACAACACTTGTCAGCATCAGGGTCGTTAATTTTTATCATCCTGTTTGATGATAAACATTAGTGACAGTAAGTTAAAAGTATTCTATAACAGTGCAGCAATTGATTTTTCTAGTATTTGATCAGTTTAGAAACATGAAAGCGTTTTGCTTCAGATGCTTTTTTCCATGTCTTTTATCTCACTAAAGTTTCATTCTTAATTTAAAATGGTATTTCCCAAAAAGCAGCCTTCTCTTAAAAACACATACCTTTATTATCTCATCAGTAACCATGGGTAATGATGATGTATATACTCTGTCTCTTGCATTTCTTGCCTGCCATAAGACAACCAATGTTCATGTGAGTAAACAATGTAGTATGTGTATTTCTATATCCATGGATAATATTCAGCTAGATTCAAAGAAACCATTCATTTTCCTGGCCAAATCAACACACTGTAAAGAGGAAGATGGTAGATTTAGTATCTGAGAGCAAACCAATTTGTTGGTCTAGATGCTATGTGCTTGTGGACATGAAACACCCATTAATGCACCTAATGTGCATCAGATCAACCTTGAAAGGAAATTGAAATTGTTCTTATATAAATTAGATTCATTACAGGCTGCTATGTGCCATTGGTATTCATTCTTCTGTGTCATGCATATTTTACATTCAAACAGTACCATCTCAATCCTATGTACCATCATTGATGAAACAGAAAATTGATACAATTCATGTCTTCTAAGAAATTTGATATAAACCAATAATTGATGGAGTTTTTAAGTCCACTCTTTAGAATGGAGAGACTAAATGGAATTACTTACTTGTTGTTCCCAGTTTGTACATAAAGTCATCAGGAATAGTATACTTGTTTGTGCAAAAATGCCACAGATAATTCCAAGCCAGAGTCCCTGGAATATCCATAAAAGTTTGGCATAAGCAACAAATTGAAATGTTAATAATATTCTATTCTTTTATTTGTAAACACCACCATTTTGCCTGCAGCCTAGGATTCAGATGAAGCATAGGATTCAGATGTAGCAAATAAGTCTTGACAATGAGATATAATATGGAGTTAGCTTTATGCCTACAATTAGTTATGATTATTCTGACTGAACAATTTTGAAATGAACAGATTACTGCTTCGTAGCAAGCCTTATAACAGGGAAAATATTTCATATTCTCAGACCACCGCTGGGAATGGTCTAGCCAGTTGAACGTGAAAACCAGAATTTCAATAAATGTTTTATTTTCAGAATACAGCATTTTATATCATTTATCTGTCAAAATTCTCATTTATCTCTTAAGCATTGACAACATAAATTTCAGAGCTTTGTAAATCAAGTCGGGAAAGTGTAACTGACCCTGCCACCAAGATGCAGTACAAAGCCCAAAAGGACGGCCATAGGAATGCCAACCATGTAGTATGCCCCAAGATTAACATAAGCACACAATTTTTGCCACCCACATCCTCTAACAATGCCTGAAATATTATTTTCAAAAAACCATTACTTCAACAGAAAATGTTTTTGCAGTGTTTACTTCAAGATGAATATTTTTATAGCTCCAAATATGAGTATCGAAAGTAAATCTGAACCTGAAAGAGCGCCTTGGAGTCCATCTAAAATTGAAGAGGCTGCTAGCAGTGGGATCATGGTTGCAACATAATCGATAACCTCCTTTTCATTGCTATAAGCATAACCCCAAACATTTCGTATAGAGAATAAAAGACATCCTATCACAGCTGCCTCAGCAATTGCCATAAAGAACACTACATACACTGCTAAGCGCGCAGCATTTGAGTGTCCAGCTCCTAATTCATTTGAAACTCGTGTACTGCCAGGCAAATATTGCGAACTTTTTATATTAAAAATGGCTTGGATTAAATCTTTGACAATCTAATATCCTAAAAAAAATTCCTTGAAAGGTTAAAGTAACAACTAACAGAAACAGTGGAAATTTACTAGTTAGTTGTAAAATGTACTAACCTTACAGCAGCACCCAAACCAAAGGGAATCATATATGCTAGAGTACCAGTGTTAAGGCTGCAAAATATAAAAATAGCTCAGATAAAAATAAAGTAGATGCAATAAAATACCCTTATTAAGATTCATTCATAGTTAAAATTCTTATACCACATTTCATAATAAAAATTCTCACATTTGCACATACATACTTTATTGAAAGAACTGATGTCTCAAGTTTTGGATTGGGCAACAAGCCTGACAAGAGAATAAGCATTTCAAAGGACCAATACTCCAAGCTGTTGACAGCCATAGAACAATGAAATGACAAAATAAGTTTAGAAAAAAATTCTGCTACAACCTGCCATGCATTATTAACATCTTACAATATATTATGATGAACAAAAATTGATCTGGTTTATTTGCTAAATTGTTCGTCACATGCTATGAAATTTGAATATCCGGAAGGGTTAAGCCTTAAAGAACGTATATTAACCACAAAAAATGCTATGAAGTATTACACAGATAACTTGGACCAAATCTTGTAGCTAAGAAATTAAACTAGTATACCAGATCATCAATGAAGATGGAATGGCAAGCTTAAGAAAATCTTTAATATCATGGAAGGCCTCCCTTGTAAAGGATGTCCATGTCTGCTTGCATAAAGGCGAGATGTTAATATATAGTAAGAGAAGTGCCACATTGACCCAGTTGGAAATGCTGCTTGCCAAGGCAGCCCCTTTACTACCTAATCCAGTTTTAAATACCAAAGCCCAGCAAATGGGAACATGGAAACACATAGTAATTGCAGAGCATAGCATCATGGGAAAGACAATACTTTGTGACTGGAGGAATTTTTGAAGGGGTTGAAGAGCTGCATAAGCAAACAGGCTGGGAATTAACCATCTGGCAAATTTGCCTGCTTCAAAAGATATTAAAGGGTCCTGCCCAAATGCAATTAGAATGTTGCCCATATATGCCCACACCACAGCAAGAGGTATGCTCACACAGAAAAGAGCAAAAATTGCTCTCTGTACGTGAATCCCAAGCTGATGGTATTGCTTTGCCCCATAGGCCTGTCCACATAGTGTTTCCAAGGCACATCCCATTCCCATCTGTACAGGGTGAAGAGAAAAATAGTTAGTCTTCTAAGCAAGATTGCATTCATGACTTCTAAACAATAAGTTCGGATTTCTTTACTTCACTTTATAGAATTATATTGGATTCATCAAAGCAGATTACCAGCCTCTAAATAACTTCTGTTCTGGCACCAAGAGCACATCTAAAAGATCAAATTTGATTTTTGTTTCCTAAGGCTTAGAGCTCTAGTTCAAAGGTGCAATACAGGATCATAATTAGTAAAGACATTTGTATCTGCCGAGCAACCCTAATTGAAAAAACCAGGTTACCTTAGAGAATCATTTAGGAGGTATTAATAAATTTCTTAGAACTTGTAGCGCTAACTATCGATAACAGAAAAAGGATGTTTATTTAGCACCTGGGTGCACAGCTTGACTGCAAGTGCAAGAACATTAAAAGCCTGCCATATGCTTTGAGTCTGTATTTAGTCTCTTGTCAAATACCTTTTAAGCACAAAATGTTTCAACAGTACATCATTATCAAAATAATATTTCGGGGATCAAGTGCCTCTTCAATATTTAGTCATTTGCAATAACCCATCTTTCATATGTAGTAATTTGTTTCTTTCAAACATCTTATATCAAATATGGTTTGCAGGGGATGGTTATCTATAAAACAGAGCAGTTTGATGTCTGGTGATTTTACGCTTTACAACGGGCATTTCTTAGTTCAAGATCTATGCAATCATGTACGTTAGGACCCAGTACAATTAAGCATACGAGTACCAGTCACTCTAGAAGGAAAGGAGTCCAGATTCTCGAATTATGGTTTGATTTCTCAACCTTTCTAAATCTTTTTCCTTTATGGGAATTTAACAAGGAAAATGATCTCAGAAAAGTATTCAAACTATGAACTCTTGCTATAAAAGCAAACCAAAAACAAGGAGGTTTGTTAATCATACCAGGACAGTGAAGCCGGAGACACTTGCAAAGGAAATAGCAATAGATGCACTAGAGAGCGCAAGCTCCCCTAAATGGCCTACCACCATAACAGATACTACCTGCAAGCTATATTGTAACAAACTCACAGACACCATAGGCCCTGCTAGCCAGCATTGTTTCTTTACTTCCTCCCATACTAGAGCTCCGCTCCACTTCACTTCATCCTGCTCATCTCCGAATACAAATGTTTCCTCCTTGGCAAGAAGCGGATCTAGCACATCATTCTCATGCCTATGGCTATGAATTGAATCACCTCTCTCCATGGTTGATTGAATGGAAGAATTAGATTCAACCAACTTAAACGCCGGATTTTATAGTATAAGAATATTGAATCGCCTCTCTGTAAAAGAGATGCGGAAGAAAATAAATAAAGAAATAAATTGATCTTCCAATTTATCACAGTTTTTTAATTCTCGTTGCTTGTGAAGATAAGCGTGACAAAGTTGACCACGGGACAAGATGTACATTCAGGTCGCTTGAAAATTCTGGGACCCGAACAATCAGTGTGAATTTTGTACATATGAGTAAGAAAGACAACTATATTTTTCTGCTGTTTTGGAATTTGATAAAAGAGAACGTGTTTTTAATTATAGGTAGCTTCATGTTTAGGGATTTCTTCTGATTAACTGTAGGCTATTCTACTTAATCTAGTTCAGTGTGATTTTTGTTTCTTTGTGATTGTAGATTCCTGAAATTGTCTTGGTCGGAGAGTAACATTTTTTTTATAAATTTTCACCTTTTTTCTTAATAATTATCTAATTATTATCAAGTATCATATTCTATTATTAATTAAATGTCTTGTTATTTAATTAATTCATGCTAATTCGGATTAATTATGTCTTAATTATCATTAATCTTCCTCATTAATTAATCTTATTTATTTAATTACATGGCTAATTATATTTATTCTTCTATTTTAATCAAATAATTATCATTAATTGTTTAGTTAACATTCAACACCCTTCTTAAATTAAATATTTGTTATTAATTATTTAATTAACCACTTTCACATTTCTAGATTAAATATAATTAAATTAATTATTTAATTTCACCTATTCATCTCAGCATTATCCATTCACTATAAATAAATGAAAAAATTATTTATTAATTAATCTCACTTGTATGTTCGTTTAAATAATTAATTAATCATTTAATTAATTATCCTCTTATTTATGATTCTCTCTTTTGTAACTAACACTTTCTTCCAATTGACTTGGATAATCAATTCTAGCTCACTGATCAATCAAATTAGTTAGCTTCTACTCAATCTGAGTTAACTAATAAATCAATTCTCCCAACAAAGCAATCAATTCACTTTAACTAATTCATGCAATTAGTTAACTCTTTCATGCATCCACTTAATTAGAATCCTATAGCCAGTTGCACTCAGTTAACTGGGCAATAAATTCCTCTCAACAATCCTCAACCATTGATTTTGATCTTGCACCTCTCAATTTGGATCGTTCATTTGAATCAACCATTTCTATAAAATCAACCCCCACATCTTGTTGATGGCTAACCATGACCTTTGGAGTTTTGCATCATTGCTATCATTCACACACTTTTGAGCTTGAAGTGAAGAAGAGCATACTAAAATCTAAGAACAAAGCAAATCAAAGGAGGACAATAGAAGTAATTCATGTCAACACAATGAAGACCTTAAATTGTATTGTTTAATTAAATCTAATTTCATTTGTGTTATTTGTTTTCTATTGATTGATTTGGATTGCATTTAGGTATTGAATTGTAGATTTGTGGTTATTGCTTTAATTCTTTATCTCCATTAAGACCAATGTCTAATTTTCCAAGTTACAGTGATAAATAAAGGATTGTTGGTATTTTAAAATATTTTAAAGAATTTTTCAAATTGCGAGGTCTAAGTTTTCAATCAATTCTCTTGAGAGATTGGTTTTACAACCTTGGGTAAATATTCACAAATATCAAACAAATATGTAATGGCCTAGATGCAAAATTTGAAGAACGTATTGACTCTTTTTAGTGTTCAAAATATGGATGTTCTTAAGAATGCTCCTTGTAATATGGATAGTACTTAGTTGTTTCTAGATGAATTAATGTCTTTAAATACCAAGAAATAGCAAAATCGCAAAATTAATAGATAGAACTCCCCTATTGGCTCGCCCTCCCAAGTGTCCTCCTTGGATATTTCTCCCCCTAGCTCCCTCTAAACCTCTAACCCTTCCATCCACCCTAAATCCCCTCCCCAAAACATGCATCAAGAGCAAGTCCATGGTGACTCTCAGCTAGACGATATCATTTGTGCAAGTTGTGCCCCTTTGCGGCTTAAAATGAATGAAATTTGTGAAACAACGAATCTTTAAAATGATATTTTGAAATGGTTGCTTTCACAACTTGTTATTACTAAAGAAAAAATTCAAAAGTTGGAGATGACGATGCTCAAGAATAAGTAGGACTAGCTGGGGGAAGTTGAGGATGCAGGGCATTGGAACATGTATGTTGACCAACCTTGCCAAGTCCTTTGAGAAATGGGCCAAGATGGAGACAAAGATTGATGAGATAAAATCTGCTATTGGGACCTATGAGGAAAGGAAAAAAACTACAAGATGAGATGGCCACTATGAGAAGCAATCAGGAGAAAACTCTTCGTAGTCTACAAGAAATTGCAGATTACAATAAAGAATATGTGAAGATTACGACTATCACTATCCAAGTGTTCCAAAAAGAGCTTAGGAACTACTATGGTAAGTGTGTGGGGGAAGATCCTCTAGAGGCTACTGTCTCCAAGAAGAAGGGAAAAAATGTTGTCAATTCTACCTTTCCTTTGATTAATGATGGTGAAACCAAGAAAAGAAAGCCAATATCTTTCAAAGAGAAACTACAAAATTTCTTGGTGTTCACAAATGGCAGGCTGTCAAAGGCCTCCAGCTATTGGGTGACTAGTAGTTGTCTCTAGTTTCTTGTAGGTTTCTTTCTATCTTAATGCTTTGTTTATTTGCTAGACTTTTAATCTATCTTTTTATTTTTTGGGTTTCTCACTTCTTGCAAGCTCCCTTGTGTGGCCTTTATGGTCATTTTTGTAATGGGAACATGCCCTTCCCATCTATATGTTAATCAGGACCAAATCACAAAAAACATTTACTAAGTTGTCTCCTAGTAGCTAGGGGGTGAGAGTCAACAATTTAAATTTTAAAATTTTGAATTTTGAGTCAAAACTGCATCACACAAGGTCACTCATGCACATTGAGAGATTGATCAAGGGTAACAAATACCATAGCTTAGAATAAAAAACATGGATATGCAGAAGTGTGGGATAATAATAAGGTGATGAGTGAGAATAGGTGCATAAGGTCAAGATACAATTGAATATATAGAACTACATGTTTGTGAGAGTAAATAAAGATGGATATATGGATCTAAGAAGTAGCCTACCATTGTTAAAATTGACTCAAGCACAAGTGAATGAGGAAAAATATAGATAGAACACACTAGATCCTTGTTAAAAGGGCACCCATTGACCCACTCCTGCTCTCATGGAAGGAACTAGTCAAGTGGGGGTTGGACCGAGGGATTGTCCACTTCACATAAATGTAGAATGTTCATGGATGGGAGAAGGGTTGTTGTGGTCTATCCAATTTTATTAATGAAAATGAATGGGATGACGATGGATGGTTTGATTATTATTTTTTAATTTTTATTTAATGCAATGTCATTTGATGTCATTGGTTGAAGGGTCACATTGGAGTTATTTTTTTATTTTAGTGAGAGTGTTGAGATCTTTCATTTTCAAGTTCCAATTTGAAAATCAAGATTTAAAATGAATGCATTATGTTGGGATCAAGCATTTTGCAAGAAAATTATCAAATTTAATGTACTTTGTCTCAGAGAAATACTTTGAATCTATTCTAAATAAAATAAAGATTTATATTCTAACCAAGAAATGATGACACAATGTTACTATTATCAAGAAATTTTGAATTTTTTAATTCCTAAATGAAAGGTTTAGAATTCTTGTAAAGAATATATAAATAAAGAAGCTTCATAAAATATTTTTGGTGTTGTTGATTGTGGCCTGTGTCCTTAGAGAACCTAAATTTTTGTTGATTCTCCTTTACGACAATTGGAATCTCTTCTTGATGACAATGAGAATTGGAAAGCTTTGAATCTAGGTTGTGGACATTAAATGGAAGATGTATGAAGCTTTGAAGTTTCAATATAAAATGAAAAGTACTCATACAGTCATGTGTTGAGCATAAGAATGTTGTAGGTGGAGGCCACAATGCAAAAGGATTAATTCTCTATATGTGACTCACTATCCTTGTTCTAGAATTAAGGAATAGGGAACGTGGAGATATTATCATGAATCTTGGAAAAATGCAAAAAAATCAACCTCTTAGATGCCAAAGACAAGGGGAGTGAAAATAGGATTGAGGCTTCTCAATCACGGGGAATTATTTGGGAGACTTGACTTAAGAGTTGATGGATAGATGAATCTAATTGATTGAGAGTTAAGAGGAGAGGAGAATTATCTAGGGGGAGTTAATGCTCAATAGGGACTAGAATGGATTCTTAATTAGGACAAAAATGGTGGCAAGATAGCCAAAACCAAAGTAATTATTTGTCTACCAAACACAAGGTAACTACTTTTGCTGGGTTGGTCCCTCAATGAACCAAATAGTCTCCCAAGAAACCCTTTATTCAAAGATCTACAAAAGGTTTTTAGTGTTGCACAATTACTTGGAACTCAATTTGAAGGCTAAATGAGGTGGATAAGAGGCTAATAAGGGCAAGGAAACTATCATCATGTTGGGAAATACTAAGAGGATATGCAATCTAAGGCATGGGGGTCATGATTTGGATTGTCAAATCATCATTGGACTATCATGCTAGCCTATAGAATTTGAGGCACTTAGAAAGTCAAAATTAGCACAAAAGTGTGTCATGTGTCACTATGTAATAATATTAAGACATTCCATCAAAATGGATTGAAAACTAAATGGGAATTAGCATGGGTATGCAAGTTTAACCATTACATATTTCTCACACTTTGAGGTGCATGTGTATCCTAAAATGAACATGTATTTCAAAGTATATGAGCATTCATAAACATACATGATAAGTAAATATTTGAACATAGTTCAAGGATATAGGGTTCATGTAAAGTAATGGATCCACTAAATCTCTTTGTGTGTATGCCCTCTTCTTGGCATGCACACTTCATATGGACTTACAAAATAGGGAAAAGATGTACAATTAATAGCTAATGTCTAATGAATGAAATAGGCACAAATTACAAGCTTGTTTTAATTATTTATTAATTAAAAATATAGGGATATAAAGAGGGGTTATACAATTCTATGTGTCTAGTAAGTGGTGTGGTAATACTCCACCTAATATGGTGATAGTATGATGGTATGACATATTAGAAAATGTGATGTCATGTGATCAAGATCCATATGGTCATGGTGATAAGTCTTAAGTATCACAAATCACTACCTAAAATCTCAGCATAAGAATGTTAGTGACAATATATTCTACCTCTGATTGGTTGAAAGGAACATGCACAAGGAATTGGAGGGGGGAAATAATATGAAATGTAAATATAAGTGAATAAATCATATAAATAAGGTAATAAGTGTCATGGATAACATCATTTGACAAACAAATAGGTAAATATCAAATGATAATCATGTAAATCATATAGAGTAGAAATAATAACCATTATAAGATTTCCCCATAATAGGAAAATCATAAGTTGAAAATGGCCCTAAATGCACAATATAAGTGGTATGGGAAGACATGGTGTCCCCAATGTAGCTCTTGATACATTTTAGGGCATGCAAACATATAGTAGGGTGGAGAAGGCATCATGTCTTGAATGTGACTAGATAGCTCTAGGAATGTAATCAATCGTGTAAGAACAAAATAATATGGGGGGTATGATAGCCTCCAATATAAAACCAAGCTAGCATAATAGAAAATGGGAAAAATAAGATTCCCACATTCTAATAATCAGCTATATTTAGACTCTTGTCAAATGTTTTTTAAGCACAAAATATTTAATAATACATCATTATCAAAATAATTACGATTACCTACATCTCATAAGTAGTAATTTGTTTCTTTCACACATCTAGCTAAAACTCGAATTACCCACTTGCGGTCATAATATCAATTGTCACCCAAGACTCAAACACAGTAAGCAGCATTTCAAAGAGTTTGGTCACCCATTTTCCCAGATCTACTTAACTTGCAGCCCCACTTTAACAAAACCTTTAAGAAAATATTGTTCCTCATAAACCACTTATTATTAGAGCTACCTACTTCAGCAATGCACCATTATGAAATAGTTACTCTATTGTGGGACCAAAAGATATATATATCAAAAAAGGGTTGCAGGGATGGCTTATCAATAAAACAGAACAGTTTGATGTCTTATGATTTTAGATTTTACAACAGTCGTTTACTAGTTCAAGATCTATATGCAATCATGTAAGTTAGGACTCAGTACAAATGAGCATATAAGGACACCAGTCACCCTGGAAGGAAAGGAGTCCAGATTATCAGATTATGGATTAATTTTTCAACCTTTCTAAATAAATTTCCTTTATGGGTATTTAACAAGGAAAATGATCTAAGAAAGATATTCAAACTATAAGCTCTTACAATAGAAGAAAACGAAAGCAAGCAAGTTTTGTTAATCATACCATCACAGTGAAGCTGAAGACACTTGCAAAGGAAGTAGCAATAGATGCACTAGAGAGAGCAAGCTCCCCTAAATGGCCAACCACCATAACAGATATCACCTGCAAGATATATTCTAATGAACTCACTGACACCACAGGTCATGTTATCCAGCATTGTTTCTTTACTTCCTCCCATACTACACCTCCGTTGCACTACACTTCATCCTCTTCATCCCCAAAGAAAACTACGTCTTCATTGGCGAGAAGTGGATCTAGCACATCATTCTCATGCCTATGGCTATGAATTGAATCACCTCTCTCCATGGTTGACTGAATGTACATTCAACCAATGTTTATAACATAAGAAAAGACAATTTAAGTTTTCTCCTGTTATTGGAATTTGAGAAAAGGGAACATGTTTTCAGTTACAGGTAGCTATCAACATAGTGGCACAGACTCATTTGTATGGAGGGGAGAGTGGTAAAGATGGAATAATGTTTAGGGATTTCTTCTTTTGTTTCTTCAAGATAGATTAATGTTTAGGGATTTCTTCTTTTGTCTCTAAAGATTTAGGGATTTCTTCTTTTATCTCTTAAGATAGATTCATGTTTAGGGATTTCTTCTTTTGTCTCTAAAGATAGATTCATGTTTAGGGATTTTTTATTTTATTTTTGTCTCTTAAGATAGATTAATGTTTAGGGATTTCTTTTTCATCTCTTTAAAGATGGATTCATGTTTAGGGATTTCTTCTTTTGTCTCTTAAGATAGATTAATGTTTAGCAATTTCTTCTTTTGTCTCTAAAGATAGGTTCATGTTTAAGGATTTCTTCTTTTGTATCTACTTGTGGATTTGATCTTTGAGGTGCAATTTTGATTCGACTAAATGAAGGTTATTCTGATATAGTTCATTGTGATGCTTGTTTTCTAGTGATATATAAGGATTGGTGAAATTTTAAAATATTTTGAAAAAATGTGAATTGTGAGGTCCACGCTCTTAATCATAAAGACATATTGAGCATGAATAAGAATGTTGTAGGTAGAGGCTATAATGCAAAAGTCTCAATTTTCTATATATGAATCACTATCATTGTTTTAGAATTAAGGGAATAAGGAATGTAGATCTATTAGCAAAAATCTTGACAAAATACAAAAAAGATTAACCTTTCATATGTTAAAGGAAATGGGAGTATAAATAGGTTTGAAACTTCTCAATCACGGGGAATTGTTTGAGAGAAGACTTGAGAGTTGTTGGATAGATGAATGGAGTTGATTGAGAGTTAAATGGAGAGGAGAATTAGTCTAAGGAAAGTAATTCTAAAAAATGATCTAGATGAATGGAGTTGATGGAGAGTTAAATAGAGACTAGAATGAACTCTCAGTTAAGACTAAAAATGGTGGCAAAACGACCAAAACTAAAGTAATTCTATGTATACCACGCACAACAAGGTCACCCTTTTCTCTAGGGTCAAGCCCTCAATCAACCATATAGTCTCCCAATAAACCCTTTAGTCAAAGGTCTACAAAAGGTTTTTAGTGTTGCAAAAGTACTTGGAACTTAGTTTGAAGGTTAAAGGAGGTGGATGAGAGGCTAGTAAGGACAAGGAAACTATCATCATGTTTGAAAATGTTGAGGGGATATGCAATCTAGGGCATATGAGTGATGATTTGGACTACCATTCTATTTATACAATTTTAGGAACTTACAAAGAAAAACTTAGCACAAAAGTGTGTCATGTGTCACTATATAATCATATTAAGACATTTCGTCAAAATGGGCCCAAGACTAAATGGGAATTAGTGTGGGTATGAAAATTTCGCCATTATATTTTCCCATACTTTAGGGTGTATGTGAATCCTAAAATGAACATGTATTTCAAAGTATATGAGCTTTCATAAACATGCATGAAAAGTGAATATTTAGACATAGAAGGATCTATAGGGTTTGTGTAAAGTAATGGATCCACTAATTCTCTTTGTTTGTATGCACTCTCCTTGGCATGCATGCTCTCTAGGGACTTATAAATAGGGAAAAGTTGTGCAATGAGTAGCTAATGTTTGACAAGTGAAATAGGCACAATTTACAAGCTTGTTCTAATTATTTATTAATTAAAAATTTAGGGATAGAAAGAGTAGTGTTATAAAATTCTACTTGTAAGGAAAGTGGTGTGGTAATACTCCACCTAGTATGGTCATAGTGACATGGTATGACATATTAGAAAATATCATGTCATGTGGTCAAGATCCATATGGTCATGGTGATAAATGTTTTATGTAGCATAAATCACAACTTAAAATATCAACACAAGAATGTTAGTGATAATATATTCCCCCACTAGTTGGTTGCATAAAACATGCACAAGGAATTGAAGGAGGGGGAAAATAATAAAAAATAAAGTAAATATAAAAAAACAAACTACATGTAAATAAGGTAATAAGTGTCATGGATAGCCTCATTTGACAAACAAGTAAGTAAATATAAACTAATAATATATTTAGTTAATCATTGAGAGTCGCATGACTAACTAAGACCTTGTCTAGATTCATTAAACCTAGACACTTTCCATAAAACTCAAACTAACTTTGCATCTCATCCATGCATTTCATACATCTGAAATATCAACCATTCATATAAGGATATACCCTTTAATGTTTCCCTAATCAAATCCTAAACCTAGCCTTAATCAATCCTCATAGACACTTGTCGCATGACTACAAATTTTGATCCAAACCCTAATCCTCAATCAATCCTAGCCATCAATCAACCAATCTATCTTGGCCCTTGATTTCGCTCTTGAAAATTCTATAAATAAGAGGCATCTCATCCCATTTGAGCATCTTCCTATTGGACTCAGGGAACACTAAGAGGGGGCGAGATGAATCAATGTTCAACAAATTTAAACTTTAAATCCAAATCTTAAACCATCCACATCACATAAACATAAATAAAGATGCAAGCACATGAAAAAGATAATCAAAGCACCATAACACCAATATTTTTACGTGGAAACCCTATTAGGGGAAAAACCATGGTGGAGATTATTCCACAATTATACTTTGTTAAAAGTATGAATAGAAGGGAATGCACTTGCATTCAGGCACATTGCCTAGAGCTCACCACTCAAAATAAGGAAGGCTCACTACCTTACAAAATGTTTTTGATTACAACAAAAAGTTGAACTGAGAGGATAGCATCTCCAAATGCCTGGATTCAGTTCCAATGAAGCTCAGTGGATGATCTTCAACCCTTCTGACTGATTCTATATTTCTTCTCTACTCTACTCTGCTCTTCTCTGTTTTTATGCCCTTCTCAAATTGTACGTAGATCGCTCAATCACCCTTCTAATATTCGCACACACATTTGATTTTCTCTTCACACATATTCACACACTTACACACTTGCTTCTCTCTCACACAAAATGAATTACTAATTTCGCATATATATCTACTAACAAAGATTTCATCACTTCAAGTCGGCTTTAACAAAACATGAAATATCCTTCAATGGTTTGCTCAAATCACAAATTAAATTTGATGCACACCCACACAAGTCGGATAAGACATAGATAGAACCCAAAAAAAAATAGCCAATACAATAAATTATTAAACAATTACTCCTTATACATCTGCGACATGTGGCATTCACTAGGTCAGCCACAATGAGCGAATAAACAGAAAAACATCCTGTCAAAGCATTCAACCGGATCTCCTAACTCATACAATGATCAATGCAACATCACAAAACTTAACAAAAAGATAGTATGGATGCTTAAAAAACTCTCAAAGATCCACAACTCAAAATGATGATCCGGTGAGGTGTACAGATCGATATACTGACTAGATACCCTGTTCTTTATACTTTTTGCCGATAAAATACTATTCACTACATTTCCTGCCAGTATGGATAAATCTTGGTCTGCAGACCGAAGGGATGACTTAGGTTTCCATCAATTAAAACACTAGAAGCCACATTCCATCAAACAAGCCATATGCCAACAATCTCCCTCTTTGGCATTGATGGCGACACTAAGTGAAAAATGACTAAGTGTCAAAATTCAAAATTTCAAAACTCAAACTCCCCCTTAGAATGATAAAGCATTTTTCACTGCTCTCCTCCCCCTTTGACATCAATGACAAATATATTCTTCACTCAACTCTCTCCTCCTTTTCAAAAATTCAAAATTTGAAGTACAACTGCTTCTTAAGTTAGAAAATTAACTTGTACTTATCTTTCATGCCCAGGAGAAATTTCTTCCATGCTTCTACAGAAATCCCAATGATTAAAATCATGCTATTATTCTCAAATGTCTTGTAATAATTTGAATGAGGGATTTCAGGATTGTAATTTCTTCTAGTTTTTCTCCTTTCCTCAAGACCTCAATCAACTGCTCCAACCTACATTCAGTCAAATCCTTGAATTTCCAAAAGTTTCCACAAGAGTGTTTCTGGTAAAGTGGAATTTTTCATGCTCAGACTACAATTCCCGAATCTTTTTCTTGACTGCTCCATCTTGGTCCTGAAGCACACTATATTCTTGACCAATTTTGATCAACTCATCTTCAATTTTCTCCAACTTTTCCTTATACCTCCCAACAACATGGGGCCACCAAAGATAATAGTTGTAGATGCTATTGGTTGAATTAATGCATTGTCTCAACTCATTCATTTTATTTTTTAGTTTGGTAAGGGACAACCTAAACTGCTCCTTCAGGTGTAGAATTACTTCTTCCTCTTTCCTGTCCTGAGGCTTAGAGGCCATAGCTTCCCTAATACATTCAATCATTTCTTCTGGAAGAAAATTCTTCAAACTTTCCAATCTAATGTTGTTATGCAAAAAGTAAGAACTCAAGGTGTTCTCAATCAAATCCTACTCATATGAGGGTCCATCTAACCATATGTCAGCAATCTTGTGCATTCCATCTTCCTCCTGAACAATCTGCAGTATCTTTGTTTTGAATAAAGCACCTTCTTCATCACTTCCTTCTGCTATTGGTTCAATTGATTCTGGTTCATCCCTAGGAGTATACTCATTAAAGTCTTCATCTGGTATATCCAAAATTATCTATCCTTTGCCTTTTTCTTCAGATCTTGGAAACTTATGTGCTGGAGGAGTGCCATCAACAATTTCTTGTGCTCTCTTCTTCTTCCCCAACACTTCACCAGAAGAAGATCCAATTTCAAGCATCTTTACCGGAAGGGAAATACTAACTTCTCCAAACTTCCCTAGCAATTCCTTAAAGAAATTTCCATATACTTGCTCATAATCTCCCAAAGCATTAGAATGCTCAAAAAAATTCTTACAAACCGGTTCACTTTCCTTCCATACCACATTATCATTCTGAGGCAAGCAATTTAGAAAATACATCATGATACATATGATCAAGGTACCAAACCTGAAGGGGTAATCTGCTTCTTTCGTCAATTGCATATTTTCCATCAACTGATCCTTCAGCAATCCACACAGATCAAAGTCTTCATCTTCCCTTATCATTTTGTGAGTGATATAACCTACGCCGACCAAAGTTGTGCCTTCCCTATTTCTAAAGAAAATTTTGTATGAAATCCCATGTGCAACGTACCTTGTTATTGGATCTTTGATCGTTGAAATTACTAGAGCCCTCTAATCTCCTGTCACTCTGGTTAAGGTTTCAACTTCCTTGTTCCGAATCGACTTATTTTTCAGAATATCCCCAATATTGCATAGACCAGTTAAATTTCTAATCACATCAAAATAAGTTAGGTTTTGTCCAGGTTTAGATTGTCCTCATTCAATCTATTCAGGATAAACCTAACCACTTCTATGTTGACGAAATAAGGAAACTCATTCCAAATGTCCAAAATTTTATGTTTCGCACCTTCAAGCCACTTTAATTCACCTGCTGGAAACAAATTTCTCACTGCCCTAATATTTCCACTACTATACTCATCCAAATTCACCATTCCTTTGATTTGGTTCATTTCTCTTTCTGCACGAAGCAAGTTTTTCTACCGAGCACAAAATTTGAAATTTTACAAGCAACTGAAATACTTGATGAATTCGCTGCTGAATTTTCTCTACTCCTTTTGAAATTTCACTGCAAAGGCTCTCCTTCTATTCTCCTTCAATGCAAGGTGACAAATGAGGGTTCCAAATACCCTTTTATATCTTCGCACACCTAACCTTTTTTCTGCATTAAATATTTTTCCATAGGAGTTCTAGGTACTCTGTTTTCTCAAACAACAAAAGAAAAAAAATTGTTTGTGGAACTTCTACTTCTCATAAGCGATCACTGATGCATTTGCAAACTTCTATCACAACTACTGACAATTTCCTGCATTTCAGTGCCAGCTACTGACAGGGGAACAAAGGATTTTTCTTGAAAAGACTCCCCCTAGGCCTATGGCTTGAGATCAATTTCTGGAGGAATTACCAAAAGAAGATTTTGGTGCAGACTTATTCCCTTCATCAGAGTCACTCTTCCTTACCCATGTTTTCTTCATCTGATCTCTAATCTCTTCCACAATCACTTTCCCTTTTCCTTTTTCATCTTTCTGTGAGATTTTTCCCTTGTATACCGGACCTCTTCTATCCATGTTTTCGTTCTTGCAAAATCTTGCAATGTGACCAAATCTATTGCAATTGTAACACACTGGATTTCTTTTTCTAGACCATTCAATCCATTGATTTCCCTTTGATCTGCACTGATTAGCAATATTCCCAAATTTTCCATAGGTGTAGCATTTAACATTCCTTACACTGACAGACATACTTATGCATTCAACTGAATTATGACCAAATTTTTTGCAACTAAAACACTGACCGGGAAATGATGGAATGATTGAATTTATTTTACCTCTACACTAAGAAGCCATATGACCAAATTTATTGCAAGCAAGGTAGTAACCATTAAACTTCTAAGCATTGGGTTGTCTTACGAGATACCTTCTGCCTTTGTTCATCTAGTTTCTTTGTCTAGAATCCTTATGTTCAGATCCAAAGCTTTCTCCTTTCTCATATCCAAGACCTCGCTTATCATTTGCATCCTTCTGTCCTTTAGTTAGCTCATTAAGCTTAGTAGAATTGATCATGAACTTCTCCTTGTATTCATTTGCAGTAGTGAGTTCATCTCTAAGAATAACTATATATCGTTCAAGCTCTTGTATTATTTCTAGATTGTTGCAGTTCAATCTCCATCTAAATAAATCCACTATTTACTCTACTGCATTCTTTAGATTTTTCTTTTAAGGATTGGGCCAAAGTCTCCTTATTCTTCTTCCTTTCTTCAATCTCCTTAGTTAGCTTCATTGCCACATATTCCATCTCAAGCTTTAGAGTAGCATTATTCCTAGCAATATTTTCACATTCTTCTGTTATCTCTTTTAGGGTTTGATTTAGGTGAACATCTTCCAATCTTTTATTTTCTTTCTACTTCAACTGATCACAAAGTTCCTTCTTCTTTTCTCTTGACTCATTGATTTTATCCTTCAATGATTGAATGAATTTTTCAGCATCCAGAAGATTTGATTTTAATTCCATGACTTCTGCTTTAGACTAATCAATATCATCAAGTGCCACCATAAGATGTTGTTGAATACGACTAGAGTCCATTGCAATTCAAGATCCACCTCAAGTTGTTAAGTTTTCTACAGAGGAACCATGCTCTAATACCAATTGTTGGACTCAGGGAACAATGAGAGGGGGGAGTGAATCAGTGTTCAACAAATTTAAACTTTAAATCCAGATCTTAAACCATCCACATCACATAAACAAAAATAAAGATGCAAGCACATGAACAAGATAGTCAAAGCACCATAACACCAATATTTTTACATGGAAATCCTATTAGGGGAAAAACTACAGTGGAGATTACTCCACAATTATACTCTGTTAAAAGTATGAATAAAAGGGAATGCACTTGCATTCAAGCACACTTCCTAGAGCTCATTGCTCAAAATAAGGAAGGCTCATTGCCTTACAAAATGTTTGTGATTACAACAAAAAATTGAACTGAGAGGATGGAATCTCCAAATGCTTGGATTCAATTCCAATGAAGCTCAGTGGGCGATCTTCAACCCTTCTAACTGATTTTGTATTTCTGCTTTGCTCTACTCTACTCTTCTCTATTTTTTTTCCCTTCTGAAACTATACATAGATCGCTCAATCACCCTTCTAATATTCTCACATACATCTTCTCTACTCTTCACAAATATTCAAACACTTACACCATTGCTTCTCTCTCACACAAAATGAATTACTGATCTCACATATATATCCGCTAACAAAGATTTCATCGCTTCAAGTCGGCTTTAACAAAACATGAAATATCCTTCAATGGTCGGCTTAAATCACAAATTAAATTTGATGCGCACCCACACAAGTCGGATAAGACATAGCTAGAACCCAAAATAAAATAGCCAATACAAGAAATAATTAAACAATTACTCCCTATACATCTGCGACATTCAAAATTCACTAGGTTGGCCACAATGAGCAAATAAACAGAAAAACATCATGCCAAATGATTTGTATAGGATCTAGACTAGATTACAGTATTTAAATGCTTAACTTTTACAATGCTTTTACAATGATTATTTCAAGTCAATTAAATCAAAATTAACTTAAGGAAATAACAGAATGAAAGTAATAACAAGGTGATTTAACAGAAAGGAAGGAAATGAGAGACAGAAAGAGAGAGAAGAAGAGAAGTGCAAACAACGTTTGATAACGGAGTTCGTCACGAAAGTGACTACGTCTCCGGGTCCACTCCAATAGAGAGACCGATCCGATTAACTCCAAAATCAATTACAAAGCACCACAATCATTCTCCAAGCACTTCGGCAGCATAACAGCGCTCTGACGTGCAAGAATGGAATCTCTACAAGACCTCTCTTTCGATTATCTCCACAGCTTCAAGACTTCGTCACCTGAAAGAAAAACTTGCCTTTTTACTCTCATCTCACACCCCCTTTTTATACATAAAATTTCCTCAAATTGGCCTTTAACCAATTGATTTACAAAATATTTCCCAAATCCACCTTATCTCTCCAAAATACATAGAAATCTTCAACAATCTCCCTAAAACAACTTAATCTCCCTTATTTTACATAGGAAAATCTTCAAATCTCCCATTATTTACATTTAAATCTAGATTATATCCCCTTAATCAATTTAAGCCCGTTTTTATTATTCATTCCCGGGCTTATTGTTTGGGAGGTTGGTTTTGTTTTATTTAAAATTTAGGAGTTTGTTATATTTTAAAGGTTTTCGGCTTTGATAATTCATCAAAACCAACCGATGCCGGATTTGTTTCAAAGCCGTTCAATGGCTTGTTGGTGGATAAGTCTTTTAACAGGCCGGCGGTCGGGGGTTCAACCCCGGCCGCTGGCTTTATATAGCCAATTTTCGGCCGACACATAACAAAGCGCAACGGCCCCCAAATATAGTTAACGGTCGAATGTTTGGTGGAGTGGTCAGCCAGAAAATTCGCGCGCCAACGGTGAAGAGTTCGAGCCCCATGCGGGCCTTATAAAAAAATTTTGATAACAAAACAACGAATGCCGACGGAGCTGGGACAAGCCACGTGCCGCACCAGGAGGGTGCCACGTGGCAGGCGCTAACTAGATAATCCCGATGACGTACCCGCTGACACACATGCATACGTGGAAGCTAACGTGTCAGGCTGACGTGGACAGTGACTGGGATGCTGACTGTGCAAACTGATGACGTGTCTGCCAACTAGGATGATGATGTGGCATGCTGACTCGGATGCTGACCATGTTGCCACCTCAACGCTGACTGTGTGTACGAATGTATGGACTGCCACTTGTCAGATTCTGATTCATCTGTACAGTGCCGACGAGGATGGCACGTGTCAAATTCTGATTCATTGTCCGTACAATACGGAATGATGACGTCAGCAACTATACCCTCAAAGTCAATCGAACTTTGACTACTTGTAACTCGAGCATACGACATCGGATTTCAACGAAACGAACATTGCCGGAATTGTCTTGACGAGCTCTTCAACTTGACGCTTACTTCGAAGATTTTTGACAATGCCATTTTTTCGCCTTCTGGACGCCCCTGATTCCAGTTTGACCGAAGGTTTGACTGGCTATAACTCGTGCAAACGGACTCCTTTTCGCTCCGTTTGAGTTGCGTTGGAATCAGGACACTGAGCTCTTTCTGATGGTGCTGATTCTGGAGAAAAATGAGACACTTCAATTTTCACTAAAAAATGTCCACCGGATCAGGCCTCCCCACTGAAGACCTTTTGGACCTCCAAAAGTGGCATTTAATCTGACATTAAGTGAGGACTTGGCCTCCCCACTTGTCCTGTATCCCCTGTACATCTGAATACCTGGCTCACAAGCACAATAAAGACTGCAACAACATTGTTGAACACAAACATTATTCTATCACTTCCATAAGCATCTACATCAATTGCCATAGCCACTAAGCAACAAAAATTGACTAGCATCAAGCTGAACATCAATGCAGAAATGAAAGAGAATAAGTTAACAACAATTCGATCCTTCACAACAGGAACATTATTACCCAAGGATCCATCAATGCTTTCAATAATCATTTTCTCATGCTGTACTGCAAGTGCATCCTGCAACATCTGACCCTGGTTAGCTACTCCAAGTTCAAGTTTAGAATCACCTGTACTGACAGACATAAGAGTTAACTCTTTACTTGCATTAATTACCCTCTTTAACTGCCCTGTGTTTGCAAAAGAACGATCAGTCTTAATCCTGTGAGAATGTACAATATATTGAATGCCATCCTTAAACAAGTGATAATGATTCTTTTCCCTATAGAAAATTGCTTTCCTGTCATATAAATAAGGGCTACCAAGCACTATCCCACAGATATCCAGTGGAACTACATCAAATTGTACTTCATCCACAAACTTACTAGTGATTGTGAACCTTAAGGTGCATTGTTTTGTTACTTGCAGCTTATCATTTTCACAAATCCAACCTAGTGGATAAGGTTTCTTATGTTGTGTAGTTTTTAACCCCAAGTTCTTTACAATACTTTCTAAAATTAAATTCACTTGAGAACCACTATCTATGAGTGCATCAATTTTACTATTCTTAGCAACAACCCTTAAATGAAAAAGCTCATTCCTTTTCACATCTTCAGAGAAATCATTAACTGTAGAAGTAGAAGCACAACTACCAACAGAAACACCAGAAATAGGGGTTTTACCTTTTAGACCCATCGCTGTTATCTTAGTCTCATCATCTGAATCTGAACCAAGATCCATAACAACATTTGTGGATTTTTCCTTACCCTTCTGTTTCTGATTACGTCTTTGAGCCCACTTAGGCTTCAATTCCGGATGCAACTTCCAACAGTGATCTTCATCATGACCATTCTTGTCACAATGAGAGCAAGAAAGTTTCTCATCCTTCTTGACTATAGCTGTCTTCTTTCCTTTCCCTGTCTCTGCATTCTTGGAAGATTTCTTCACATCATTATCAAACTTGTCAATGAAAGATCCTTTACCCCTTGACTCTAAGTGTGTAGCTTGAACAGACACTTCATCCAAATTACAAGGGTTCAAAACCAAAATAGAATGCCTAAGATAGGAATGCAGACCTCCTATGTACTTCAACAACGTGTCCTGAGTGTACAGAGGAACATTCAAAGCAATAGCCCTTTTCCTGAATTCATGGGTGTACTCTTGGACAGTTTGACCTTTCCCTTGCCTAAACATTTGCCAGTCCATCATTAACTGCTGCATATGTCCTAGGGGATAAACCTGGGCTCTTAAGCATTAATACCTGCCCAAGTTAAACCTCCACTTTACCATGTTGTGAAATCCTCTCAGCCTAGGGATCTCCCATTTCCTCCCACTGCTGTTGTACTCTAAATGAAGAGCAGCCCACTGATCCTATCAACATCATCTAATAGGTTCTGGACTCTACAATAAACCTCAATTTGTTGAATCCAATCATCCAATTTTTCAGCATTAAGTTCACCACAATATTTAGGCAAATCAAATTTTACATCCAGTTTAATTTTAGGCTTATACCCACTCTTGAAAGGATTAGAAGAAATAGAATGAGGAGAAGATGGAGAAGAAGGAGAAGAAGGAGAGGGAGGAGAAGAAGAAGAGGGTGGATCTGGTTTCTTGTCGCCATCTCCATGATGCTTCCCTTTCTTGTCTTCATGAGCATCTTGCTTTTTGACTTAACCTTCTTCAATGCTCTTCCGCTCTGTTCTCCCGAAAAGAAGTCCAATCTTAGCCTCCTCTCTATCCTCGCAGGAATGCCTTCGGGAAATTCCTCGCCACCACCCATTTCTTCTCAGAACCTCCTTATTCCGCCAGTAAACCATCTTTGGAAATGTTTTATGCTTCCCGATCTCAGGATCAAAGTCTTCGAGCTTGCCTTCACCCTTTTGAATCCTAGATCTCGTTAGCATTCAAAAAAAAAATAACTACAATAATAGTCACCCAAAAGCTCTAATACCAACTTGATCTGTATAGGATCTAGACTAGATTGTAGTATTTAAATGCTTAACTTTTACAATGCTTTTACAATGATTATTTCAAGTCAATTAAATCAAAATTAACTTAAGGAAATAACAGAATGAAAGTAATAACAAGGTGATTTAACAAAAAGGAAGGAAATGAGAGACAGAAAGAGAGAGAAGAAGAGAAGTGCAAACAACGTTTGATAACGGAGTTCGTCACGAAAGTGACTATGTCTCTGGGTCCACTCCAATAGAGAGACCGATCCGATTAACTCCAAAATCAATTACAAAGCACCACAATCATTCTCCAAGCACTTCGGCAGCATAACAGCGCTCTGACGTGCAAGAATGGAATCTCTACAAGACCTCTCTTTCGATTATCTCCACAGCTTCAAGACTTCGTCACCTGAAAGAAAAACTTGCCTTTTTACTCTCATCTCACACCCCCTTTTTATACATAAAATTTCCTCAAATTGGCCTTTAACCAATTGATTTACAAAATATTTCCCAAATCCACCTTATCTCTCCAAAATACATAGAAATCTTCAACAATATCCCTAAAACAACTTAATCTCCCTTATTTTACATAGGAAAATCTTCAAATCTCCCATTATTTACATTTAAATCTAGATTATATCCCCTTTAATCAATTTAAGCCCGTTTTTATTATTCATTCCAGGGCTTATTGTTTGGGAGGTTGGTTTTGTTTTATTTAAAATTTAGGAGTTTGTTATATTTTAAAGGTTTTCGGCTTTGATAATTCATCAAAACCAACCGATGCCGGATTTGTTTCAAAGCCGTTCAATGGCTTGTTGGTGGATAAGTCTTTTAACAGGCCGGCGGTCGAGGGTTCAACCCCGGCCGCTGGCTTTATATAGCCAATTTTCGGCCGACACATAACAAAGCGCAACGGCCCCCAAATATAGTTAACGGTCGAATGTTTGGTGGAGTGGTCAGCCGGAAAATTCGCGCGCCAACGGTGAAGAGTTCGAGCCCCATGCGGGCCTTATAAAAAAAATTTGATAACAAAACAACGAATGCCGACGGAGCTGGGACAAGCCACGTGCCGCACCAGGAGGGTGCCACGTGGCAGGCGCTAACTGGATAATCCCGATGACGTACCCGCTGAATCACATGCATACGTGGAAGCTGACGTGTTAGGCTGATGTGGACAGTGACTGGGATGCTGACTGTGCAAACTGATGACGTGTCTGCCAACTAGGATGATGATGTGGCATGCTGACTTGCTTGCTGACTCGGATGCTGACCATGCTGCCACCTCAACGCTGACTGTGTGTACGAATGTACGGACTACCACGTGTCAGATTCTGATTCATCCGTACAGTGCCAACGAGGATGGCACGTGTCAAATTCCGATTCGCTGTCCGTACAGTACGGAATGATGACGTCAGCAACTGTACCCTCAAAGTCAACCGAACTTTGACTGCTTGTAACTCGAGCATACGGCATCGGATTTCAACGAAACGAACATTTCCGGAATCATCTCGACGAGCTCTTCAACTTGACGCTTACTTCGAAGATTTTTGACAATGCCATTTTTTCGCCTTTTGGACGCCCCTGATTCCAGTTTGACCGAAGGTTTGACTGGCTATAACTCGTGCAAACGGACTCCTTTTCGCTCCGTTCGAGTTGCGTTGGAATCAGGACACTGAGCTCTTTCTGATGGTGCTGATTCTGGAGAAAAATGAGACACTTCAATTTTCACTAAAAAATGTCCACCGAATCACCAAAGCATTCAACCAAATCTCCTAACTCATACACTAATCAATGCAACATCACAAAACTTAACAACAAGATAGTATGGATTCTTAACAAACTCTCTCGGAGATCCACAACTCAAAATGATGATCCGGTGAGGCGTACATATCGATATACTAACCAAATACCCTATTCTTCATACTTTCTACCAGTAAAATACTATTCACTATATTTCCTACTGGTATGGATAAATCTTGGTTTGCGGACCAGAGGGATGACTTAGGTTTCCATCAATGACAACACTAGAAGCCACATGCCATCAAACAAGCCATTTTCCAACACTTCCATCTTCGTATCCTTATGTTGTCCAAATCTCTATTGAACCTCTTCTTATCATAGCTTTATGTTGTTGAATTTTCTATCTTATTCATATTCATCATACCCTTAATATGATATCCATTTGATCACTAAATCATCTCAATCATAATTTCATCTAGCTATATAAGAAACCACATTCCTCCATCAACATACCAAAAGAGAAAATCAAGTGGAGCTAGGGTGCACTCTACTTTAGCTCTATTTGAGGAGAAAGAAGGATTTTAGTTGAAGGTATTGTGTGTGTATTGCATTATCTTCTATGTTATTTACCTTTGATATTTTCTTGTCTTCATTTTTGCATGCTCGATGGGACCTATTTCTCTTAATCTAATATTTTTGTGAGATTTTCTATTTTTTTGTTGCAAGTCTCTAAAATGATGCCCCTAACTGTGATTTAGCACTTATTTCTTCTAGTTTGATGCTTGTGTCTTGTAGTCTAGCACCTCTATTTCATATCCTAGTGCCTCTATTTTATAGTTTAGAGCATTTTTTTTCTATTTGAGCACCTACATTTCAACCTTTAGTGCCTATTTTTCAGACCCTAACGCCTTTGTTTCATATAGTTGTGCTTCATATTTGTGTTGTGGTTTCTAGCTTTCTAGGTTTTTTGCTAACCTTTTGTTTCTTTCTATGCGTGTTTCTACTTCTCTAACATTTGTTTCTATGGGTAAACCAACAAAACTGGTTTATAATTCCATTAAGGAAGGAAAAATGTATTTTCAGATGGAAAACACTTTAGGGGGTTTGCTAGAACTAGGGGGGTTCACTAGAACCCCCTAAAGGGTTTCCTAGAATCAGGGGGTTCGCTGGAGCCCCCCCTTCTAGCGAACCCCCCTTTAATGGGTTTTATTTTTTAATTACATTAAAGGGGGATTTGCTAGAAGGGGGGTTCAAGTGAACCCCCTGGTTCTAGCGAACCCTAGTTCATTCAAACCCCCTTCTCCCCCTCTGGCACCAAAAATCTACATAATTTTTCCCTTTGAACCTCGAGTTGAGGATGAAAATGGAGGAGACTTCACAGACCCAACTGGATGATGGTAGTCCTTAGAACAAGCTATCCATCAAATATAATTTTAATATTTTTTGGTTTTATTATGTAAATTTGTTTTTTAGTTTGATTAAACATAGGTTTTTCACTAAAAATCAAGCTCTCTATTCTGCACGTGGAAAAATAGTAGATTATCAAAATAAAATTCTGAAAAATATGTGCAGGCTAGGTATTGATGTCCTTGATCCAGTAAAAAAAAATTGAATTTCAATACATACAAAAAAATTTATGTTGTATGCGGTCTGCCTATTTCTGAATTGTAATTGGTTTGCCTTTGAAACTTGATTAAGGAAAAAATATTCAATAAAACACTATGAAACCAAATGAAAGGGTTAGATATCATAGTTACAAATCTAAATTCAAATAAATTATAATTTTATCCTTCATAGAAAAAAAGTTATGTTGTATACAATGAACATCACTCCTTAAAAATGGTGTTTACTGACAAAAACTAGTTTTTGAAGGAGATGGAAAAAGAAGTGCAATCTGATTCCAAATTTTTTGAAAAAAAATATATTTAGAATTCACAGACAAAATTTCACAAATCACTAGTTTGTATCATCTTCAAATTCCTCATAGTTTAGCTGCTATTGGTTCCCGAAAGTGAAGATTTAGTTAGAAAAAATTAGTTCAATGTCCACTTTGGCCAAAATTTGTAAACCAGTATTGTGGGATCGCCCCTATTGGTTGTCTAATTTTTTCTTGTAGGTGTTGGAAATTTCCTTAGAGTTTGTAGATCTTGCAACTTTTAGTTTTCTCTTTAGGGTTTTTCTTCTAATATGTTGTTTGCAAGTTCTTGGTTATCTTTTTTGATTCTTCGCTAATTCATGGTTGTAGGTTTCTTGTGTTCTATATTTTTTATCTATGTTTTGCAAATTTATTGAAGTCTTTGAGTTTCACCTATGTTTCTTAGAGTGGCACCTATGTTCTCATAGTGGCACTTGTGTTTCTCAAAGTAGCACTTGTTTTTCTCAAAGTGGTGCTTGTGTTTCTTTGAGTTTTGTTTGTGTTTCTCAAAGTGGCACCTATGTTTCTCAAAGTAGCGCTTGTGTTTTTTGAGTTGTGCCTATGTTTCTTAGAGTGGTTCATATGTTTCTCGTAGTGGTGCCTATGTTTCTTAGAGTTGCACATGTCTTTCTCAGAGTGGTGCCTATGTTTCTCAAAGTGGCACCTATGTTTCTCAAAGTGAGTCTTGTGTTTCTTAAAGTTGTGTTTTTTATTGTTTAAATTTTTTTCATAAGTTTTCTTGGTTTTATTTTATCTAACCTTCCTTTTGATTAACTTGGTGGTGTAGCTTGTCATTTTTCTATCCAAAGATCATAATATTAAAAACTACTAATTTTATGTTTTGTAAAATTGTTTGTCCAAGATTTTTTATTTTCCACCAATCTAGGCACTAAAGTTAGTTTAGAGGGTTAATGGGCATTATTTTTTGTGTATTTTGGTGAGTGGTGTGTATTGTATCCTCTTGTTCCTTTGTGCGATCTAGGATTAAAAAATCACTTACTCTTTTTTCTCTTTTCACCATTATCCCAATGAACCAAATGTGTGTATGCTCTCCCCTTATGTTTTGTGTGATCTTTGGTGACCAAGAAAACATGGATCATTCCTTCTAGGAGGTTTTCCTAGAGATTTGATCATAAAATAGGGTTATCTTCTAGGGCAAGTCAAGACAACAAAATATCGACTCTTAAATCTAAGACCTAATTATGAATGGTTCAAATTTACACTAATAAAATATACACAAAATGTGGCTTTCGAGGGTGTTTCCCCCAAAACCTCACTAGGGTGTGTGGCCCTTAGACCCCCCATCAGGGGATCAGCCCCCCCAGACCCTCGTAGGGGGGTACCCCCCTACACCCCTCGTGCTAATGTATCAACAATACTTTATCTATTTGCAAGGTTGAGACACATTTTCCCAATAGTTAAGTCCTTAAATTTTTTGTTGTGGCCACATGTTTTGTTGTTGTTGGTTCCAATTTAGTTGAGAATTTTTCCATTGGTTTTATGAATTTTCCCAAGACTAAGGGTTCCAACTAGAGAAATTTGAATTTCTAACTAGAAATGGCATATTATAATTCAAAGGGTCTTGAGGCATACCTTGTCTTGGATGCCATGGTTTCCTCTGAGCATTGTAGAACAATTTTCCATCTTCATCTTCCAGTGCATGAAAGTATGGTTTCCCTTGTTTGTCCTTAGAAATACTTGCCACTCTTTTGCATTTACAATTAGCTTTTCTCTGTCTACAATGTGGGCAGTATTCTATAAGGGTTGTCTCTACCTCTTCTTGCTTTTTCTTTATATGTAGAGTATCCAATTGTGTAGCCAAATGGTTGATGATATCTTCTTTCATGTTGGGAAAAAGACTACTCAGTTCCACTCTAGAGACTCCATTAGATGTCCTGCTAATGGAAGATGTCCTGTCTCCTCTAACCTTCTTTGTGAAAGATCTTGAATAGTTCTTGCATTCCTTGCAAATCTCCTCAAATAGTGCTTGAGAAATATCTCATGCCCCAATGAGGTTAAGTGCATCCATACAATCCTAATTAATCCCTCTCAAGAATATTAGCTTTAGAGACTCATCAGAGAGCCTATTTTGGTGGGAATTCTTAAGGAAAAACTAGAACCTTTCCATGTAGTGTTCCAAAGATTCCCCCTTTTGTGATATCCTAAATATGTCATCTCTTTTTCTATCAATTCCTCTACAGTAGTCTTGGTGCTTCTCTAATAAATTTGTCTTCATGGAATTCCAATTAAGAACATCTCTTCTTGAACCCATGAACCATCTTAGATCAACATCCTTCAAGGTTGCTAGAAATATCTTGAGCTTATGTGCATCTATTGTGTAATAATAACTTCTATAAAGTACATCAAACTCAAACAAGAAGGTATCTAGATCCTCATTGACCAACCCATAGAAGACAAGTAATGTTAAAGGAGGCGTGTTCTTTAGTTCAATTGCTCTCTCTTGGTTGGTAATGGGGAACTCAAAGGTTACATGCTCTAGTGGTCTTCCACTATTGCATCACCCATGGTGTTGATTTGTGTGTGGGAAGTCTCCTATGTTTGACGTGGATGTTGGTGTTAGGGATGATTCTTCTTCAGGAATACCCTTGCTCTATTCACTCTGATCACTAGTATCCTCCAAAGCTTGATGTGTTGAGGGGATAAATCTTCCCAAAGTGTCTCACCACGTCCACATGCAATAGGTGTGACTCTTTTAGATCAAAAATTCCTACACATTGTTAGTGAGGGATTGTTGTTGGTGAACTAGAACCTAATTTCCCTACTACTTGAAAATAAAGGACTAGCTATGAAAGCTTGAAATAACATAGGAGAATCCTAAGTGTAGCACCATCCCCAAAAATGGTGCCAAAAATCTAAAGCCTTTCTAATGTTCAATCAACTTGGTGTTTCATGGATAGACACTCAATTTGGAGGGAAGATTCCTAACTAAACATTTTACTAAACCCTTGCAAAGACTTCATTAAATTATTAACAAGGGATTCGTAAGCTTTTGATGATGCTAGCACTGTATGTGCACCTAGGGATTCTATATGGCCTATATACTATTAAATATAGGTGGTTTACACATGTACATAAAACAGGAAATGCTAAAAAAGGAAAACAAAGCATAAACTTGCAAAATAGATTAAATAACTTAATTTTCCACCAATGCTATGGGTACTCTCAGGTTAAAGTGTTGTAACTAGTTAACTGCTAAAATTTGAAATCTGTAATAAACTATACCACTAACTTTATTGACTCTTCACGACTCAAATAATTAACTAATTTTGAGCTTAACCCAAAGTAATGTTGCAAAACATATAGAACCACTAATCTATTTGAAATGAATCATCAAACATCTACTCTAACAACAAAAATTGGAGTGGTTGGACAATACCTTGAGTGGCCCTTGCTCAAGCTATTGTATGCATAGGATAAATTAAATGCAATCTACTGAATCAACTATTCATGGTAGTAGACTGAAATTATCTTTATTGCATTAAAAAATAAACACTCACAATGTGACAAAAATCTCCAATAGATTTACCATTCAAAAATTCATATTCATTGCAATGTTAAACTAACAATTGTGTTGCTAAAGCATGAAAACTAGAAAATATAATATGTTTGTAATTCTTGACTAGATTTACTCCTCAACTAACAATCCCCAATGTAATACCCACATGTTGTTGATACTCTTTGCTATTCTTTGATACTCTTATGTGTTAGTTTGATATTGGTTTGTGATGGTGATTAGTTCACCGACTTGGTTTTGTGTGGATTCATTGTTTAGTTGGTTGTTGCACTTGACATTATTATGATGATTTATGATACTTTATGTGGTAGTTAGATCATTTGATTATGTTGTGGTTTTCTTTAATATTATATATGTCGATGTTGTGATTCTATGATGCTATGTTTTCTGATGTGGTTGTTAGTTAGTCTTGGTGAAAGGACAGAGTAGCATCACTCGCTTAGGAGCACCCTGCTACCCTGCAATTTCCTTTCACGGTGTGTCTGCAATGGAGATTTACATGTTACTTGATGTTTATTTGTATGCAGGAATTGTAGGAATAAAGTCTCAATTCCACCTGTTTCAACAAGATAGGGCGAGCATTAAATTAACCCAATGGGTACAATGTTGAAAAAGGGAGTTGATAAGGAAGTGTCCCCGTCCCCAGTTTGTCATCCGAATGTGAGTTTTGTTGTGTCATGATTTAGGTTTTTCCCTTGTCCTTGTATTGGTTGATTTTTGAATAATTATTTATTTGTGCATGGTTAGTGGGTATTTAATTAATCTTTATTTTATAAGATTAATTAATGTTCTTTTGTTGCTATAATTAATTTTAAGTTAGTAAAGTGTTGAATTTTAAATATGTTGTAAATTAAAAGTTATTTAATTAATTAAAAGTGTAAGTAATTAATTTAAATAAATAATGATGGTGATAATTATATATTATCTTTTTCTTGATATTAAATTAGAAAATCGGAAGAGAATATCTTGTGAGGATATTATCATGAGAAAATAATTAATTTTTAATAAAAATTGTGAGATAAGTGTGTGCTTTTAAAAGAAAGAAAAGAACCAATGAATGTGGAGGATTTTTTAGAAAAAGATGAAGAGCTTTATTGATTTTTATTTATTTTTATTGTGAGAGGGTTTTAGACACACAAGGGTTTTTTTTCTGGTTTTTGTTTTGAAATAGAAAAGAAAAAAAATGTCTTTTGTGCTTCTTGGTAAAAATTGTTTTGTAAGAAAAGAAGATGAGGTTTTGGTTCAGAAGGGAGCTGAAGGCAGGAAATTGAGAAGAAGCTGCAGAGGGGATTCTACTTGCAAAGAGGAAGAAAGCTATTGTGTTTGGAATCTACATCGAACGAAGAACTCCAGGTTCCCTAAAACTTATTGTTTTCTTCTTTTGATTTTGTAAACAAAATCTTGTCTGCCATGTTTGAAAATTAAATACTCTATGTTTTGAAAGAGGTGTTCTATGATTGAAAATTTGTGTTGTTAAACCTTTGAGTTTCTCTGTTGAAAACTATAGTTAAACCTTTCGAATTTCTTCAATAAAATTGGTTGAGAAATTATTGTTTGGAAAGAAAATCATTTTTGTTAATATGTTGAATTTGCATGCCCAGATGTTTATTGGGTTTGATATAAAAAATTTTTTATTAAATTATTTATTTTGAATCTCTTGATATATATATATATATTGTTCTTTATAATTTTTTTATATAAATCAATATATGATTCAGATTCGAAGTTGTTTTATAGAATAAAATATGTTATAAAAAAAAGTGTTTTTCAAATTTTGTGTTTTCTTTTTGTCTAAAAATTTTAAAACAATATATATATATATATATATAAAATATAGTGGTGGGGAGGTTGGTGGTGGCCGTACCACCCCCGACCCCCCAAGGGGCAGCGAGTCCACACAACTACACACAACAATGAACCATCAGACGCAGTCTGGTGGGGATCAAGGTCCCATAGGGAGTACCACCCAATGTACATTGTTCTTTTTTAAAAAATAAAAAATAAAAATTCGTGCACTTTAAAAAATGCGATTTGAAAGCTATGTTTTATGTTTTTTATTTTATTTCATTATATATTATATATATATATGTATATATATATGTATATATATATGTGTATATATATATGTATATTTATACATATATATATATGTATGTATGTATATATATGTGTATATATACTGTAGTAAAATATAGTAAGGAATATGAGTGATTTTATAATGTGTTTTATAGGCATAAATTTTAATATATGTTATATATATATATATATATATTTAAAGGATTTTATATGCTGTGATTTTGAATTAATGAGATAATTTTACAAGTTGCAATATTATAGTTTAATTGAGAAAATGGGAAATAAACTGTGTTTTTTATTAAATTGAATTTTCTCGAGTAATTGATTTATTTATTTGATGAAATTTTTTGTTCATTGTAAATAGTTTTATGGCATTGTTTTATGTATTGGTTACTCTCGAGATTATTCATTTTATTAATTTTGATTTTCTTTTATTTGGGTTTATGTCTTGCGGGAAAACCCTAGAGTTAGTTTACCTTGATATAGGAACTTAAATTGTTGATTAGGAACTTCCAGAGGTGGGGATACTGATGTTTATTTTTTATCTCGTATTCTAATGTTTGGACTATGCTTTGACTATGGATGTGATTTGAGTTACACATGGATTGTACCGTTTTATGGATGTGTTTCATATGTTTTGGCAGGATGGTTATGCCTCGCAAATGTTCCATTTGTTGTTTCAGTATTTCTTGTTGGTACAATCCTTTTGTGTTGGATATTTTGTGTGTGTCTAAAGAGAGTGGCTCTAAGTGGGGGTCAATGCACAAAGGGGCTGTCATGGTAACCCACATAGAGTTAGAGTAATCAGTGATAACCTAAGTAATTAATTATGGGTGGGTGGTTAAACATTAATAAGATAATTATGATGCCTCATCTTCCTGTTAGTGCTATCACAGAGTAAAGGGGACCAAGAAGGCTGTGGTTGGCATGGCCGTTGCCTCATCTTCACGAGGGGTTAACGATGCTGCATGAGTAACCCTATGGAGCGACACCTTGAGATAGGATGTTAGGAGAACCATAGATGGAGGAAGCACCTTGAACTAGGTTGTCTGGATAATCCATGTATAGATGGAGGTGGCACCTTGTGATAGGTTGTCTGGATAATCCATGTAAAGCCATGCGATGACACTCTCCTCTAGCATTCCTTTGAGTTGTTTTATTGAAATCCTCTGGAAGTGGTTTATTGTTTTGTCTTTTGGTGATTTATCGTTGTTTAATTTTGTGAGTGGTATTTGATATTATGTTATCTTGTCTGGAGTTAGTCTTGTGTTTACTGTTGATGTGCTTGGTCAAGGATCCTTCCTTGTTTACTCCTAGCATGGGGGTGGTTGGGTGCAACGTGCTACACACCCCGTTGGGTTCCCTTTGGATGCAGTTGTACCATTCAGTACAGGGTTTTACAGATGTTGTTGATCCAGGATTCATATGTTACCAAATGTGGATTTGTACTTCTGATGTATTTTATTTATTGATGTATCTCTCCCACGTATGTTGGGAGGACTTTGATGTAATTTTGTGTAAGTGTTCATTATGATGTACTATCAGACTGATGTAATGTATATTCATACCATGTAATCATTCGTGAACTACCATTTGTGATTACTGATCATGTTATGTTGTATCTGTGGAAATATATATACTTAATATCTTCATGATTAATTTATTTGTGATTTGCATGTATGGTTTTATATGGATTACTCTTATTAATGTGGTTATCGTTAATGGATGTTTTAAATGGTGATATGAGAATGAATGGATATGTAATTGTATATTTAATGTTTAATCTATTATCTTTGTTATGGGTTAGTTAAGTAATGTCGCCTCGTGTACCCCAAGGGATTTAATTTTGCAACTTAGAACATTGTTATGTTGGAATACTTAAGTACATTTCTTATGTTCTTTAAAAAAAAAATTGTTGCATTTTTACTTGTTCCTTTGGGGTTTGCGCGACGGGGTGTTACACCCAAATATAGGCTTGGGAAGATATTTATTTGCATAAGGACTCAAAATGGAAATTAAAATAGAAAACTAAATGATACTATCCACTCTCCTCAAGAATATGAGGTGAATGAGTCTTTTGCAACTAAACTGTAATTAAAAGAACAACAAAAAGGAAGTTGAAGTAGGACTCTTGCTCAAACAGTTTTGACAGAGACAGTCAAACTATCACATGAGCATAATGGTATTTACACCTTCTTCCTCTATCATGTTTATTCATTTCCTTGGTGACTCACAATCTGACCTTGTCAATGATCATCTTCATTTATTTTGGAACTGTTGCACATTCATAAACCTGGACTCTCCCTTGCTTCTCATGATCCTTTAGCTATGGGTTGAGTGCTCCAGTTGCTATAGGTTGTTGGCTACAAATAGTTAGTTTCATCTAACATATACACACCATTAATAACCATGAATCAAACACAGGTTTATATCAAATTTCATACACATTCAAAAATTTATCCATGCAAATACTAACATATTATAATCATATTTCCATTAATCAAAATATGGTTTAAGTTGTATGAAGGATATAAAAATATATATAAGTTCAAGAATGTATATGAAATAAACAACTTGAAATTTTTGAAAGGTATAAACCAAGCAAGAGAAACTACCTATTAATTAGTTTCATCAATACCGTGCATGGAGAATGCATGAAAACATACAACTATCTCCATCCAAAAAATACTTGAACAATAGACTCTTTCCAAATCTACAAAAGCATAGATTTTGGTTCATATTCAAAACCTATAAAACCATCCATATAAATATAAAACCACTTAGACAACTAGAAAACCACAAATTTTAAACAAGAAATCTAGAAAACCCGCAAATTCAAATAACATGAATGTTAAACATGTCAATATGAATATTCAAAGGATTAGAGGGTTATTCAAGAAGTTCAAATCAATAAAAAACCAATTCCACAACCATCACCAAGTATACAAAATAGAGGAACCAAGTTTCCCAAGAGTTTCCAAGTCATCAAAAGACTAAGTCCACAACTTACATATAAATAAAGTTTAATCATCTATTTCTTTCATGGAAATTAAGGACTAAACCCATGATCATGATAAAAGTAGTCCATATGGTAGTCAATACAACTAGTGTTCCCTGGTGTAACTAGGGGCCAAAATAAAGCACTTTTAACATGAACACTCTTCCACTATACATGACCATATGATAAAGGAACCCAATCACATGTCAGAGGGTAGTCACATATTTCTAAATAAGAGCTCTACCTAGGTCAAAATCATATAACAAGCATACATATGACCAAATCCCCTAAACCTCTCTTCCTCTACCAATGTTCACCATGTTGTTTTTTAAAATAAAAAACTATATGCACTATAAAACATCACTCATACAAGAATTAATAACTTGGTAGTTCCTTTCAACATATTCCCACAAGCTCACCAAGCTAAGAAATCAACAATATAAGAATGCACTAAACCAAATCACCATTGATCCATCAAATGTAATGAAATGCAATTAACATACAAGTTTATGCAATCATAGAACCATATTTTATCTAATAAAACATGTTAGGAAAAGTACCCATAATTCTCTTATCAATTAAATTAGGTCTTTACATAATTATTAAATAGTGTAAGCATTTCCACATCAACCCTTTAACTAGAATATTATAGGTAATAAATTTATAAAAAAATAGTAGCATTTTGGCATGTAAATAACACTAGAAAATAAGAATGAGAGATGAAAGGGAAATTAACCACAAGAAATAGAGACATAAATATACCCAGAGAAAATATTTTTGAGAAAACGTTCAACTTCTAAAGTACCAAACCAATGTATTATTCAATAACAATAATCCTTGTTAGAACATAACATTATTAGGGGTCAAACATTATTATGATTATATATTGTTCTAATATAAGATTAGAAAACCTTATTTATTATATGCTTTATTAAGCATATCCCATTTAAAATAATTATAATCTAATAACTATTAGATTGTTGATTATTTATGAATGGTGGTTTTGAATAGGTGTGGCTAATACCCCTTCAGGTATTTTTCTACCCCTTCTCCTATATTTAAGGAGGCTCCCTCTCATTGAGAGGTGAGTGAATTTAAAGATTTATTGTAAATTACATCAATATACATAAGAGGTATTATTGGTCATGTGGAAGTATATAGAGGAGTGCCCTAGATTCAATTTATTTTGTATAGACATTTTTTTAAGTGTTTTAATAAAATGATGCTTTATAGAGTTTTGTTTACCTAAAAGAATTTTCCCCGTGTATATCTTGTATAATGTGTAAAATATATGCTTGAATGATTCTCATTTTATTTATTTTATATATTTTTATAATAATTAGTATCCTAAGATCCTAATTTCTAACAAACCTATAATAATACCATATTATGCTCTTGCCTCCACCTCCAATAGAAATTTAGAAACAAAACTCTACAAAGAAACCTCTCTTCTACTTCCTGTCACTATTCCAAGGCCTCAATATATAAGAAATACAATATAAGATACCATAAATGGTATTGTAAACCAAGAGTTAATACCATGTCCCATGTAGTTAACATGTAAAAGAGACCTCATGACATGTTTCTAAGAGTTGGAAGAATCTTTTAAGAAGCTTTGAAAGACCTTCTTGTTAACTTGGGTGTCCAACTTCATTAGAGGATAAAATAGCTCATTAGATAATAAAATAACAACTTCCCAAGTCCAAAAAGAATAGCCCACTTCTTACACATCATCAAAGATGTTTTCTTACACTTGTTACAATACTATAAATTCTTTTTAGACATCATAATGATGGTCAAGGTTCTTGTTCCACTTTTTAACTCCCTATAATCATGCCCTTACACGCATTAAAACCACTATCTTTGGCATAGATACTTTTACACAACAATTTTTACAAATATATTTGTGCACATAGATTCCAAAATAAAAATAAATTACACATGACATAATGACCAAGGTATGAAGTAGAAAAATATTAAATAATTAAATAGTACAATCATTAGGACTTGCAAGGTGTATGACACTTAATCCCAACACTACTAGATATTCTCTATTACAAATTGTATCATCTTTAGAGCATAGTATCAACATGACATGAATAGTTACACATATCTAAGCATATTGCATGATTCCCTAACATGTATTTGATCATTTTTTAAAAATCCAACTATCTCCATCCAAAAAATTCTTGAACAACAAACTCTTTACAGATCTACAAAGAACATAGATTTTGGTTCATATTCAAAACCTAGAAAACCATCCATATAAATATAAAACCACATATACAACTAGAAAACCACAAATTTCAAACAAGAAATCTAGAAAACCCACAAATTCAAATAACATGAATGCTAAACATGTAAGTATGAATATTCAAAGGATTAGAGGGTTATTCAAGAAGTTCAAATCACTAAAAAACCAATTCCACAACCATCACCAAGTACAACAAATAGAGGAACCAAGTTTCCCAAGAGCTTCAAAGTCACCAAAAGACTGTCCACAACCTACATATAAATAAAGGTTAATCATCCATTTCTTTCATGGAAACTAAGGACTAAATCCATGAACATGATAGAAGTAGTCGATATGGTAGTCAAGACAACTAGTGTTCCATGGTGTAACTAGGGGCCAAAAGAAAGCACTCAACATGAACACTCTTCCACTATACATGACCATAGGATAAAGGAGCCCAATCACATGTCAAAGGGTAGTCACAAATTTCTAAATAAGATTTCTACCTAGGTGAAAATCATATAACAAGCATACACATGACCAAATCCAGTAAACCTCTCTTCCATTCTATCAATGTTCACCATGTTGTTTTCAAAAATTAAAAACCATATGCACTATAAAACCTCACTCATACAAGAATTAATAACTTGTTAATTCCTTTCAACATATTTCCACAAGCTCACCAAGCTAAGAAATTAACAATATAAGAATGCACTAAACCAAATCACCATTGATCCATCAAATGTAATGAAATGCAATTAACATACAAGTTTATGCAATCATAGAACCACATTTTCTCTAATAACAAATGTTAAGAAAAATACCCATAATTCTCTTATCAATTAAATTAGATCTTCACATAATTATTAAATGATGTAAGCATTTCCACATCAACCCTTTAAGTAGAATATTATAGGTAATAAATCTATAAAAAAATTAGTAGAATTTTGGCATGTAAATAACACTAGAAAATAAGAATGAGAGATGAAAGGGAAATTAACCACAAGAAATAGAGACATAAATATACCCAGAGAAAATATTTTTGAGAAAACGTTCAACTTCTAAAGTACCAAACCAATGTATTATTCAATAACAATAATCCTTGTTAGAACATAACATTATTAGGGGTCAAACATTATTATGATTATATATTGTTCTAATATAAGGTTAGAAAACCTTATTTATTATATGCTTTATTAAGCATATCCCGTTTAAAATAATTATAATCTAATAACTATTAGATTGTTGATTATTTATGAATGGTGGTTTTGAATAGGTGTGGCTAATACCCCTTCAGGTATTTTTCTACACCTTCTCCTATATTTAAGGAGGCTCCCTCTCATTGAGAGGTGAGTGAATTTAAAGATTTATTGTAAATTACATCAATATACATAAGAGGTATTATTGGTCATGTGGAAGTATATAGAGGAGTGCCCTAGATTCAATTTATTTTGTATAGACATTTTTTTAAGTGTTTTAATAAAATGATGCTTTATAGAGTTTTGTTTACCTAAAAGAATTTTCCCCGTGTATATCTTGTATAATGTGTAAAATATATGCTTGTATGATTCTCATTTTATTTATTTTATATATTTTTATAATAATTAGTATCCTAAGATCCTAATTTCTAACAAACCTATAATAATACCATATTATGCTCTTGCCTCCACCTCTAATAGAAATTTAGAAACAAAACTCTACAAAGAAACCTCTCTTCTACTTCCTGTCACTATTCCAAGGCCTCAATATATAAGAAATACAATATAAGATACCATAAATGGTATTGTAAACCAAGAGTTAATACCATGGCCCATGTAGTTAACATGTCAAAGAGACCTCATGACATGTTTCTAAGAGTCGGAAGAATCTTTTAAGAAGCTTCAAGACCTTTCTTGTGAACTTGGGTGTCCAACTTCATTAGAGGATAAAATAGCTCATTAGATAATAAAATAACAACTTCCCAAGTCCAAAAAGAATAGCCCACTTCTTACACATCATCAAAGATGTTTTCTTACACCTTTTACAATATTATAAATTATTTTTAGACATCATAATGATGGTCAAGATTCTTGTTCCACTTTTTAACTCCCTATAATCATGCCCTTACATACATTAAAATCACGATCTTTGGCATAGATACTTTTACACAACATTCATGACAAGATAAATTTTTAGAAATATATTTGCACACATAGATTCTAAAATAAAAATAAATTACACATGAAATAATGACCAAGGTATGAAGTAGAAAAATAATAAATAATTAAATAGTACAATCATTAGGACTTGCAAGGTGTATGCCACATAATCCCAACACTACTAGATATTCTCTATTACAAATTGTATCGTCTTTAGAGCATAGTATCAACATGATATCAATAGTTGCACTTGTTTAAGCATATTGCATGATTCCCTAGCATGCATTTGATCATTGTTAAAAACTATTAGGGGTTTGACATAAGGAGAAGATTTACACTTAGCAAACTCTCAAAGGTCTTTGTCAAGATTAACTATTTTTTAAATACTAGTTGTATAAATTGATGCAAGTAGATTCTAGGTGACTATAAGTGAATAGTTTGTTGCATCATGCAACAGTCAAATTTACATATAGAGTTGACCTCCAAAAACATGGATTTGAACTAGATTCATGCACAATAAAATTTCTAGTTTGATACATGTCATCTTACAAAATACCATGCACTAATATCAAGATTAATAACAAAATATCAAATATTATATAACATGGCTTTAGCAAATTCACTGCCAACAATTTAGTGTGAGAAAATTCACCACCAACATCACCACCAACAATTCATCATCACTGATAATTCATCACATTAACATTTTTTAATATATAATTCAAAGACATTGAGATTTTTTTTGCAAAAGAATAATTTCCACCTTATTAATAATAGAGATGATTGATATTGTTGTATAATTGGTTTACTAGAATAAAATAAAATATATTGAAAAATGTTTTAATTTTTATTATCATAATTCAAATTTTCTAATTGTATATGCCATGAATTATCCACGTCAATGAATTGTTGGTGGTGAATTTTCCTCGAGATGAATTGATCATGGCGATGAATTGTTTGACGACGAATTGTTGACGGGAATTGTTTGACGATGAATTGTTAGGTGATGAATTGTTTGACGGTGAATTTTCCAACTAGTGAATATTCCTAGAACCATATAATACTATGCAGTATTTTTATAATTAAATACCCTAATCTTGTTACTAATGTCTAACACATATTTTAAGTTTATGTTTTAGTTCCCTATATGTAAGCATTGACTTCATGCTACTTAATCTTTCTCCTAGAGGAAAGAATAATAACTCTCTTAAAAAAAATAAAGTGGAAAAACCCTCCGTCAAGTTAGTAAAGAAATCTTAGAGATGATAAAGAAAGTATGATTTAAATAACAATATTTTTATCTCTCCAAAAAAACCAATAAGTATTTTTTATATTTTTATTAATCAAAACCAAATTTTAAATATTAACTATTTAATATAAAAGAACATAACCAATACTTAAATAATGAGTGAAATAAAAAACATACAAACTATGAAATTGATTTCAGAAGTAGTCAGAACTATTCAAAAGTGTTTGAATGCAAATTCGTCTTTTGTAAGTATGACAAGATAGAGATAGTGCCAAGTCTATAGCATGCGGCAACCCAAAGAAAAAAATAAAAAATAAAAAAATAAGTCTCCTTTATAATGTTTATAAATTGGAAATAGGTGTCATGGATGACGTTTAATTTTTAGTTTCTAGTCAATAAAGATAAGCATCCAAAATCAATAAATGCGCACTACCACGTGTGAAATGACTGTTTTTGAAGTCAAAAAGAAAATAAAGTTTGAAGAACTTGCCTTGTGTTTATGTAAAAAACAAATTTATTGAAATTTTGAAATTTTCACATAGTCCAATCTATTATATAAAAAGTAGCCATCTATCTAATATTCTTTTATTAATATATGATCATATTATAATTATATATATAAATAAAGTTTTCTACTATATAATTAATTTTGTAATAAAATTTTCAAAAAATATAATATATTTATTTAAGATATTAGAGAAAAAAATTTAAGCAAAAATAGTTATTTAATATAATTTTATAATAATATATTATTAAATTAAAAAGTTATAATGTATTTATGTCATATTTTGATTGTGTGACATTTATTGTTTTCATAATATTGATTTAAAAAAAAAACTAAAAATAATTTATGACACCATGCGCCTTCTTATAAAATCCTAAAAATCCTAATTTATGATTTAATATATCAATTTTTATTTTTATTTAATGTAATTTTTTAATTAGGGGTGGGTGTGAAGGCTTTGTCTATGAGAAAATCATCTCTTCAAAAGATTTATATTATTTTAATGACTACAAAATTATTTAAATGAAATTATTCATTCTTATCTTTTAAGAGGATGGGTCATAATTTATCCTCATTAGTGCATTCATAGAGAGAGTCATTACCCTCCAACTTGGCCTCACCCCGTCAATATATTCTTTTCTTTGTGCCCAAGTTTATTGCTAAGTTTAATTTTATTTAATGGTGGGCCCATTATCAACTAAAAGAAAATTTCATATGGGGGGCAATTAAAAAGAAAGTTTTTATGTGGCCACCTTAGAGATAATTGACACGTGGCAACAACATAAATGCAAATAAAATACATGAGCATAAATTAACAAGCTTCAACTCAACAATGTTGATATTGTTTGTTGCTACATAAGAAAGTGGTATTTAGTATGAAAGATTAATGTGTTAAAAGAATGGAATATTGTCCTCACATAATTAAAGCTCCCTCATATATGTGTGTTTACTTATTATATTGTAATTTACTTGCTCGAAATAGGTAGAGATGGTGATATCTATATAATCTGGTTGTTTCCCTAATTTTTTTGTGTAAATAATCTTGGAATTATTAATAGCTAGAGTTATTCTCATTTATGTTAAAGAAAGTTTGAGCATTGTTTTTATTAAAAACATTTTTAGTTATATTCTATCATTCTAATTAAACGTCAAATAATTTTAATGGTCAAACAATTAATAGTAACTTTGTATTTTATCCACATTAAGCGTGGTAAATATTTACTCTCTATTGATGATTTTTTTATTTTTAACTAGTAATCTATTTGATGTTTAAAATAGCCATATTCCATGGGCCATACTTGAAAGACAGTATAGATGTGATTTAAGAAGAGATAATAATTGACTATACAACTATGATGGATAACGTAGAAGTGTGATGGAAATACAAGAAAAAAGTGGATGAATACAAATTTAGTCATTTATAAATTTGATAAGATAGGGCTAGTGCCAAGTCATTATCAATAAATAAAGGAATCATCTTTATTGTAAAAACAAAATGAGATTAAAGGATGAATTGAATAAGTCTTGACCCTAATGTTTAACTTATTTGAACATAGATGCCTTGAATGACAAGGAATTTAGTTTCTAGTCCAAGGGGAACTTAGTAATATATGAATACTAAAGTTGAAGATATGGCTGGATGTGTTTAATTTTATCTTTTGTTAAATTTAAATTTAAAAATTCTTCAAGATTTTAACTAAATTAATTGATAGCATAGTTTTAGAAATTTGAACTCATTTACCAATATAAAGATCAATGAACAAATCCAATTACATCTCATTTAATATGTATAAAACACTTTTGAACTCGAGGAATTAATCTCTAATTATCTCTATACCCCCACTAACTTTGCTAGATTCCTCTTGGTCCATTTTTTTAATATCTTTAATTTAATAAATAATGAAAAATAAATCTAAAACTTAAAATATTCAACTTAAATATACATAAATCTTTCTTTAAAATAATTAAATTAAAAAAATTCCATGCAACACCAAAAAAACAACCATGGATGGTAAAAGTTTTTGAAATGAAGTTGCCAAGGTTTGAATAGGAAAACTCTATAGTGGATGGAACTCATGATGGGGGCATCAATCGAGCCCAACAAGATCCTACATGGGTCCTCACATACATTGGTTGGAAGTTCAATCCAAAATAAGGTTGAAACTTGGTCCCCAAATCTTGGACATAATTGCTCAAGTCACTTAGGAAAAAGTGACTAAAGAGGTAGGGGTTTCATTCATGCCATCTAAGGATCACATAGATCTAAGATTATGGATGCAACAATTGGTAGGTTTGTCTCTAAAATTGACAATACATTTGTGGGCAAGTATTTTGGGTTCCAATGAATATTGATCTAGGTCACATATGCACTTCCTCAAAATAGAAGGTAAAAGGAAACATTGAGGTGAGTGCCCATCTTAAGGGACTTTCCCTTTCTTTCTATTATAGAGGAATGTACTTAGATTTTGGTTAGAGAGCCTTGGTTTTTTTGGGAAATCTAATATTTCCCTTTGTAGATGGAAGTTAGGATTTGATCCTAACAATGATCTTTTTTCAATGGGTCAACATGGATATGACTTCTTAGTCTCCAATAGAATAATGGAATGAGGAAATTATTGCTAGGATAGAGAATTCATTTGGAGATTTCTTGACCTTAGACAATGTCACAATATAGAAAAGCAAGCTAGTATTTGCAAGATGCTATGCAAAAGTGGAGATTAATAAATTTATCCCTACTTCAAACTCTTTGGAATCAAAATTTGGTAGATGGATGCAAAGCATTATATAAGAAAAATTCTCATTAATCTATCAAAATTATCTAAAAAGGGGTCATTTCCTTTTTTTTTGTCCTAGAGTAGCAAAGGAAAAAATGGATAACGCAAAAATAAGGAAGAAAAATATATACAAGATGTGTAACTTGAATGTTGAGGAAGGAGCAACCCTTAGTAACCCAAAGGTAATAGTTACTGGTATGACTATTAAACTAGAAGAGGGAGAATTAGAGTCTCTCACATTGAGAAACTCAAATCAAAAGGGTTTATGTACTAAAGGGAGAGAAATAGAACCTAAAACGATGGAAAGACTATTCCAGGAGAATCTACCACCAATGAAATTCCAATCAAATTACATAGTGAAAGATGTTGATGATTCATCAACTACCATCATTGAAACAAGGATTATCATTGTAGAAGAAATAAATAGGTAAGAAGTTTTAGAGCCCTTAAAATGGTGTTCTCATTTCTCCCTAAATGGAAAAGGGTAAATGAACTTAGAAATCTAATTAAACAAGATAAATCTATGGACATAGGGGTGGACTCAAAATCTAGGAGAAAGAACCATAGAGAAATAAGAGTGACAAAAGTAGCTCTAGAAGTTAACAATAGAAAATAAACAACCTTGGAGATGGCATAATTTAAGAAGTTAAAAAAATGAAAATCATTTCATGGAACATTCAAGGGATTAGTAGCCTAGTAGCCCCCACAAGTAGATAATCCTAAAAAGTTGCCTAAAATATCTTAACTTACATATTCAACTTTTAGTAGAAAAAAAATGAACTTCAACTCCTTTGCTAATGCCAGAAACATGATTTGACATATTGTGAAGTATTAGATTGTGAAAAAAAAGGAGCATTGAGGGGGATTATCACAACGTGGAAATCATCATTTTTGGAAGTTATTTTAATTTCTTTGCACAAGAGTTTTCTATTTATATTCTTTTTAAGTTTTTTTTTAATGATTCTTGGATCCTATCTAATGTGTACGCCCCTAATACTAGACCTCTTAGAAAAAAATTATGGGTGGATATATGTTTGTTTGAAAGGGGCTATCACAATTTAAAATGGATGTTGATGAGAGATTTTAACTCCCCTCTCCACCCTTTAGAAAAAGTGAGGGGTGACTAACTATTTGAATAATATGGAAAAATCAGCTAATTTTAAGTATAGGGCCTCATGGAATTTAATCTAAGTGGTTTATCTTTCGCATGGTCAAATAAGAGGGTAATTAACAATTTGATCTAGGTCATATTAGATAGGTTTCTTATCTCTACTAACTGGGACATTTTGGATAAATGTAGCCTTTCAACTCTTGTTATAATTGGTTTGAATCACACTCCTCTTTTGACATCTTGAGAAATAGGTATTAGGGAAAGGAACTTCTCTTTTAGATTTGATATTTAATAAAATTTTCAAAAATATAATATATTTATTTAAGATATTAGAGAAAAAAGTTTAAGCAAAAGTAGTTATTTAATGTCATTTTATAATAATATATTATTAAATTAAAAAATTATAATGTATTTATGTCATATTTTGATTGTGTGACATTTGTTGTTTTCATAATATTGATTAAAAAACCGAATCTAAAATTAACTTATGACACCATGCACTTTCTTATAAAATCCTAAAAATCCTAATTTATGATTTAATATATCAATTTTTATTTTAATTTAATGTGATTTTTTAATTATGGGTGGGTGTGAAGGCTTTGTCTATGAGAAAATCATCTCTTCAAAATATTATATTAGTTTAATTGACTACAATTTTTTTTTAAATGAAGTTATTCATTTTTATCTTTTAAGAGGATGGGTCATAATTTCTCCTCATTAGTGCATTGAATTGGCGCCTCAACAACAGAGTCATTCCCCTCCAACTTGGCCTCAGCCCATCAATATATTATTTTCTTTGTGCCCAAGTTTATTGCTAAATTTAATTTTATTTAATGGTGGGCCCATTATCAATAAAGAAAATTTAATATGGGGGGCAATTAAAAAGAAAGTTTTTATGTGGCCACCTAAGAGATAATTGACACGTGGCAGCAACATAAATGCAAATAAAATACATAAGCATACATTAATAAGCTTCAAGTCAACAAATTGATATTGTTTGCTCTTACATAAGAACTTGTGGTATCTTGTATGAAGGATTAATGTGTTAAAAGAATGAAATATTATCATTCATCACATAAGAAAGTGGTATTTTGTATGAAGGATTAAAAGGATATCACATGGATGTGGGGATTGGAACTCATGACCACTTGCCTACAACAAAATACTTTTGGTCAATTAAACTAAGGCCCCCTCATATATGTTTGTTTGCTTATTATATTGTAATTTACTTGCTCAAAAAAAGTAGAGATGGTGATATCTATATAATCTTGTTGTTTCCCTAATTTTTTTTTAAATGTGAGATAGAAAAATTCTCCTTCAAATTAGTAGAAAGATTCACTTTGATTTGATGGTGTAAAGAAATCTTGGAATTATTAATAGCTAGAGTTATTCTCATTTATGTTAAAGGAAGTTTGAGTATTGCTTTTTATTAAAAATATTTTTAGTTATATTCTATCATTCTAATTAAATGTCAAATAATTTTAATGGTCAAACAATTAATAGTAACTTTGCATTTTATCCACATTAAGCATGGTAAATATTTACTCTCTATTGATGATTTTTTTTTTTAACTATTAATCTATTTGATGTTTAAAATAGCAATATTCCATGGGCCATACTTGAAAGACAAAGTATATATGTGATTTAAGAAGAGATAATGGTTTAGTATACAACTATGATGGATAAAGTAGAAGTGTGATGGAAATACAAGAAAAAAGTGGATGAATACAAATTTAGTCATTTATAAATTTGATAAGATAGGGCTAGTGCCAAGTCATTATCAGTAAATAAAGGAATCATCTTTATTGTAAAAAACAAAATGAGATTAAAGGATGAATTGAATAATTCTTGTCTTTAATTTTTAGTATTTGAACATAGATTCCTTGAATGACAAGGAATTTAGTTTCTAGTTCAAGGGGAACTTAGTAATATATGAATACTATACAAAGATATGGCTGTGTTTAATTTTATCTTTTGTTAAATTAAATTTTAAAAATTCTTCAAGATTTTAACTAAATTAATTGATAGCATATTTGTAGAAATGTGAACTCATTTACCAATATAAAGAGCAATGAAAAAAATCAATTACATCTCATTTAATATGTATAAAACACTTTTGAAGTTGAGGAATTAATATTTCTAATTATCTCTATACTCCCACTAACTTTGCTAGATTCCTCTTGGTCCATTTTTCTAATATCTTTAATTTAATAAATAATAAAAAATAAATCTAAAAACTTAAAATAATCAACTTAAATATACATAAATCTTTCCTTAAAATAATTAAATTAAAAAAATGCATGCAACACCAAAAATACAACCATGAATGGTAAAAAAAATTTAAATGAGGTTGCCAAGGTTTGAATAGGAAAACTCTATAACTTGGATGGAATTCATAATGGGGGGCATCAATCAAGCCCAACAGGATCCCACATGGGTCCTCACATACATTGGTGAGAGGTTCAATCCAAAAAAAGGTTGCAACTTGGTCCCCAAATCTTGGACATAATTGCTCAAGTCACTTAGAAAAAAAGTGACTAAAGAGGTAGGGGTGCCATTTATGCCATGTAAGGATGACATAGATCTAAGATTATGGATGCAACAATTGGTAGGCACATCTCTAAAATTGGCAATACATTAGTGGGCAAGTTTTTTGGGTTCCAATGAATATTGATCTAGCTCACATGTGGACTTCCTCAAAATAGAACCTATAAAAGGAAACATTGAGGTGAGTGCCCTTCTTAAGGGATTTTTTCTTTTCTTTCTATTATAGAGGAATGTACTAGATTTTGGTTAGCGAGCCTTGGTTTTTTGGGAAATCTAATATTTCCCTTTATAAATGGAAGTTAGGCTTTGATCCTAACAATGATCTTTGTTCAATGGGTCAACCTGGATATGACTTCTTAGTCTCCAATAGAATATTGCAATGAGGAAATTATTGCTAGTATAGAGAATTCATTTGGAGATTTCTCGATTTTAGACAATGTCACAATATGGAAAAGAAAGCTAGTGTTTGCAAGATGTTGTCCAAAAGTGGAGGTTAATAAATTTATCCCTACTTCAAACTCTTTGGAATCAAAATTTTGTAGATGGATGCAAAGCATTATATAAGAAAAATTTCATTAATGTATCAAAATTATTTGAAAAAAGGTCATTTTCTTAATTTTTGTCCTAGAGCAGCAAAGGAATAAAGGGATAATACAAAAATAAGGATGAAAAATATATAAAAGATGTGTAACTTGAATGTTGAGGAAGGAGAAACCCCTAGTAACCCACAGGTAATAGTTATTGGTATGACTATTAACCTACAAGAGGGAGAATTAGAGCCTCTCACATTGAGCAACTCAAATTGAAAGGGTTTACCTACTAAAGGGAGAGAAATAGAAACTAAAACTATGGAAAGAACATACCAAGAGGATCTACCACCATTGAAATTCCAATCAAATTCTATAGCCAAAGATGTTGATGATTCATCATCCACCATAATTGAAAGAAGGATTATCATTGTAGAAGAAAGAAATAGGCAAGAAGTTTGAGAGTCCTTAAAATGGTGTTCTCATTTCTCCCAAGGGTAAATGAACTCAGAAATCTAAATAAACAAGATAAATCTATGGACATAGGGGTGGACTCAAAATCTAGGAGACAGAACCATAGAGAAATAAGAGTGACAGAAGTAGCTCAGTAAGTTACCAATAGAAAATAAATGACCTTGGAGATGACATACTCTAAGAAGTTAAAAAAATGAAAATAATTTCATGGAACATTCAAGGGATTAGTAGCCTAGCTAGTAGCCCCCACAAGTAGGTAATCCTAAAAAGTTGCCTAAAATATCTTAACTTACATATTCAACTTTTACTAGAAAAAAATGAACTTAAACTCCTTTGCTAATGCCAGTAACATGATCTAGCCTATTGTGGAGTATTAGATTAAAAAAAAAAGGAGCATCGAGGGGGATTATCATAATGTGGAAATCATCATTTTTGGAAGTTATTTTAATTTCTTTGCACAAGAGTTTTCTATTTATATTCTTTTTAAGTAGTTTTTTTATGATTCTTAGATCCTATCTAATGTGTACGCCCCTAATACTAGACCTCTTAGAAAAAAATTATGGGAGGATATATGTTTGTTTGAAAGGGACTATCACAATTTAAAATGGTTGTTGATGAGAGATTTTAACTCCCCTCTCCACCCTTTAGAAAAAGTGAGGGGTGACTAACTATTTGAATAATATGGAAAAATCAGCTAATTTTAAGTATAGGGCCTCATGGAATTTAATCTAAGTGGTTCATATTTCACATGGTCAAATAAGAGGGTAGGTAACAATTTGATCTAGGTCATATTAGATAGGTTTCTTATGTCTACTAACTAGGACATTTTGGATAAATATAGCCTTTCAACTCTTGTTAGAATTGGCTTGAATCACACTCCTCTTTTGACATCTTGAGAAATAGGTATTAGGAAAAGGATCTTCCCTTTTAGATTTGATATTTAATGTGGACTCTACATCTTGATATTAAAATTTGGTGGGACATGTAGGTGAAATGTAATGTTATGTTCAGGTTTATCAATAAACTCAAAAATGTTAAAAAGAATATAAACTTATGGAACAAACAAACTTTTAAGAACATCTTTGTATAAAAAAAGGATTTCCAAAAAAAACTTTAGGAAATTCCAAATGAAATAGATTCTATTGGGGATTCAGAAGAAATATGTTGGAAAGAAAATTAAATCCTTTGTAATATACATAATATTATTGAAAAAGAGGAAATATTTTGGAAACACAAATCTAGAATTTAATGGATCAAAATGAGGGATAGAAACAGGTATGTGCAGAATCATCATGGAAAAATAGGCCCTTAAGTGGCAAAAAATTCAGAAAATTCATAGTTAAGCAACTTGACGTAAAAATTTGAATAAGTTATCTATATTATTTCAAAAATATGTAAGAATAGAATCTGTAGCAAATTGAATGTAGTTTCTACACTACTAGGTTTATTTTTTTATAAAAAAAAAAACTAATTGGTGAAATTTTGAAATTTGAATGTAGTATTACTTAAATTTCAAAGAAAAAATAAGAAGTAGGTGCATGTCTAACCACCCTAACCACAATAAAATGATAATATATTTTTATAAGATTTTAGATATAAGTAGAGAACTCATGTCCAGATGTGATGCATATTTTTTGTTTTTTCTAGGTAAATAATTAATTGTGAATTTTTTATTACAACTTTTAAAAATATAAAAACTTGTGTGTCTAACCACCTTAACTTGGTCAAAACTTCATGAAATTAATTTTTTTATTTTTTAATACTATAGTATGTGAAGTATAGAATGTGATGAATGTTTTGGATTCAAAAAATATGATACCGTTTGAAAGATATAGATGTTTTTCAATCAACCTATCAATCAGGACTTTAGTCATAATTCAAATTGAAAATGAATAATAATAATTTATTAAATTCAAAGTAAAGAATAATTTATAGTGGTGGAAAACTAAGAATCTCCTTTAAAAACTCTTTTTGTTTCATCAATTTTGGGTAAAAGAAAAGTCATTAGCCAATTACCCTACACATAGCCATCATATCGCCACTTTTTGGCCCATCATGATCTTGCACATACCCAAACACCAAATTATTCCATCATTCAATTCTAAAACACCAAAAAACTAAAAAAATATTTAAGTTGATCAATGAGGATGGTACTACAACCTTCATTACAATTAGGAAATAGAGGTGGCAAACACCCTGAAGAATATGAATAGGCCTTCTATTTTGTGCTTTGCCTTTGTTTTGTTCTACTATTTATTTTTTGTTGCTTGGCTAGCACTAGACTGTGTTATTTTTAGTATTAGCAAAATATTTTGTAAATGGTTTCAGGTCGCTTCAAAATCTATTTTTCCCCCTTTAATGAAAACATGGATGGTACTAAAAAATCTAAAGTGGTGGATGTTTAACATGAAGGTGTAAGCTTCTTCTCCAATCTACTCAATAACATACCTATTTTTTACCATTCCAATGAGGAATACTTGTTGGTTTTCATTTCCCACTCATTGCCACCCTTATATATGGAGGTCATGGGATGTGAGTGTAGACACTAAAAAATTTCCTAATCGATGTCATACACTTGAATCAGATGTATTATCATTTCCTCTTTAATCCATCATATTTTCGCTTAATTAATTTAATTAGCCTAACTAATTGTAGAAGAGAGGGATTCGCTACTCACGAGTTCTCTTCATTCAGAGAGTCTAACGGGGTGAACTGACCTAAACTACCTCAAGGAACAATGACGAGAGTTTTAGAATTGGAAAGAGCAGGTCACAAAGATTTTATGGTAGACTAACAAGCTCTCAGCCAAAGGACGTCAACGTAGAATACAAACGACAGTGCAACGTGCCAGCATCCTAGAGGCACACTAACGTCTCATACGAACTAGAAAGCGAGAATGTCACATCACATAGATCAATAACTACTAGCAATCTGATTACTAGAAACTTCTAGAATGGAAGAAAACAACAAGAAGTAATAAGACTGAAATGAAGTGAAATAGAGATGATAAAGATAAGGAGAAGAAAGGAAATACTTACAACCACACAATTGATGAAACTTCCAGCTCGTGAATGCCTTCAATACCTGCACACAAGAGGGAGAGAGAAATTGTTGGGTGGCTGTATAGGGGCCTGCCTCAGTCAGACCCCATTTTGGTGTTCCCACCCCCATGGACAGCCAGATAGATAGAGAAAAAGAAAGTAGAAATGAAGTAAAGAGCACTAAAGCAATAAAAAACAGTGTTATGCTACTCAACCAAGTAATAGAGGAGAGGAGTGAAAGCTTAACACCTCCACCAAGAGAGCTCAAGGCTAATGGGGGAGAAAACAAGAGAAACTAAAGCCTCTGCTACAATGGTGTTTTGTTCCACACTTGCTCTACTGAAGTGGTGGAATGTTGATGTTGTTGCTATGAAGTGTAAAGTATTTTTTGATTGAAGAGATGGTGAAGAAGCTACTTAGATCTTGTGGGAGATATTGTGAAGCTTGTGAATGAAGTGAAGAAGTTCTTAGAAGATCAATTGAATGTGAAGGAGATGGTCCAAGATGAAATGCATATGGAAGGAGTGAATTTGAAGGAGAGATGAAGAAAAAAAACCATATTCAGGTTAGTCAGACAAAGGGGGCATTACAACTTGACTCCCAATGGGATGTGTATCACCTCTAAAAGTTCAGTCGCAAGAATCTGTCAGGGATGTAAGCGTGTTGTGTGGGCGTCCCCGATAGAAACACCTCCACCGACACTCAAAACATGCGCCAAGTGTGATGCAAGCAGCAGGCTTAGGTGGAATAAAGCCTCCAAACTTGGTTTTCTAAAGTGGATAAAGGAAAAAAAGGGGATTTGCACATGGGGTGCAAATTCACTCTTATACATTTTTCCCCCACTTTAGCAAGCACAAATACTAATGAGTGCTTGGTAAAGTAGATCAAGAAGAGTGTAGGGTTAGAAATGTATACTTGGACCGTCAAGGAAGCAGACCGCGATTTGGAGAACCCAAGAGTGCAAGGTCAAAGGAGGACTTCATAATTATGTAGAACTATGAAGCTAAAGAAAGAGCATATACTCAGGATGAAGAAGATTTTGATCTTTGATCTGGTATATACAATTGAGAAGAGAAAGATGAAAATGAACAAGGCGTGTGGTGAAAGCAAAAACCACTCAGGAGTAGAACCAAAACCATAAAGTAGGAGTGATAAAAGCAATTCTTGCTCGAGGAGGAGAACCCATATCACAAAGGAGGTGATAAAAGCAATCCCCGCTCAAGGAGGAAAACCTATATCACAAAGTAAAAGTGATAAAAGCAATCCCCGCTCGAGGAGGAAAACCTGTATCACAAGATATAGGTGATAAAAGCAATCCCCGCTCAAGGAGGAAAACCCATATCACAAAGAAAAAGTGATAAAACCAATCCCTACTCGAGGAGGAAAAATCGTATCACAAAATATAGGTGATAAAAGAAATCCCCGCTCGAGGAGAAGAACCAGTATCACCAAGGAGGTGATAAAAGCAAACCCCACTCAAGGAGGAGAACCTATATCACCCAATGTAAAGGAGCTCTATAGGTTCTCAATCTTGTAGACAAAGTAAATAGATAGTCATGCAGACCATCATCAAGTTGGAAGACTTTCAAAGGGGTCCCTTAGGAACCCTTAAAAAGAAGAGGGGTCCACTCAAGGGATGCAGTCTTTGAGAAGCGAGGTCTAGTCAGGCTGCCTCCAAGCTAGACGCAGAGATATGAAACAGGTCTAGTTAGACTGCCCCCAAGCTGATGTGAATGTATGAAATAGGTCTAGTCAAGTTGCCCCCAAGCTAGACATAAAGAATTCATTTGAAGGAGAAGCTTTCAAAGGGGGTCCCTCGGGAACCCTTCAAAAGAGAACGAGGGGTCCTTCCAAGGGACGCTTTAGTTGAAAGATAGATAGGAGAGAGGCGCATCAACAAAATTGAAGGGTGATGACACTAGAATCAAAAAAAATTTGTATTTTATCCTTCAAGGCCTTACATTCACTAGTGGAATGGCCAAACACTTGATGGTATGGAAAGAAACAATTTTCTTCTTCATCATGTTTATGAATTTTATTGTGTAGGAGAAGGAAGAGTGATTAAGTGGGATTTTAGAAACCGCAACAAAATATGCTCTTGCTCAGATAAAAGATGAGGAGTAGGAAGCAACCCTTTCTCTCGTGGAGAAAGGTTTGACTTCTCACAAGAAGAAGAAGAAGGCAAAAAGATAGAAGACAATGGGGGAAGAATATTTTCAACAGGATGAGGTTGAGAAGAATTCATGTCACTCAACCATAGCTTTCGTTTAGGTTGTTCCTTTGAGCAACCAAGTCCTAAAGTGTGCTTATGAGGTTTGAATTCTATAGGGACCTAGATGCCTTACTTGTTACACCCACAACCTTTACGCTCATAGCCATACTTAGAGACAAGCTTAAAGTTGGGGCCATGACGTGTTTGTAGGTATTGAAAAGAAGGGGGATCCTCATAAAGAGCATTATCCTAACAACAGGGATCACACTCCTTTATGGGATCTCTATCATCCTCTTTAACAGGACTTTCAACGTTATCCTCATTAGCAGAAGCATAATAATCTTCCTCAGAAGGAGCATCAACACTAAGAACATTACAATTCGTGCTTACACTACCCTGCGATACAAAAGAACAACCATCTCTAATAGCAGGTGTGGATAATGTTATTAGAAGGTCTAAGTGGATCGGGTCAACTTTATATTCCTGAATAAAGGAATCTGTAAAGTCTAAAGAGCCCCAATCATCACCAAGACATGCATTCTCTTGAGAAGAGGTAGGAGCAGACTTGAGATTTCTTGCTTCAGAAGGATCTTCCTTAGGGAAATTTATCTCGAGAGTATCCTTTTTAGTAGACACTGCTGGAGTAAACATCGACACATTAGAAGACAATAAAGGAATAAGAGTAGGCACAACTAAAGCTTGACCAACAACAGTCATCTCACATAAGTGCATAGCATCAGGTTTAGCTTTGACTGTGACTAGTTTATTATTAGCAATGAACTTAATATATTTATGCAAGGAAAATGAGACTACACCCATGGCATGAATCCATGGTCTACCAAGAAGAAGGTTATAAGGTAAATTTTCTGACATAACATATACAAGGGTAGGTACGGTAACAAGTTCAAGCTACAAAGGTAACACTATCGTACCTAGAGCTTGTCATGCAACATTATCTAACACACAAATGATAATAGAAGAAGTATTAAGAGAAGATGAGTCAATATTAATCTAAGGCAATAGATCAATGCTACATACGTTGAGTGCTAAACCAACGTCAACAAGAGTACGTCTAATACTAATTTTATTAATATTAACAATAATCATTAGAGGATTCACTTGCTTCTACACTCTGTAGGTAGGAGTTCCTACAAGTAGAATGTAATATTCGGCGAATCCACATGGATATACACCATCAACGCATTAGCATCCATCGGCCTAGTAGAAGAAGGCAAGAGGATCTTTTGCAAGGATTCCTGAAGCATACCTTGATAAACCAGAGTGGAATGAAGCAAGTCCCATAGTGAGATCTTAGCCAGAGCAACCCAAGATTGCTCAACAACATCATAATCACTAGGTGCTTTAGTCATAGGTTTAGGAGCTAAAGGAAAACTTGGTTGTTTATTCATTCTATTCTCATAAGTATGGGCTACCGCTCTATAAGAGGGAGCCTTAGAAAGATCAGGGGAACCACCATCAAATGGGACACCCTCAATAGAAGAAATCCTTTTAGAAGAAGGACTAGCCGAATTCACATAAATAACCAATCCCTGAGGCCTTTGAGGGGCAGTAGAGACATAATACATTTACTGAATCATCACAACTAGTAGAAAAATTACTTGAATGCATATTCTCAACATCGATCCAAATAGGATCAAATGTGGAAGGATTATCTGAAGAAACATTCTCAACATCGATCCATGGAGAATCAGATGTGGAAGGAGGTTCATCATCTGCTAATGCATTATCTCTAGAGGAGAGTGTATTGGAATGAAGAGTAGGTAAAGTAACATTAAGAAAGGTATCAACGATTTCATCTTCTTGCAACAAAATATCCTCTGAAGCAGGAGGAATTTCGTGAGAAGGATCAAAGATACCAAGTGACATGGGTAAAGCCAAGTCACCATCACATGCATGAAATGGAATATCATTAATATTTTGAACAAAATTACATACTAAACTAATAGAAGAAGATATTAAATTCATTACGATTTTTTCAATATTTTCTATGTTCTAATAAATCGTGTTTTCGAAGGTCTCCGAAGCGGAATTTGAGGTCGGAACTTGCATCAATCCCTAAAATTTAAATGCCAAAGGCACTTGTATTTTAGGGATTGAACTAGTTCTCTAGAATACCTTTTCAATTGTGCAAACGGTTTTGAATTCCAAGCACCGAGTCAAAATTTATGACCCCGCCAAATAGGGGTAAACAAATTCATTAGTTTTCAAAAAATAAGTACCCTCTTCATGTCGGGTTCACCAAAATGTAGAAGAGGGGAATTCACTACTCATGAGTTCTCTTCATTTAGAGAGCCTCACGAGAAGAAATTCCCTAAACTACCTCAAGGAACAGTGGTGAGAGTTTTAGAATCAAAAAGAGGTCACAAAGATTTTCTGGATAGACTGAGCTGTTGGCCAAAGGATGTCAGTGTAGAATACAGATGACAGTGCAACGCGCTAGCATCCCAGAGGCACGTTTGCGTCTTGTACAAACCAGAAAGCAAGAATGTCATAGAAAAAAGCTAAGTAACTACTAGCAATCCGATTACTAGGAACTTTGAGAATGCAAGAAAACAACAAGAAGTAATAAGACTGAAATGAAGTGAAATAGAGATGATAAAGATAAGGAGAAGAAAGGAAATAATTACAACCATGCAAGTGATGAAGCTTCCAACTAGTGAACGCCTTCAATACCTACACATAAGAGGGAGAAAGAAATTGTTGGGTGGTTGTAGAGGGGATTGCCTCAGTCAGACCCTGTTTTGGTGTTCCCACCTCCATGGATAGCCAGATAGATAGAGAAAAAGAAAGTAGAAATGAAGTAAAGAGCACTAAAGCACTACAAAATAGTGTTATGCTACTCAACCAAGTAATAGAGGAGAGGAGTGAAAGCTTACCACCTCCACCAAGAGCGCTCAAGGCTAATGGGGGAGAAAATGAAAGGAACTCAAACCTCTGTTGTAATGGTGTTTTGTTCCACACTTGCTCTACTAAAGTGGTGGAGTGTTGATGTTGCTGCTATGAAGTGTAAAGTGTTTTGAGATTGAAGAGATGATGAAGAAGCTGCTTAGAGCTTGTGGGAGAGATTTTGAAGCTTGTGAATGAAGTGGATAAGTTCTTTGAAGATCAAGTGAATGTGAAGGAGATGGTCCAAGATGAAATGCATATGGAAGGAGTGAATTTGAAGGAGAGATGAAAAACGACCATAATCGGGTTGATCAGCCAAAGCGGGCATTACAACTTAACTCCCAATGGGAAGTGTAATGCCTCTGCAAGTTCAATCGTAGGAATTTGTCAGGGATGTAAGTGTGTCGTACGAATGTCTGTGCACTGCGTGGGCATCCCAGACAGAAATGCCTCCACCGACGCTGAAAATAGGCGCCAAGCGTGATGCAAGTAGTGGGCTTAGGTGGAATTAAGCCTCTGAACTTGGTTTTCTAAAGTGGATAAAGGAAAAAAAGGGGATTTGCACATGGGGTGCAAATTCACTCTTATACACTAATTAATTAATTGCATCATTTTCATCTATTTGGCCTAATTAATTAAATTGGGTTAATTCATCTCTTTTCGCACTAACACTTCATCTAATGAAATTAAATAAATAAAAATATTTAATTTAATCTCCTAAGTCATCTTATTTAATTAAATAACCCTAAGTTATTTAATAAAATATCATTTCACCCCCCCTATTTATTAAATCATCTAATTTAATAAATATCTCTTAATTCTTCTAATTCCCTAATTGCATAAATTAAACCTTGTTTAATTAGCAATTAAACTAATTTTCTTCTAAGCAAAGGGAATATTCCTTATCCTCTTTGCACAATTAAAACTTTGTTTTAATTTGTACATAACCTTTTTGATCACCCAAAGGAATATTCTAAGGAATATTCCCTCCTCCAATCAATTCACTTAGCTTCAAATGCAAGTTAACCTTTAACGTCTTCAGCAAGTTACCTTTGACCTGTGTGAGAGGTCAAAAGTGTGCTTGTTTGAGGCAAGTGTGAGCCCTTGATTAACTTTCATCATGCATTCTCATCCATTTATGAGAATCCATGATCCATGCCTCACATCCCCTTCATCTTGAACCATTGATTAAGCTTTTTGATATCAACCATTCATTTCTCATTTTCTCTCCTATAAAGAGGTCACTATTTGGAGACAAAGGGATCCATCTTCCAATTGCAAACTTATGTTATTGAATTTACTCACATCCACACTCATATTTTACTCACTTGTTAGCTTGTTTTAGTTCATTTTCATTGCATAATAGCTTAGAGCATCCATTAAAGGCTTCCATGCATCCATCTTAGTTTGTACATGAATTAGGGTTTTCATCTTTTAGCATAATTTTAGCTTAGATTAGCTTAGCAATAGCATAATTAGATCATTTGTAGCATAAAATCATGGTATCTTAGCTTGCATCATGTTTATTTTTAGCATAAACTATGTTTTCACATCAAACACTATGGTTTCATCTATTCTCTTCCATAGAATGGACTAAAATAGGCTCACTAATCAAGATGGGGAAAGGTTCGTCGTTCCGCATCAACATGACACCAATTCCACAACAAGATAAGTCTCGAATGGATTAGAGTAGATGTTTTGAAAGCTTTGATGATTTCACATGTTAGGTTTTGATAAAATGTTTAGTTTCAATTTCATTTGATTGTCTTGTTGAGATTCAAGTATTTGTGGCTCTGTTATGCTTTGATTCTTCATGGATCAAGTGTAATTTGGCCAATGACAATATTTTCACATCACTTTCTAGCACTAGAAGGAGGGAAAACTAATCATTTAATTATTTTTTAGCTCAAATTCCATGTTCATACTTTTTTGCAGGTTGCAACAACACTCAAATCACAAACAACGATGTTATTTCAATAGCATCACCATATAGCGACACTCGAGCAATTTGAAATAGCGATGTGTATTTAATCTGCCAACACCAATTTAAATATAGGGACACATTTAATTTGAAGATATTGAGAAATTCAAACGGCGACGCTCAAAATCACCATAATGAAAGTTTTAAATTCCAAATCACGATGCCATCGTTAGAACCGATGCCCATCAAAATAGTGACGCAATCATGCTCACTGGTCTTGCTACAAAGCGACACATGTTTTCACCAAAGCAACACCCAAATTTCAAATTGTGACACTATCGTGTTCAGCGATGCTCAACCAGAGTGAGAAATTTTATGTTTTTTTTTACATGTGACTTAATTTCTTTGATTTATTTGATCACTGATGAATGTCTAACTAGGTTTTTGTTGTTAGACTAATAGGATTTTGTAGCTTTTAGGGACATGGAGCGAAAGTGAAATAAATTCTCTTCTCTCTCAAATTCTATGATTGTAACAAGCGTTTGATGCTTTGGGGCAATTATAACCCAATTTTACGCTTTCTACTTTTTGCTTTAGGAAATGCACTAGAGTTCAATTTGGTTTAAAATGAATGCTCAAAGTTGGATAAAATTGAACCCTCACTTCACATCTTTCAATTAGGCTTAAAATTGAACAAGGAAAACTTCATCTTTCAATCAATGCTTAAAATGAACTCATCATTGCTTTGAAAGGCTAAAATTACCAACTATTTGCTTTGTTTTGTGATTTTCAACATTGTTGGTGAATGCATATGCAATTCTCTCGCACCGTTTGGCAATCTTGAGAAACAAAAAAAATATCTAAAACTTTGAAAAATCACCCACATCTTTCAATTGGGTTTAAAATTGAACAACCATGTTAGTGTGAGAAAATTACATTGTGTGTGCTCCCTCCTTGTGCTTTACACGAACTGGGCAGTCGAAGTACAAGTGTACTCTCTTTCTTTTTTAACTTTAGAGGGTCCTTCCGAAGACTAATTCGAAGGTGAATCTAACTGGTTTTTCACTTGGGCCAGTATATAAATGGATAAGACTAAACTGTCAAGTCCTCATGGTATGTAGGCCTTGTTCGTACAGTGTTTTTTAGAACGGGGTACTATCGTAAAAAGTATAAGAGCCCTTAGCATGATTGATCAAAGCCTTTAGTGGCTTCCTAGATGCTTGCAAGGTTCCATGTCCCTGATTACCCTTACTACAACCCATTTGTTTAGCATTCCAAAATCCTAATCACATACTAGTGGTCCTGCACCTGGAAGCTGTTGAAACTATCGAACTCGATTAGGGATGTGTCGGGGAAGCTCACGACACGCCATTTTTTCGAAGGGTCAGAGATCAAATTGCAAGAATTCCTTAAGTGTGAATGCACAAATGAATTGAAGATGACCCCTCTTGGCCTATTTAAGCTAGAAAATTAGGTATTTTTTCCCTAATTTAACCTTAATGATGGGGTTTATTATCCTTTTCACCAATTTTTCCAATCTATACCTAATTTTGCATCATTTTTTGTGTTTCTGGAATTATTCTTGCATCTTGAAACCTTTCTGGTCCCTTGGGGCATCTTCTGACTCTTTATCTAGAAATCAACCCAAAATTCAAAAAGTTTGCCTGATTTCTTGAGGGGACATGGAGTCAGTTTTATCCTTCCATTGGGGAATCTAAAAAATGAGAATTTTTTATTTTTTGATTCAGGCAACAATTTTTATCTAAAAAGCATTATTCTTTGAACTAAAGCAATAGGTACCGAGCTTCAAAGAGGGGCAAAATGTAGACACTGAAAAATGTCCTAATTGATGTCATACACTTGAATCAGATTTATTAACATAATTTCCTCTCTAATCCATCCTCTTTTCACTTAATTAATTTAATTAGCCTAGCTAATTAATTAATTACATCATTTTCATCTATTTGGCCTAATTAATTAAATTGGGTTAATTCATATCTTTTCGCACTAACACTTCATCAATGTAAATCTAGATAAAACCATCCATGTAAATCATTGTGGTTTTATTTTAGGAAGAAAAATTATAGATGCCATTGTCTTTGTGCGTGAAGTTTTTAACTCAATGGACAAGACTAAGAAAGAGTGCATGGCTCTAAATTTAGATATTTCAAAATCCTACAACAAAGTCTCTTAGGAATTTTCTAAAAGTGTTATACAAATTTGGCTTCCAATGCATAATGTTAAACTTCCTACTATATTATTTTATCACTTCCATATTATAATTGATAATAAATGGCTCCCCTAGTGATCAATGTTATTTTTGAGTGTCATAGACACATAGACACACTTTTTATGTGTGTGTTCATCATTTTAGCTATTTTTTTTGATAGAAGTGTAGCTCAAAATATCAATAAAAAGGAAACTTAAAAGGTTTCAAACTAGCTTCTTCACTAATACCTACTTCCCACCAAAAATTCATAGATGACACTATTCTTATTGGATATTTATTATCATTGAAGTTAAGGGTTGGAAAATCATTCTCTCATTATGTTGTTACCTCAGGATGAAAAATCAATTTGAAAAATAATGGTTTATTCTTCTTCAAAAATAATTAGGCCCTTGAAAATAAGATACTTGATACTATAGGCTGCAACATAACTCCTTGCTACATACTTGGGAATTCCCTTAAGTTATAGAAGAATTCATAACAACAATTGAGACAACTTAATTGAGAGAATCGAGTGGATATTATGGAGTTTTTTGGTTGATTAGACACTCTGCGCAGGTGATGTTTATGGGAAGTTGTGGGAATTCAAATCTAAGTTGCATGAGCTTCCTTTTCATTATTTCTCTCGATACCATTCATGACAGACACACATTCTTTATGGGTGTTCATTTCCCTTTCGCCTTATTTTTTTGTCTTTGTGTGTGGTTTCTCTCTACAAGTGCAAAGCTTTCAATGATGGGTGGGGATAGATGTAGAACATAACCACTTTCCTATGACGACTTTAAGGCCAATGTTGATGTTTGGGCTATCCTGTAGAAGGATGGAGTGACCCCTTTTATGGAAAGGTTGCATGGCTTTAAGGCCAACATTTCCAAAGATTTTTTTGATGCTTGGCATGGTATGTTCTCAGCATGTTTGGAAGGGATACCACGATTAATGAAGATTTTATAGTGAAAGTGACTAATATTTTGATGGAATGAAAGAAATTCTATAGGGACAAGAACCTCTCACAGTCGGCCAAGAAAATTTTTCTCTGGGACTGAGAACGGGCTAAAATGGTTAGACTAGATTATGGCGGGTACAATAGGTCAAAGATTAAACCTATTTGGAAGGATGTGGTGATGGCATTTATGTGGTACTTTACCCTGAACGGAAGATACAAAGTGTTGTATGGTCACCATTTTTTTTTCCTAAATCACTTCCAACATGGTAACCTCATTTCCTTCCCATTTTACCTATTGTCTTCTTTGGAGGAAGGAATTTTGAATTTTAGGAAGAACCTTAGAAACCCTTTTTTGCATGAGGGTTCGATGTTGCTCATAGTTGATTTTATTAAAGCCAACTATATATTTGATGCTTCCCATTGCCATGTTTCAAAAAAGAAGAGGAAAGGGAGGGAATTATCAGGTTGAAGAGATTCAAGAGAGTGAGGGAACAAAAATTGAAGAGGACTCAGAGGGATGGTTTGATGGGTACAATACAAACCTTAATTATATGCCCTTGTCTAGAGGGAGGAAACCCTCTACTTCCAAGGCCAAACCTTCCCTCTCACGTGTTAAGCGCAAACTTAAGGAGGTTTTTTTGGAGGATGAAGAGGAGGGGCTTTGCAATGGTAGGAAGGACAAGGGCTACTCTAAGGATATGGGGTTAAACTTCATGAGGTGGTGGAGGATATTCAAGATGGTGGGACAGTGAATATGGGAAATTCAAACCCGGCTTATGATGGTGACAGTGGGTCCCCTCCTACTCATAAGGTGAATTATGTTGTTAATGTGGATGACTTTGCTCAGGTGTCGACTTCCAAGGATAGGGGAAAGGCCATGTTTATCCCCGTTGTGTCTCAAGATGAGGATCCTCCTGCTGGTTCACATCAGGGTAGGGTTTTTTTTGGGGGGATATGGACTTTTCGCAAGCATCACGCATGGTGAAATAAGGGGTGGACATTTCTTTTAATTTAATGATGTGGTTGGTGCAAGAGGTGCAGGACCTCCATAATAAGCACAAAACTATTTCCCAGTGCAGTAATTCCACTCTTCACAGTCTTAAGGAGAAGGAATCCATCTTCAATTTGACCAAGTCATTAAATTCTAGTGTTAGTTGTGTGGTGGACGAGCTGGCTAATCTGAAAAAATACTATGGGATGAGGTTGGAATTATTGGAAAAGAATAATAGGTAGCTTTGTAAGGACATGGACTTGATCATTAGTCTTAGTAGCGAGAAGTTGGAGGCTTCGGTTGAAGGTCTGGTTTTCCTAAACAAGAAGGAAAAAGAATGGATGGGCAGAGGACCATTTGGTGATCAGGTGAGTAAGGAAAGGGGGGAGAGTGTCATCATGGAGATGCAAACCATGGACTTGGGTGCTAGACTGAGTGTGCATACTCGGAGTAAAACTAAGAATTGCAAAACAGTCCCTAGGCAAGATGTGGAAGACATCATGGAGATGCATGATAGGATGACACCAAAGGACCTAGAAGTGGAAAGGATGCACAAAGAACTTATCTAATTGCCATTTTTTTTGCTCTGTTGTCTTTGTTTTTTTTGTTTTTTTTGTTGATGGTTTGCTAATGTTCTAGTAATCAACTTGTTTTTGGGTTTTTTTGGGTAGGCAGTCCAATGCTTTATCTTTACCACCATTGTTCTTTTTTGTACAAGGTTTCAAGAACCCTTCAAAATATGTTTATCATTAATCAAACACTTAATTGAGAGAATCCAAAGGAACTTGGTAGCTTGAAAGTGTTTCCTCCTTAGTCAAGTGGGAAAATCACAACTCATCAAAAGATCTCTCCAAAGTATCCCAATGTCCAATTTATCCCTCTTCAAAATTCCCTAGTTCTTGGTTGAAAAAGTGGATCAGATTCAAAGAAGGTTTTCTTGGTCAAGTCTAAAGGATAGACAAAGAATATCACTAGTAGCTTGGGATTGTCTTTTCTTTCCAAAAATTTGTGAGGGTTCAGGTTTTATAAAATTAAGGAAATGAACAAATACATTATCACTAAGATAGGAGGGAATCTTATGGAAACTAATAAAGAGGATAAAAATCATGAAGGCTACAAATTTGAGCAATACAAAAATTCCATCTTTTATTTCTTTGCCTAGTCTCCCTATTGGATCAACCATTTGGAACCATATTATGAAGACTAAAAATTTTCCAAAAAAATTCCTAAGGTGGAAGGTGGGTAATGGGGAACTTATCCAATTATAGGAGGATCATTAATTTTATTAGGATCCCCTAAAGTGGAAGGTGGGTAATGGGGAACTTATCCAATTATAGGAGGATCATTAATTTTATTAGGATCCCCTTAAGCTCTATTTTCCTTATGCTTATAACAAAGAACTTTGTGAAAAATTGGAAGGTGCATTATGTATTACTAAAAAAATGAAATGCAAGATACTTCATAAAAAAAAAAATTAAAAATAACTAATATCATGGATATTGATTCTTTGGAGGATCTAAACACCAAAATCAATCCCTTTAGATTTAATATTTTTGAAAGACAAGATGAAATTGTATGGATTATTTCCCCAAATGGATCTTACTCAAACAAATTTGGGTTTAATTTTCTCATGGACCTTTAGACTCTTGACTACAACTCAAAACTCAAATGGAACAAAAATATTCTCCTTAAGATCATTTTATTTTGGTGGGATACTTGTAAATAAAAAATACTCTCAATTGATATTTTGAAGAGTAGATGTTTCTCTCTTTCCAAGAAATGTAGCTTGTGCAAAAAATGAGGAATAAATTAATAATCGATTAATTGATTTCCCTTTTTCTTAGAACATCAAGCAAACTATTCTAACTAAATTAAAAACCCAATGGGTTTAGCCTAGGAAGATCAAGCTTTTAGCTACTAGTTGGGTTTCCCCATTTAGTTAACCTACCATCTAATAAATTTGGTCACAAGTCCTTCACATCTTTTGGGTCATCTAGAAAAAACAATCTATATAAAAATAAAAGTAGGCCTTGTAATATTGTGCTTTTGAAGAGTTTCCAAGAAACATAGGAGAATGTTAAGTCTTCCCAAATTAAAAGGCCAAAAAAATTCCCCTCTACTATTGAACAAGAAATTGTTGCCATTTAGAAAATATAATCCACTTTAGATAGCATGGATACTCTAAAGAATTAGAAGAGAAAAGTTATTTTGTAGACCCCCCGTAACATAGGATGAACACAAACTAATTTTAATGGATTCTTAAAAGGAAATTGTAGAAAAATAACTAGACATGAAGTTCTTAGGAACAATAAAGGGGAGTTCACTATAATTTTTCTTATGAATTTGGGCTCTTAATTTAATAACTATGTTGAATCCTCATCAATTATTCTAGGATTAATCTTGGAAAAAGATATCCACATACCCAACATTGTGGTAGAGGAGAACTCAAAAATCATCTTAGATATGCTAAAATCAAAGTCTATTCCTCATTATTCCTATAATATTATTATAGTTGATGTGAAGAAGTTGTTAAAGTCCTTTCAAAATATTAGAATCCTTCACATCTATAGAGAAGGTAACCAAACTATCAATATACTTATTAAGTGCCGGATAATGCCAAATCTAAAAGCATGAAACAAACTTCCACAAGTGAACAAAATATGAGAACAATAGTAAGTCTATCAATATATAAATGAGTGTGTAAATACAATGAGAAACCTTGAATATGTAGGCAAGGTAGATAAGGTAGGAAGGTAGTACTAAGCAACTGAAAAACCCTCCAATAGTGCAACACTTGTGAGCTCACTTGACAAGTGTGTGATAAAGTGTCAAATATGCAAGTAGTAGGTGTCTCAAATGATGATGACACATGTATCAATGCTATGAAGTGAGACAAAACTCTAAAATTCCTTAAGTGGATACGTAAGCAATGTGAATAGGACTCTCGTAGGTAGACTAAAAGCTAACTAGTTTGATAAATTCACTATTTACTCCAACACACCCCCTTAAGTGAAAATTAGGGAGTAATGTATGTAATATAATGAGTCCCAACTACTATGCCATGTTAGGTACTCATGTACACAAATTTCTCATAAAGTAAAGTAAAGGAGAAAATCCAGTGGGAAATAAAACTCCTCTCCAAAAGAGAAATGATGTAAATGAAATGGAATGTACAAGTGAAGAAGACAAGTGATAGATGGAGGACTCATCATGACCCCCCAAAGACTAATTCTAGCACAATGTACAATGAATGTTCCCCCATAGAAGAGAAAAGAGAGAAGGTCTATATGACCTCCCCTCCCCCCCATAAAATATGAAGTAATGAACTCCATGTGAGGAAATGCTTCCTCCCAAAAATGATAGGAGAAGAGAAACCATGCAACCTCCCCTCAAAATGATGCTTCTAGTGTTGGTAGATGCTTGAAACTGAATGTTGAAGATGATCTATGATCATTGAACAAAATTTATCCCCTTGGGAAGGAAAAACACCACAAATGTGTGCAAGGTGACTTCCCATTCCATATAGGAATATTCAGGAAGTAATATGAAAGTCTTTGAGTGTTGCACATAATCCAAAGACTAAAATGATACTAATGATGCCTTTGAAATATTCCCAATGATCTCCAAGCCAATGTTGATGTGTGACAAATATTGATGAGATGGATCAAGTACCATATGTGATTTAGGAACAAGAACCATGGATGTATGGTGATAACTATCCAATAATGTAAATGTAATACTATTGCAAATTATGCCAACATAGATGATGACTAAGCCAGATAGGTCAACTCATCAATATCTGCATAATTTTTCATGATAGAAGCTAATGTAGATAGGGAAAGAGAAAGATCCAAATATGGCAATGGTGATGCAACTTCATTGAAGCTGACATCATAGAGGAGATGAATATCGTCAATAGTGTCATCCAAATCTACAAGGTGGTATTCTAAAAAATAGATATGTGATGTCTAGTAGATATGCATCCCAATGTGAAGGATTTTAAACAACAATAGCAATGTTTTGATACAAAGAATCACTAGAACTCATGGATAAGTAAATACTAGATTCAGATGTAGCAATAGGTGACATAGGAGATGAGATCTCAATGCAATCCATGTGACTACATTGTTCATCCCCAAATTATGGTGTCTCATATGATCATGTCTAAGTGAGAGTAGATGGTATTTTTGCATTTGTTGGAAGTAGATGATCAGGTAAGGCAATACCATGATTAAGAAGAAGTTGCTTCATTTTAACACTTTGATGTTGAAGACAATACTTTGTTGTATATATTTTCATCCCACAATATCCACACTTGATTTTCTTTTTATTATGATGATTATGAAGAATACTCAAATGGAAGGGATTTAGTGTGGGAGACATGATCACATGAACCAAAAAAATAAATAGAGGTAAGTGCATGGAAATGGGGGACCAAAAAAGGGTCTTAACTGGCAACTTTTTTTAAAAAAATTAGGAAAGACTAATCTTGGATGAGAAAGTGAAGATAGTTACACTCAAAATTTAAATCTATACAACGAAAAAAATATTTGTAATTATTTGAATCTACTTTCTAAACTACTATTTTTTAAATGGTAGAGATCAGGGATTTGTTAGTGGAAAATATTTGTTAATTGGTGAATAGTTCATATCATCCAATTCAAAATTGGTGAGTATATGGAAACCAACAAGGTGGCCAAATCACCTAGATTTAATGAATTATCAGTCTAATGTATTTCAATTCACCATCAATTTATTTTATGAGGCATGCAATTAATATTTTTTCCATAACAAATATGTGTTTCCAATGGTCTAATTAATATTTTTACCTAGAATTTCAAAAGAATGTATTATATCACCCACATATTTGCTAATACCATTAAAATGACATTATGTATTAGGACACATTTTTCCAACAACATTAAATGTGCATTGTGTGTGAGGACCCATTTCACCAACAATATTAAATGTTCACTACGTGTGAGGACCCGTTTTGCCAATAAAATTTTAAAAAAATTGCATGAGGACCCATTTTTCCAATAACATTAAAAAATATTTACGTTTGAGGACACATTTTGTCAATAACATTAAAAAATAATTATGTATGAGGACCCATTTCACCAATTCTATGATAACTCCATGCTAATCCTAGGCCCATAATCGCCTTGATAATTACAACATATTTGTTTTGTCAAGGTTTCATTCATCCAAAATTTAAATGTATCATTGTATAATCACAAAATATTTTCTAAATCTTTACTATACAATTTAAAAATCGTGTAGAATTTTCCAAATCTGGATTAATATAAATAGAATCAAAACATTGATTTATTTTTACACATTTTGTTCAATTCTAAACTTGTGAGCTCTTGATTCAAATCATAGGAAAGTTACAAACTTACAAATATAGGAATTGTTGCATTAGCAAATAGCGAGTCAGTGAAAACCTAAAGGTAAGTGATCATTTCTTCATAGTGTTATAAGATTATTTATCTCTTTATCATTCTTGCTTCATCCTTATAGATGATGTTGAGTAGGGAATGGGATACATCTAGGACCTAGGGATCTATATTCTATTTTAAGAGAGATTTCAAGAAGGAACAAGAGTAAGATTCCTCAAGGTGGTGAAGGGAGATCATCAAAATACATAAAACAAAAAGTTACCATAATTCCCTACTTTGGCAATGCTTTTGGTCCATTAGATCAAGATAAAACTACATCATCAACACTTGCACCAAATATTAATGAATGAAATACCTCAGAGGAATATTGAAATGAGTTAATTAGGTCAAATCAAGATGAAAATTCCATAGAAGATGTTCCAAGGGATACCCAGGGTATCCAAAATGAGTTAATTGACCTAGATGACAATTTTGGTGTCATAGATGATATTGTTGCAAGGAATGGGAAATGGAAAGCCAAATAAAAAATAGGGTGCGAGTGGGATATGACAAAGAATTTTTAGATTGATTGGGTGTCAAAGAACCTATTCGTTGAACCAGTGGAGAATGCAAACAAAGATAAACCTCCAATGTAATGCAAGTGTAAAATTTATAATTAGAAATATAAAAGGGACAAGAAGTTGTAGCTAAAACTTGACACTATAGAAAAGCATATCAATAAAGTTAATGAAAAAAAATCATAGATAGTGTAGCATCATAAATTGTCACCCTTGACAATTTCACACTATGTTTTTCTTCCCCCCTAAGTGCATGGACCTAATTGTACACCTAAATTCTTAAATTATGCATTCCATGGCCTGTTTTAACATTTTTTCGATAAATTACAATTAGAAATGCAAAAAACTAATTAATTTTTCCCTCGACACCTTAAGTCCTACAAAATAGGGTTGGAACCTAGTCACCTAGGATGAATAAGTCCCCCTATTTTCCTCAAAAATTGAATATGTCGAAGGTGGCATTTTATTATTTAAATTTCTAATGCCCAACGTCGACTATTGGGATTTAATTTTCAAAAAATTAAAATAATTGTGTATAAATACCTAGTAATTTCACTATTTGAAAACTAACAAGAAGATATGAGCAAGAATTATTGTCAAGAGTACTATCAAGCAATCAAGCAAGTCAAGTGTAGTCATTTGAAGATTTAGTGCAGAAATTCAAGATCCAAGCATCATGTCAAAGTGTATGTAAGTTTATTCATGTTTATGTTATCATATTGTTTGTGAGATCTAACCCTTGTAGGTATTCAAGAAAATCAAGCCAACAATAATCAAGCCTTGAGGATATATTGTATGATTTCAGTCCTTCAAGGGAGCCATTTTAGGTGATGAGTTGTAGTCCATTGTTGATTCACCATTCCTTCATTATTTAGCTTTATCCTTATCATTAATATTTCCATTATGGAAGTGGAAACACTAACACGAGGTTTGACTAAGGTAAGCCCCTAAATGACACAACCTTTCTCCTCTCTTTGAATGTGCAGGTTTCAAATCTGAAGAAGATCGGGAGAGGCTTGAAGGTCAATTATTCATTGTTGCAATCAAACCCTACACCTTGACAATAAATAGAAACTTAGTTACAAAAATATTTGGCAATGCGATAAGTGGGAAAAGAGGGTTTATATCCGGCATCAGAGGGCTATGAAAACATATCTAAAATTCCTCTACTAGAGCATAGTCGCCTAGGGCGACTAGGTCCTCAAAAAATTAGCTTCAAATTCATATCATAGGTGCATAGTACTCTTCTCAATCCATTCATGATGTCTAAATTTCTTTGTGACATCTCAAATCTATTGTTTTTGCATCAGAATAGTTAATTGCATCATTATCCTAGTCATTTCATTACATTTTATTTCTAATTTCATTCTAGATTTGGTCAAGGTCAAGTTGACTCATCTTTTAGGTTGTAAGTCAATCTTATACCTTGTCCAAATTCATCAAACCCCCACTACCACAACCCCCTCATAAATGAAATATGGAAAGGTGCCTAAACTCTAGATTCAAATCCTATAGGGTATCCACTTTTCCTTCATTTCATTTTGGTGAACCTGACATGTTAGCATTTTAAACCTTCTAAAATTTGAAGCAATTCATCCTAGATCTAGGTTTAGCATTGCATTATTTTGCATTGTTCATTTAGGCATTCATTTTTGCATCATAAAAAGTATAAAAATTCAAAAAATTACATACAATATTGCACTATAGGTTGCAATAGGGTTAATTTTCTTCATCTTAGGTCTGATTTACAGTCACATTGCATTTCAACATCTACATTAGGTCATTTAAATTTGAAAATACATCCCAAATTATTCATTACATTCATTTAGGTATCTTGCATCTAACTCAAAAAATGAAAAAAATGTTTTGTTTTAAAAATGCATCAATATCATTATTTTTCAGATTTAGGCATATTAGGATAAATCAATTCTTACATCTTAGATCTACAAATTGTATTTACAATTTATCTTTTATTGTTTAAAAATTTTGCAAATTGTTACATACTTGCATTTTCAATTACATAATCATAAATTGGGTAAATTATGGAAAAAAAATCATTGTTAGACTTGTATGCACACAAACCTAAGATCCTTAAATAGTATAACAAACAACCAAAATTTGAAATTTGTACCAAGCTGTGTAAGAAATAGTTGCCCTAGGTGACTTAGTCCAGCTATTTTTGGCTTAGATTTCTCATAGAACTTTGTTTTTTGTGTTTTTTGTTTGCTTTCACTTTTTGATTTTTGCTTCGAAGTGTTTTTTTTGTGATTTTTTGGCAATTTAGTGGTCCTAGTGGGTACAACTAGTGTTTTGAAACTCATATGAGCTTCACAACCTAGTGTCCTATTGCTAATACTTTGGTGAGACATAGTTGTAGACTTGTGGCATCTCGTGTTGTTGTTACATCCGATGTGGATCCTAAGTCTTCCAACTCTTTCACACAAGGTATTTCCAATACCATGCCAAGTTTGGACTCTATCCCTAATTCTACCATAGCAATGGAAAATTCACAAACAATTACCTTTATGGATATTGAGACTACATTGTTATCCAAGTTCTTAAGTACAAACTAAAACAATTAGACAAAGATGTAGAGGGATTAAAAGACTGCTTAAGCATTGAATCCTTAGTGGGACAAATAGTGCCTATAGTGGACAACCAAAGGAAACTAATAAATGATACCTAAGGATCATAGGTTTTGTGTAGCCTAGCCCATATAATGGATGCCAACATTCCTACGATGGCTAGTTATGCTCAAGCTTTGGGATTCACTCAAAGTTGAGGAAGTCAAATATTTCTCCCTAAAACTATACCCTCTATTCCTATATACACATTGCCAACTGTAGCTTCAACGAAACAATAAAAAAATGGAATAAATCTAAGATTAGGGCCTTCAAGTGGGTACCCTTATAGTTCCATTGCATCACATGTGACACCTCAATATTCATCACCTCTTATAAACTTGCAACATATTAGTCCACCAAGCACTTACACAATCCCACCATATTCACCACATTCTCAAAACATGTCAAGCAATGATTCGATCATCAATCAACTTTTACAAAATGTAACCTCACTTCAACAATAAATATCCACATTGAACTAATCTCAAAATGGAAAACCATCACAATATGTCAAAAGGAGCCCTTTGCCACTTAAAATTTTGAAAACACCCATGTCGTAAAACACAAAAAATCCTAGATTTGAGAAGTATAATGGCAAAAGATATCCTAATAGTCATATATCGGCCTATATGACATTATGTAGTGACTTCATCTTTGAAGATAAGCTCCTAGCTAAATAATTTCCTAGGTCATTGAAAGACATGGCCTTGGAATGGTTTTTCTCATTGTCAAATAACTTGATTTATTCATTTAATGAACTTGTTGATGCATTCCTACAATATTTTCAAGCAAACATAGGTCAGAAAATTACATTAATTAATTTAGTAAGGTGAAAACAAGGAAAATACGAAAAGGTGATAGAGTTCATAGGATGATATCAATTACTATACTCACAAATCAATCTTACTCTCCCTAATGCTAATGTTCAAAGAGTGTTCACGGGGAATTTGCAACCTAGCATTAGGGATCAGATATTATTGATGAGATATCCATCCTTTACACACTTGTGTATGGCTCTTCATGACTATTAGAATTTGGTTAGTATGAAGAATCATCTTCATTGACTCATACTGAGAAATTTGAATTCGTACCTCAAAACATCTATCAACCATTCACAAGGAAAAATAAGAACTTTATCAAGATAAACACACCTCAAACAACTAACCACATTGAGCCACAAGTCACAACCATAAGTTCAAATCCCTATCAATTTAGACCAAGAGATACATAGTTTACTCAATTTCCTAATTCCCTTCACTCAATCATTTTACAACTTTTAAGCAAGAACCTAATCCAATTACCTCTAATTAGACCTATGGATACACCAAAATCATTATCTACAAACTTCAAGCCAAAAGTATTTTGTCAATATCATCGTACACATGGACATGATATGGAACAATGTATGCATATTAAACATAAATTTCAAGACCTCATCTATTTTAATCACATCTAGCTGGTTGATGTTAATGATAAAGAAAACAAACCTATTTCCCTACCAAATAAAAAATTGCAAATTTTCACTCGAATCCAATGCCAAATCATACATCCAACTTTGTGCAAGATTGCAATGATAAGAATGATGATGAAAATGGTCTAGACAACATGGTTGCTTTAATAGATGCTCAACCTTGTAAGGGCCAAACCAATTTGTTACTCGACATAGCTTTCGCACATATCAATGCATTTATACATATGTTAGATGTTCCTCTCTATATCACAAGATGTATCAATGAGAAACCTACACAAGGAATACTCATTGATGCTATGTGTGTAGAGAATGTGATCACTAAGGAATTCTTGTATTTTCATGAGCTTTATCAAGACTCTTATGAATAATCAAATGCATAGTTAAAAACTCATGATGGTTTTTCTTTCCCTACGATAGGTTTGATCACTCTTCCTTTTAAAGTTGGACCAAAAAAATTAGATGTATCATTCTCGATCATCCTGACATCGGACCAATTCCATGTGAAGCTATGTTATCCATGTCTATTCTCCATGAATTTCATCCCATCGGTTATCCACAAGTGCATAAAGTTCCCATTTTAAAATAAAATATACTTAGTGCATCATAGTGGGTTTAATCCTTTGGCTTCTTGTAGAAACTTTTCCTTAGACTTTTTTTGGCCCCAACCCATGGAACCAATTAAACCTCATGACGACTTCTTTTTCAAGTCATATAAAAAATTTAAGGCAAAGTGCATAACAAAATTATCTTTAACAATATTCTTGAGAATGATAAGGTTGCGATTGTTCCTCCCACCCCACAAGTTGTGGAAAAACTCATGCCTAAAGTAAATTCTCATTGAAATTCACAAGGAATTTATGCTACAGCTCCTCCACCTATATCGTACAAGTGACCAAGAGACAATCAAAATATTTCCTTTGTGCCATCAAAAGAGAAACACATGTATAGACCTAAGGAGAAAGCAATTTCCCAAACCTCAATGGTCCTTTCAATTCCTCCCCTAAGGGAAGAAAATAGACCAATGGTCAAGAAACCCACTCTTACCCCTTCACAAGTTGAAAACCAAATGAGAAGAAACATAAATTATAAAGAGTGTAAGCATGGACATCGTTCTATTGCTTGTTAGTTGGAAGAAAAGAATAAAACATTACCTAATGATCAAATGCCTATGCAAACAAATCAAAATGAATTATAATTTTCACCAAAATATGGCATCAAACCTTACATGTCTCAACCAAAACAAATAATGAAACAAGAACATACAACCAGAAATTATCATTAAACCTTCCATTGTGATAAACTTGGATGATGAAAATGAAGATGTTAAAATTTATGAAGTGCATAAAGAACTATCTTTATTGTTTTTAAAATCTATGGATTTAGATGGGGGAAACCATGATGATCCTCCTAATGAGAGTGATTCACCATGTGTTCAACCTAGTGATGCTCCTAGTATGACACTTGTTGTAGTCCCTTTGGATATTTTTCCACCTTCCATATATGATGAGCAATATTATGATGCAAATTATTTGCTTTAGATCAGCTTACATGTGCAGCACTATGTATTATTTGTGTTTCCTTGTGTTGAATGCATAAGAAAATTGAGAGGGGCGGTGAATTAGTTGTACCTTAAAAATTCAAAACCCTCATACACATTTAGATCCACATACATTCAATAAACTCATAAATATGTTATGATGATTTAGAATGAAAAGAAAATAACAAAAATTGAAACAACTTATAACCATACATAAGGGAGCACCAAATTTACGTGGAAAAACCAAGATGGGAAAAACCACAATGAGGATTAGCTCACATTATAAGTAATAACAACACCAATTACAAGGGATCACTACCAGAGGGCTCATTTCCAAAATAGAAAAGAAGATAGAGAAGAAATTTTACATAGAAAAAATTATCGCAATGCAACAAAAATCTACCACATTGTCACCAACACATTCACAGCCTGATTGAAGAATTGTAAACACCTTATGCTCACTATATCTAGTAATCTAACACATGAAAGATCACACTACAGTTCTCAAATTCACACCCTAACACTCTGCAATTTGCATCATACTTGTTTATCTCTTATATCACCCAAACCCTCAATAACTCAACTCTTATTTATATTTTCTTCAACCTTGAAAACTTTCTCCAAGGTTGGTTATGCACCTCAACTATGCAAATTCAAATTAGGTTGACACCAAAAAATTCACCCGATGGAAAGGAATGAAGTCATACCACAAAAATAATTATGTCAGACCTAAATCCATCCTTACACGCCACACCACGCTTCCACAAACAACTAAGCACCTTCACAAGTAGTGTAAACACCAAGGTCAGTTGAGACCCATGTAAACACCATTAATATTTTAATTACACACTTCCTATGATCTATCCATAACTTATGGGAAAAAAAATTCACTTGAAAACACTATAGAATATTCCACACACACCTTGAAATCCAACAAACTCCTTCACAAAAAAATTCACTTGAAGAATGTACACACCCAGTACATCCAGACAATTTTGTCATACACTGTAACTCAAGAAACTGACTTCCAAAGCACCAAACCTCAAACAACCTTGACTGAGCAAAGATACCAACACAATAACCAAAACTTTAGATCTACAACACTTGAAACATAACTATGGAGAAACGTGGAGAAAAGACATTTCTCCCAGACACCTCTGCAACACATAGCTCACACTTTGGTGAACACAAATTTTGCACAATTATCCATCACACCAAATTCTAGATACAACACCTTTGAACATCTCTGATCAACATATCTGAAGTGCATAGGAAGATCTTCAACCTAGAAGAAATGTGGAGCAACAAGAACACAACCCTGCAACCCAGAACACCACTCTAACACACTATTTCTTATTTTTATCAAATTTTCTCAAAAGCACTTGAAAACCAAGCACCAAAGACACATTCTCATCATTTACAACACTTCCTTAACAACCAACTACAACATAGTAACTCAATCATAGATCCATAGACATATGCTTATCAAAGCAACACTGGAGGTTGACATCAGTAGCTTACTGATGACAATATAATGCAACTAATCAAAGCATGGATAACACCATCATACTCACATAAAAATATCTCTCAATAATGATCTTCTTCCTCCTTATACATTTGACACCAATGACAACATAAGATTTTTGACATCAATGAAAACACCAATCTACTCATTCTTGCAAAAATCTCCCCCTTTGCCATTGATGGCAACACGTGATGTGAAAAACCATCAAAGACACAACAAATTTGCTCCATACCTATTTCCTTTTCTCTTTTCTCAACTAGCTCATTAAATTCTCTCCCTTTGACAACTGGACATTTTTCTCTCTCTCTCTCCCTTAACTATTTTCTTTTTCACATGAATCTCTCTCCCCCTTTGACATCAATGGAAAAGGACAATAGAATTTTATCATTTATTCTCCCCTTTCACATAAATCAACCTTCTCACAACTGTTCTGCAATAATTTTTTCCTTTACCACTTTGTATACTTCCCTTAGGAGCACACACCAAACTGCACCAAATTAGCTACCAATGCACAATGACAACACACACCCTTTTGACTACAACAACCATGTCACTACCTACTCTCCTTGAGAGTTAGCCACCAACATCAATCTAGAACAAATAATGAATCTTGAAATCCATTGGACTGATGCATCTCCTTGTGCATCTAGTTTAAAGGAGGGGAAATAATCCCCAACTTCTCTCGGAGATACTCAAAAGTATCCTTAGAAAGAGCCTTAGTGAATATATTGATAATATGATCCTTTGTAGGCACATAATCAAGCTTTGTTGCATTTTCCATTACCTTCTCTCTTAGAAAGTGACATTGAAATGAGATATGTTGTGTCCTTGAATGCATTACTGGATTCTTTGAAATATTGATTGCACTTGTATTATCATAGAATATAGAAATAGGCTCATCATACACCACTCTGATATTCTTCAATATTTTCCTCATCCATAATACATGTGTGCAGCAAGATGTTGCTGCAATGTACTCAACCTCTGTAATAGATAAAGAAATCGAATCTTGTTTCTTTCTTAAACAAGATACTAATTTACAACCAAGAAAGAATGCACCACCACTTGTACTTTTTTTCCATCTACACAACCAATCCAATTTGCATCTGTGTAAACACTCAAAGTGAAATTAGTATCTTTTGGATACCATAAGCCATGATTCAAAGTGCCCTTCAAGTATTTGAATATCCTTTTTACTATTGCAACATATGCTTCTCTAGGATTTTGAAATCTAGCCACAAGACAAACTGCATGCATGATATCCAATCTAATGGTAGTTAGATATGGTAGTCCACCAATCATTGATATGTACTTGCTCTAATCATCCTTAGGAGATTCATCATTCTTTCTAATCTTGCAACTAGTAAATATAGGAGTACATACCGATTTAGAATCTTCCATTCAAAAATTCTTCAGTATTTCTTTGATATACATTGATTGTGAAATGAAAATTCCTTTATCTATTTGATTGATTTGTAGCCCAAGGAAGAAATTCATCTCCCCAAATATAGACATATCAAACTCATTTTTCATCTCTTCTGCAAACTTCTTACATATAGCTTCATTTCCTCCAAAAATTATGTCATCAAGATTTCTATCGTCAAGATTTGATCTTTTTCAACTTTAAAGTAAAGATTTCTATTTGAAATACCTCTATTGAATCCTTGCTATATCAAATACCTATCCAACCTTGTATACCAAGCTTAGGGAGCTTGCTTTAGTCCATATAATTCCTTCTTCAATATGGAAACTGTTGACGCCAAAAATTGACGAGGTAACAGTGCCTTATGGGAAACTCAGTTCAAGGGGGACCCTTTTTGCACCAAACTGAGTGACCTCCGGATTTTAAAGAAGTCGGCTTCTTCTGTAATTTTTTTTGGGAAAGGGAAAAGGAAACAAATATAATGAAGCAAAATCTAATCTAAGGTGATGTGCCAAACTTTGCTTATGGGCACGATAAATCATAGATTTAGGGGCCTGAATGGTGTTGTCATGTTCCAAAACATCGGAGACTTAAAACTATAGCATGAACAATTCATTTATTGACATAAATTAGTATTACATACATTCTTACTACTAAGAAGAGTCATTTAGACATGATTTAGATAAGCAAGCTTGTATTCAATATATAGAAGTCTTGTCAAATGAAATGCTTAAGACAATAAAAAGCACAGTTTATAGTTTAATCAAAACATGAAAAACAGAAAGGCCGAATAGTGGGCACAGTCTGAAAGTTTCTTGCGAATAAACATGCAAAAGAGGTCTGGTGTCTCTTGCTAAAACCAGTATCCTTTTTCTAAAATTTCTCTCATTTTTCTTCTTTCTTTGTTTTTGGTTTCCCTGCTAAGAGAGTATATATAGCCGGGGAGACAATTCCCACCGCTTTGGAGAGCTGTAACAGAAAAGATTTCCCAATCCCCTGCAATGATGCCAGAATCAAAAGATTCCCCAAGCCGTTACGATGGCAACGAGTTAGAACACAACATCTGGTCATCCAATTGCAAGCACGCCCTTCGCAATGATGGTAGTGGTCCCAGCCAGGCCTGAGGCGACAAGTGTCATCCACCGCTTCAAACGACCCAGACGAGCGGCACCCAATAGCATAATCTCCCTCAGCCAGCCTATCGCCCACTTCAAGGATCAGTTGTAAGGCACGTGGCAGCCTGTCGCTGCCCGAATGAAAAATTCTCTCATTGCTATCGAGAGATTGCGAAAAAGAAATGCATGTCCAATGGGCTGAGGTTCTTGTTGCAGTGGAGAGAAAGCCGCATCAACCAGGTGCGAAAGACGCGTGGCAGTGTTTCGCAGCCCGCTGTTGTTCACCTCCCTGCTATATTGAAAAAGTTGTGAATGGTTGCCACCTAGCAGGAGGTGGGGCCCGCCAAAAATAAAAGAAGGCCCGCGGAAGCATTTCGCAGCCCGCGGCTGCTTATTTCATTCCTGCATGAAAAACTTACGACACACCGCCACATAGCAAGATGGGGGTCCTTCTGACAATCTTTAGAAATGACGGCCCCCACAGAAGGCTTTCGTGACCCGAAGAAACCTCAAAGCAAAAGGAAATTAAAACCTCCGTAAGCGAGACACGTGGATGCCCAGTGCAGCTCCTCAGGACCTGAAAGGGAAGCCACTACCCGAAGTTGCAAAGAAGAGATGCGTAAAAGGGAGAGATCAAAATTCGATGGAAAGCCGACTAAACTCGGTGACGCATAGGCCGGCGCACACACATTTACAAAAGAAACCCGACGGGAGTTGTTAGAATATTTATTTTAATAGCTTTTGGCGACTATCAGGGGCATTTCGGACAAGGAACTTAGAACCCAAAAACTCTCTGGTTCTGCAGACCAGAGCTTTATCTGTTGCTCGAATAGAGTTAGAGTTTGGAAAGAGCAGCTTGTAAGGGCGACCATTCACCTTCGAACAGCTTTGCCATTCTGCGCAAATTTTCTTGTGCCCCGCGGAGATCAATAGCTTCCTTGTGAGGCAGCACCTCAGGTAGGCCGGCACCTGCTTGGATATGGAAAAGCAGCTGGGAGAGTGGATGAATGATCTCCTCAATGTCGGCTGTCATTGGGGAGCTGTCGAATTTCCTGAATGCCTCTGGGTCGTTCTCCTTCTGCTCAATAACCTCTGCAATCTGTGTAGTTGTGGCAATGGAGCCATCCTCTAGGAACAAGGATGGCAGCCCCAACTTGCCTAACTCGGAGAAACTTCCCTGTATGTCGTCAAGTGCCTTGCTTAAAAAAGCCGCCGCTGCCTTAGTGCACTGGAAAGCGGAGTGACAATGGATGAATTTATTAGCAATTTGAGCAGTAATGTCCCGATCTTCGATACCTGTGTTAGGGTTAGAGATGGCAGATATCTAACAATTATATGCAGATTTAAATAATAAACAGAGAAACTAAAACATACACAGAATAAATCATAACACAGAGAATTTAACGTGGTTCACCCAATCTGGGCTACATCCACCAAACCGTAGCCATCCAATACTTTTATTATCCAGTGCAAAACCTATTACAATCTTGCGAATAATCATTTTTTCCTCATACTGTAACCCCCATCCCAACCCCTTTTAACAAGCTTTTAGAAGCTTCCGAATTAGGGTTTTACAAAGTCGATTTTCTTTCTTTTTAGAGATTTTTCCTTCTTCGCTGACGACGCGAAAAAAATGGCAAAAAAAAATTTCTCGGGGGGCCAGGGTGTACAGTATACCATGGGCTATATAGTATAGCATGATCAGTCGCCACATACCAACAACCCGCCCCAACAAGGATTTCGTCAGAGACGGAGTATAGCTTGTTGAACAAGTCCCTTGCCTCAGGAACCTTCTCCAGGATGAAACGTGGGAACTACTCAATTGTGTCATGGGCCTCTTGATTGAGCCTTGATGCCTTGTCGATAAATCAGAGGGTAAGCTACAGTGTTAGGCAGAAGGTCTTGACTTTCTCCCAGTGAGAAATGTACAATTGCCTAACCAACGGAATGACATCAGGTTGGGCAAGGGCAGATAGCAGAGAGGCTTTAAGCGAAGAAATCTTCGCGTCTCTTGAAATAAGGGCCTCAGCTAATTTTGCCTTCTTTTTTTTCTCGGACGCCAACTGCTCCGCATAGCTGCTCATTTCTTTATTCCAATTTTGTTCAGCTCAAGAGTGGTTAGCCGATTGCTCCTCCAGATTAGCCTTTGTCTCTCGGAGCTCCTCCTCCGGCTTAGCCTTCAGGCTTTTAAATTCGGCCTCTTTCTCTTGTACCTTTTGCTGATACTGCTCTTGTAGGTGCTCCAACTCCTCACCCTTTCGTGCCATCCCCTGACTATACTCAAGGCGGATGCATTCAAGCTCCTCCTCTTTTGACCGTAGGCTCTGTTGCACTGCTTGGTTCTGGCTCTGCAACTCTTTTACTAACCCTGGGTCAGCAACCTTGGTTTTCGCAATTTCACCCTAAAGCCTGTTCCTCTCATTCTCCGCTGTTAGCGCCCTTTCAGTCATTTGGGCGATATCTACCTCTAAGGATTTCTCTTTTGTCTCCAAAAAACTCACCCTTTCCTTGGCTACCTTGAGTTTCTCATCTTTCTTCTTCAACTGGCGACCAATCTTGAGGAAGTCGGAAGTGACCACCTGTTGTGTTTCCTCCATGATCTCGACCTTATCTTGTGGCCAGGCTACCTTCATGTCAAGTCCGACAGCATAGATCTCATAATCTTTGGGTTGCATTTCTCCTTGAGCCTTGCTTATCCTTGGGTACATGGTTGCGAATTTTAATTCTTGTCGAGCCTCATCATACGAAGCTTGTACTCTCGGCTCAGTGGGAGCATTGTCATCCTTTGCCTTGCGTCACCTCATTCTATTTGCACGCGCCTCCTTTCCACAATCTATCTATGCTATGAATTCGGCTGGTGATGAAACTAGCCCACCTGTGAAAGGAACACCAGAAGGCAGGGCATAGGGATAGGTAACTTTCATGGGCACACGCATTTGCTTCTTCTAGAGAGTGACTGTTTGTGGAGAAAAGTGTGGCACGTTCCAAAGCTTGGTCTGAGAACTATCAGCAGGGCTAGGCATTTGTAGCGGCTGAATCAGAGATTCAGTCGTAAGGCTCATTGGCCCGGGAAGGGGAACTGCTGACTGGATGTCAGCTTGTTGCAATGGAAGAGGATCAATAAACGTAGCGGAAAAAGAATGGGGGCCGACTGGGGGAACATTTTCTGAAAGTGAGGTGAGGAAAGTTTGAGCGACAACGATAGGCGTAAGCATACTCGGAGGAGTAATTATAAATGGTCAGGCTTGTGAAAACTGGGCAAATCCGACCAAATGAGTTGGACCAGAAGCAGAGGGTGGAGGGCTCGGACCTATGGCAGGAGTTGCTAACGGAGCAGGGGTGGATACAAAGGAATGAGATGCAAGAGAGGAAGGAGTGAAATGTACCTATTGACTGGTCAGCGGTGGTTCTAGGATCATCCTTGACTCGCCCACAAACTTCGGCATTTGGCTAGCAGTGGGCACTTCTCCTCCAACGGGCTCTTGCAAAACCCCTTCGATAACACTTTCCGTGCGCTGCCTTTTCGCAGGCTGACACTCGCTAACCTCGGCAGTCTGATCCTTCTGCTGAGGCGATAGCCGGGCCGGTTTAGCGGCCCAAGTGTGTGTATGTGAGCCTCTTGATATATTAAAGCGTACGTTAGTGGCCACATAGGCAGCATGCCAGGAGACGTTGCCCTCTTGCGTTGAAGAGGATGATACCGTTGCTTCTTCTTCATGCTCCTTGAATCCCTCTCCCTCTTCGCTCCTGTCAACACTAGAGATTGGGCTGGGGTGGCCTTCATTCCACCATTTGTAAAATTCCTAGTCGTCCTTTAGCTGATTATAAGGAGCATTCAACTGTGTTATTTCCTGGCGATACCTCCAGAAAGCTTTTATTTTTTCATCACTCCATTCCTCACCTTTTTTCAGCTTGTTATACATGTTGTGCTTCATCGAAATATTGTCCCTGGCCACAGCCATAGGAAAGTAGAACTTGTGCCATGGGCCCCTAGTGTCTGGCGTAGGGATTTGCGCTAATTCCACAAAATCTTCCTCTCTATCTGTGTGCAGATTAAGCCATTTTTCCCAGTATGGTCGGGGAATATGGGTAACTTTCATATGTGGCTTTGGTAAGTCGTTGAAAGGGTTGTACTCCCACTTATCATTTATCAGTACCAACCCTAAATGTGCCAGCTTCTTTTCTAACAACTTGTGCAATTGTTTTTTAACTAGCGTTACCGACTTGAAACTCTTCGGACAAGTGAAGAATCCCTTCTTCTTGACACTTTAGTTGTTACAGAAGGTGAAATCAATGACACACACCTGTCAGAAAACCTCCAGCGTGAGCACTCTATCGGTGACGCAAGCCGAGAGCAGAAAAGGTTTGCCAGTAAAGCCCTGCATTCGGAGGATTGTAAAATCCCTGCCTAAGAACCAGTCACAAGCAGGGGTATAGCTCTGCATAAATCCGGTCTGCTCCTTGGTGAGTCGGACGATATCTCCTTCTCTGATTAAATCATTCAAGACCGGGGCTATGAAATAGTCCACGAATGCATAATAGTCATATGTTGCGGAAAGGAAAGATGTCCATGTAGACACCGACTTTCTTTTATTTTGCTCATCAAAAATTGATAGCAGAACAAAACGGGCGAAGAAATCCAGATTCTGGTGCAGGAACATGTGGACCAGGTAGGAAAAAAATCTAAACTTCTTTTTTGCCTGATAATTCTCCATTTGATGTATCATTTCTTCAACTATGAACTCAGCAAAATCATACTAGAAGAGTTCATGCTGCTTGCGAAACTGTATTGCAGGGCCCAGCTGAAAAGCCTCGATCTTCTCATCAGAGTCTCGGCCACAAACAAATTCCAGCATGGACATGGTGTCCTGAAGATCATCGCGGAATGAACCACGTGATAATGGGATACTTGGAGCTTTAGCGGACGCGATACCTTTCTTATTCGTTTCTTCTAACAAGAAATCTGAGCCGGTTTTCATCTTCTTCCATATTTTCTCCCCCTTGCTTGGGCGAAAAGGCTCGATAGTCTCCTTTCTTCTGCTTGGATCCGGGATGCATAACATGTGCCAGATGGCTTTTGGGCTGATATGAACCCTTAAATTGTGACCTTCAATGCAGTGGGTATCTAGATTATAGTGCTGAAAAACTGCGTCGACCACCTCCGGGCAATAGTGCACCAATGGGACCATGTATTGTGGGAGACCACTATACCAGACTCTACCTGCCGTGGATTGGTCTGCCTTTGTTGCTGATAACCTTGCACAGGACACCTCTCTAAGGGATTTAGGGTTCTTCGCAAGCTTTGGGTCATAGATATTGTTTCATTCCTCTTTAACCCTTTTCTGGTTACTCCATTCCTTGGGTCTATCCAGCTTTTCCGTGTGGGCTCTTCTCGTCTTCGCTGGTATACCAGGCATTGCATATGCTACATCCTCGTATACGTACACCTCAACTGAAGAACGAATAGCCATGAACAGTTCCTGGCTAATCTCCTCTTGCATTGGCTGAGCTGAAGATTCCGACATTTTTCTTTTTCTGCAGGATTTGTAAGCTCCTGGCCTATGAATATGCTTGCTCTAGATAGACAGACAGAAAACAACTCTGCACCTCCCTTGTGTTTGTAAAAAGACTTTGAAATATTAAGCCTTTTCATGCAATAATAGCAACTTTCCCCAAGGTGGTAGGCAAAAGCAAGCATTTTGCATTTAATTCGGCATGTACCGTTAATCCTACAACTCATGCAAGATGAACTGACTGCTATTCCAAGGTGGCCGTATTTCATTATTACATTTATGAGATCATGTGATACGCCTTGATCTCCTTGAAAATTGAGCTTGCAACTGGCCTTCTAACCTTGCGTTAGCATGCGCTGGTAATTAATATCCTGGCCGGAATGATTACGCCAAGAAAATGATCACCGCCTGAAAAGATATGAGTATCGCCTTGGGCTCTGGGACGTGCTTGAGAGATGACATAATAGCCTACGGCCACACATCCCCTCACCAACAAGCGCCACCTTTTTAAAGCTAATTAATCAACTTCATTTAATTAAACACGCCTTGAGTCGTGCTATCATGGATGCACTAGCCCCAAAAATGTGAACAGACGCAGACTCGGCTTTCGAGACAGTAGCTAGCATAATATCATATTTTTTAGAAGCGGATTGGCATGTGTCTTGTCGATTTTTCTATAAATAGGCCAGTCGATAGTGAGGAAAACAAGTTTAGCATTTGAGAAGTGATAGGTCAGTAGCAGAGCGCTAAACAAGTCTTTTCATAGGTTAGGTGGTGCACAATTTCGGCATTAACTTAGAAGCCCAGGGACAGTGTCAGGAAAAATGGATACCCCAATTCGCCTAACCTCGTTTAAATCACAGACGGCGTTTCGAGGTGAGATTTCCACTAGGAGGCTGAAAAGGATGACGAAGAACAAGCATTCGTTGGTTCTGGTAGCCATTAAGTGGGTCCTAGGTAAGGATTGCATAGAATATGAGGATAAGTATAGGGTGAATACCGACATATGTTCACACTTTGTAGCATCCATGCTGGACATTTGCATTCCCCGACCACTTATCCTGAAGCTGGTTAAAGAAATCTTTCTGAAGAAATACCTGAATGGGCTTGGTGAGGTCGTTGCGCATGCTGCATATGGGATAGGCTTGCTAACGGCCAGTGACCTGCGTCGCTTTATCGAAGAAGAAGTTGTCGTCGTTTGGTTACCATTTCTCAGCGGATTCCGCTACATACCCGTGACCAGCACCAGCAGAGGGTTACTCAGGCCCTTCACTTCCTATTTCAGAGCTACAACGTGATACCTTTCTACGACATAGACTGGTACACTGACTTCAGGAACCTGGTGTATCCACTGCCAACGATGGTCGCGTCGAATGATGCTGCCAGTGCCGCTGAGGAGCCCGTGGACGAGGAAGAAGTGGACGCTGCAGTGAATGCGTTGATTGCTGCTAGTCATTCCTTTGGATAGATAACCCCTTTGCTTGCTTGCTCAAAATGTAACTCTCCTGCCTTAGATAAGCCTGATAAAAGGCTATCGTATATAATATACCTTGATACTTGTATATTTTGGAAATCAACCCTCCAGCCATTTTGTAACCAAAGAACATATATATAAATATATACTTCTCGTTTTAAGGAAAAATCCATGCTCTTTTTGCTTCTGTGTTTAAAATTTTCTGGGTTTGCAAATTCTGTATGCTATTTCCCATGTATGAGTGTATTTTGTGTAATATCAACTCTGATGTTTTACCCACCCATGATAATGAACAAATGTGTAGAAGGACAACTGATTAGAAAAAGAACAGGCCAAAAACAGGAAAGGAAACAAAAGCGCTATTTACATCTATACAAGGTAGAGCTTAATGCCTAATGGAACAACTTAAGATGAATCCCATTGACCGGGATTCCTAATGGCTCTTGTTCCATATTTTCTAGCTCAAAAGCGTTGTGTTGCCTGCATCGAATGATTTTGAAAGGTCCTTCCCATAGGCTATCAAATTTACCGTGCTGACCTGGCTTTGCAGCCCTCCTGTCATATTTTAGCACTAAGTCTTCGCTTTTCAGACCTTGGTCGAAAGCCTTCTTTTCAAACCATCGTTGACCACCTATTGACAGCTTGTCATTGCTATTAGGGAATTCTCTCTTTTTTCTTGTACTTCCATCAGTTCAGCGAGTTGAACCTCCATGGCTCCATTTTGTTCTATCTCAAGGGATTTCAATAACTGTATTATTGGGATCTCCATGGAGATAGGTAACAGCGCCTCCTTCCCATATACCAGCTCATAAGGCGAAGTCTTAAGGACTTGCTTAGGAGTTATGCGGTTTTCCCAGAGCGCTTTTCAGAGATTTTTATGCCATTCCCTCTGGTGCTCTGAGCCAACCTTTTTAAGGAGTCGGGCCAAGCTTTTATTTGTGGACTCGGCTAGGCCATTTCCCTGTGGATAATAGTTTGATGATGTTTTAAGGAATATGCCATTCTTTAATGCGAAGTGACATACCTTTGTACCTAGAAATGCTCTGGCGTTGTCCGAAATGATTGTCTTTGGAGGGCCGAACCTCATCACCAATGCTTCGAGGAAGTCTACAATCTTTGTTTCTGTTGCCTCTTTAAGGGGAACAGCTTCCGCCCACCTTGTGAAGTAGTCTGTAGCCATTAGAATCCATTTGTGTCTAGCACTAGAAACCGAGTTGATCATTCTGATGAAGTCCAGGCCCCATTGTGCAAATGGTTCATCTGCCACGATAGGTTTGAGGGGCATCACTGAATTCTTCCTTTTGTCAGAGAAGAACTGACATTTCTTACATGCCCTTACCAGAGAATAGGAGTCACTGAAAAGTGTAGGCCAGAAATATCTAGCTCGCAGGACTTTGATGGCGATAGTTTTGGAGGAGAAATGTCCACCTTCGTCACTATTATAAAATGTGTTGAGGATCCTCTGCGCCTCCCCTGAAGTAACGCATCGCAGGAACACACCATTGAAATTTCTTTTGAAAATGACTCCTTCTATCAGCGTATATCCACAATTCTGAAGCCGGTAATACCTTCTTTTTTGGGATGAGAGTCCTGGCGGCGGATACCTTCCGGTTTGCATGAAGTTCATTCTATCTGTCAGCCAATCGTCTTCTGATCTCAATGCATTTATCAGGATGAGCTCTGGTTGTTCCTCCTTAGCAGGTACCTCCTCGTTCTATGCCATATATTCACACAGTCCTTTACCTTTAACAGTCTTAGTAGGCCTGACCTCGATGTCATACTCCAAGATCTTGGTAATCCAATTGGCCCTTTTTTTTGTGATCTCTCCTTCCATGATGTATTCCCGCACACTAGAATGTGCAATATATACCAGAACCTTGTTGCAGGAAATTAGATGGTGGAATTTTAAGTCCCTTTACTATTGCAAAAGCCTGTCTTTCGACGAAGTTATAACTCGCCTCATATTCCTTTAGGGTTCGGGAATAGAATGCCACTAGATGCTCTCCCTTTCCTTCACTATCTTTTTGAGTCAGAACAGTAGCAATACTGGACTTGCTACTGAAGGCATACTTTATAAAATATCTACATTGATCTAGATTAATCAGCACTGGGGCTGTAGAGATCGCTTCTTTGACCTTTTCAAAAGCCTCCCGAGCTTCCATTGTCCACTTGAAAATTTGATCATTTTTCAGCATTAGGGTGATCAGCCTAATTATTCCCACAAAATCAGAAATAAATTTATTGACGAAATTTACTTTCCCAAGAAAAGACTAGACGCCTTTCTTATTTACCGGAAGGGGAAGCTCCTTGATAGCCTTTACTTATTCAGGATCAATTGAAATACCTTCTTTAGACACAACATGCCCTAACAGCTTACCCTGCGGTACTCCGAATACGCATTTCTTTGGATTTAAGGAAACCCCGAACTCCTGGCATTTTTGAAAAACTAATTCTAAATGATGAAAATGATCATCTTTAGATTTAGAGAGCACAGTAAGGTCATCCAAATAAATTAGAATAAACTTATTGATCAGTTCGCTGAATGCGATGTCCATTGCTCACTGGAAAGTTGCCCCTGCATTGGATAAACCAAAGGGCATTTTAGCATATGCAAATGTTCCCCACTTAGTGGTGAACGTAGTCTTGTGCTGATCTTCTTCTTTAACTCGAATCTGGTTATAGCCAGAGAAGCCATCCAGCAGAGAGAACATTTCTGATCCTGTGACAGTTTGGAGGATTGACTCCATAGAAGGAAATGGATAGTGATCCTTCAGAGATGCTCTGTTTAGGTCTCGGAAGTCCACGCATAAGTGGATATCGCCATTCTTCTTTCTGACTGGTACCAGATTTGATACCCAAGTACTATGTTTGATTGGGAAGACAATATGTGAATCAATGAGCTTGGTTAGCTCTTATGCCATTAGGGCCTCAACTTTAGGGTTGACTGGCCTCTGCTTCTGTCGGACTGGTTTTGCACCTTTTGTTAGTTCAATAGTGTGTTGAATGATGCCACGATCATAACCCTCCAGATCATCATAGGACTAGGCCACCACTCCATATTTTTTGCAAAAACTGATAAGCCTTTCTCTATCTCGCTGTGGGACATCTTTTCCGACCTGGAGATTTCTGCCATCAGAGACCTGAATGTTTCCATAATCACTTTTGTCTGCCACAAACTTCCGCTTATCATTTCAGGCGTCATTACAATCAAAAAAATTCTCGAGAGTAACTAACCCTTTTGGAAGTTTATTTGACCTGAGCTGCATAATTTGTCCTTCATAGGCCTCGGTGATCTTTGGTTGAAGTTGATCAGCGAATTCCCCAGAGTGCTGGATAAACAAAGCAATGTGATCATCGCTCTCAAAGACTTGCCAACTCTGATCATTATCGGGAATTTGCTGGTCGGACAAGCACTCACACTGAATATTTGTTCCGAAGTAAGTCAGAGACAGGATCGAACTAAGCACCGATCACTGCCATGCGATCTGCATCGCTATTCTGCATTCGGGGAACAGTTAGGATGTTGAAAGCTTCAAAACCTTCAATCAGGTCCCAGATCCGATGCCGGTAGGATCTCATTCGGACATTCTTCGCTTCAGAAATTCCCCAAACTTTATTCGCTACCAATTCGGAATCTCCGAACACAATCAATTGCTTGATACCCATTCATTCCGCTAGGCTTAGGCCTTGGACTAACCCTTCATATTTAGCTTCATTGTTTGAACAGGCGAATTGGAATCAGAAAGACCTCAACAACTTTTCATTCTGTGGGGATATTAGACATACCCCTGCTCCAGCTCCAACTTTGCTTCTTGCTCCGTCAAAATACAATGTCCACAGCTCATTTGCTTGGTTATCGTCAGATTCTTTGGCAACCTTCGGAAGAACCTGGTCTTCATCATAAATCACATATGTGCCCAATCCGATAGCATGATAATTCCCGAAAGGATCATTGTTTATGTGTTCGCTTAACAGAGCATCTTCCTTATCATTTCGGTCTCCACTTACCTTCTCTTCCTCTAGCAGTTTGACACTATACATGTCCTGCTAGGTGATAGAGGTATGTGCGGCCTCAAAATTGATCAGGGCCTCATCCACCACATGTTCGGAATGTAGAGCCTCTGATTCTATCTTCATCTTTGTGCCATGTTTGGTCCTAAGTATTAGATGTGACCAATCTAAAGACAAATATCCGCCCACCTTTGGAGTAAATTCTTGGGATAGACAAAGATCGAACATAGGAGGAACATCTATGATCACCGTATCTTGCGGGACCGTGATACTTGGGCAGGAAAATAGAGTTAACGGAAGCGCTTTGATGACACCCACGGTATCAACTTTATTTCCGTCCAGCTGCATCACCCCTTTCTTCATAGGTTCGTAGCTGAGTCCCAAGGCTTCGGCGATCAGTTTTGGCATAACCGTTGTACTAGTGCCAGAATCAATCATAGCGTTGTGTAATAGCTTTTCCCCTACAATGAGAGTCAAGAAGAAGGGTTGAGGTTTTGGCCTACCTCCGCCTTCCGCATGGGATTCCTTCGCTTTGTCTACAAGAACCTTAGCTAGTGGCATTTGATAAACCACCTCTGTACTGGCGGACAGCTCTGTTGGTGCTGAGCGGATCTCTTGCTGAAGCGCCTTTTGTAGCATAGTCTTCTATTCCGGGATAGCTAGAATGTCCCATAAAGACACATTAGCGGATGATTTCTTTAATTGCTCCACCACTTTAAACGGTGATGAGATCGGAGATTTCTGCTCCTTTGCTTTTGTTATAATAATCTTCTTCCATGGTTGAGAAGGCGAAAATATGGTCGAAGCGCCAGGAATTTGATTAGACACGCCTTTGCATTGCAGGTTGTCCGAAAGCGAAACAACAGACTCATCGGTGAATCTCCTCTTTGAGTGTGTGTTATAGTCAGATTGCACCTGTGGCATTTCGGCTATGGATGTGTCATTGGCAAACACCTTTTCCTCATCTTCCATCCAGGAGAAGAGTGCATGATCAGGAGCAATATCGGACTCTTGTTCTAAAGACATTCCTTGCATTTGCACGGTAAGGACCGCATTCTCCATTGTTGAGGTACATAGGTATTCTTCATTTTCTGTTGTAGTACCTTGACTACATTGCTCTGCTACCTTCTGTTGTAAGTTTTCGCGCGGACAATTTTGAGGCATATGTGCATCATTGCAAGGAAAACACTATGGATTGATGTCATCAATAAGATTGTTTTGTCCCGTGGTTAATTCTCTACTTGAGCTTGGTGACGCACTTGTGAGCGGAGTAGGTACTGGGACCATTTGGTTGGTAGTTGGCACTGTTGGATTAGTGCGAGGTGCACTCTGATATTGATTTTGCTGGTAAGTAGACCGCCCACCTTGATAGTTTTGATATGCAGGCTGTGGGGGCGTTGTTTGGTTCCGCTTGAGAGTTGTTATGTCATTTTCCATAGTTCGCAACATCTCCTTGAGGTCGCCTATTTCATCCTTGGAAGAACCCGATGTAGAAACTAAACCTTCAGGAGCGGCCACATAGGAGTACATTGACTGGGGAGTTACTGCCGCACTAGTCGATGCAACCTCTTGTGCTGAGTTTGATATTTCAGAAAATATCAGGATAATAGGTCGAGGAGGCAACTTTCCGCAATCTATCAAATGATTCTCAGCTTTGATAGCGGTAGCGTAAGTATTTGGTAGAGTGGCTCCTCCCAAAGACTTAATCATCACAGAAATGTTAGGGTTAATGGACTTCAGATAAAATATGAATGCCAGCTCTGGAGTCGGGTGAATAGTCACAGAAATCCTCTGCAAACTTGAATGAAATCGGGCATTGAAATCCGTCAGAGCCTCTTGGGGCGCTCGTCTTATGATAGATAGCTGATAATATAACAAAGAACGATCTCTGTCATTTGAGAACCTTTCATAGAACGGATCTCTGAGGTCATCCCAAGTGCGAATTGTATTAGGAGTCAATGTTCGGTACCAGTCCAGAGCCTTGCCTTTGAAGGATGCAGCGAGGAGCCTCAAGGCTACATTCTGCGCTGTAATACCGTGTACCAGACATATATCCGCTACATCCTGCAAATGTTCTGCTGGCATTTTTGTGTTGTCTCCGGCAAATTTGGGAAAAGCTTTCAGGGCCAAAACCGGAATAGCGCCCCAAACAGCAGGTGCTACCGGAGCTACTAGGGGACATCCAGCATCCCATGCTACATAGTTTCTGTTTGCGACCGGCAACATGGTGAGAGGTGGTGAATGGAATGGTTACTAAGCGATTCATAGAGCTGGATTGTCCCTAGTGGAATTACTAGTAAACACAAGGTTATTGCGGTATGGGATCTAGTTATAGGCGATGGTACCTCTACTAAGGAAATTCGAGGTCCAGAATCCATGCGAAAAAGGACAAAACTATTGGCCTTAAAAATTTGGCAATAACGGTGCCTTATGGGAAACTTCGGTTCAAGGGGACCCTTTTTGCCATAAAGTGACCTCGAGATTTTAAAAACTGTACGTAATGTTTTTGGAAAGGAAAAGAAAGCGATTATAATGAAACGGAAATCTAATCGAATAAGCCAGAAAACTTTCAGCCCCATTGTTGCGATCCGTCGCGATTTTAGGGGCACGAATGTTGTCATGTTCCAAAACGTCGGAGACTTAAAACTATAGCATGAACAGTTCATTTATTGACATAAAATAGTATTGCATACATCCTTACTACTAAGAAGAGTCATTTAGACATGATTTAGATAAGCAAGATTGTATTCAATATATAGAAGTCTTGTCAAATGAAATGCTTAAGACAATAAAAAGCACAATTTACAGTTTAATCAAAACATGAAAAACAGAAAGGCCAAACAGTGGGCACAGTCTGAAAGTTTCTTGCGAATAAATATGCAAAAGAGGCTTGGTGTCTCTTGCTAAAACCAGTATCCTTTTTCTAAAATTTCTTTTTTTTTTTTTGCTGAGAGAGTATATATAGCCGGGGAGACAATTCCCACCGCTTTGGAGAGCTGTAACAGAAAAGATTTCCCAATCCCCTGCAATGATGCCAGAATCAAAAGATTCCCCAAGCCGTTACGATGGCAACGAGTTAGAACACAACATCTGGTCATCCAATTGCAAGCACACCCTTCGCAATGATGGCAGTGGTTCCAGCCAGGCCTAAGGCGACAAGTGTCATCCACCGCTTCAAACGACCCAGACGAGCGGCACCCAATAGCATAATCTCCCTCAGCCAGCCTATGCCCACTTCAAGGATCAGTTGTAAGGCACGTGGCAGCCTGTCGCTGCCCAAATGAAAACTTCTCTCATTGTTGCCGAGAGATTGCGAAGAAGCAACGCGTGTCCAATGGGCTGAGGTTCTTGTTGTAGTGGAGAGAAAGCCGCATCAACCGGGTGCAAAAGACGCGTGGCAGTGTTTTGCAGCCCGCGGTTGTTCACCTCCCTGCTGTATTGAAAAAGTTGCGAATGGTTGCCACCTAGCAGGAGGTGGGGCCCGCCAAAAATAAAAGAAGGCCCGCAGAAGCATTTCACAGCCCGCGGCTGCTTATTTCATTCCTGCATGAAAAACTTGCGACACGCCGCCACGTAGCAAGATGGGGGTCCTTCTGACAATCTTTAGAAATGATGGCCCCCGCAGAAGGCTTTCGCGACCCGAAGAGACCTCAAAGCAAAAGGAAATAAAAACCTCCGTAAGTGAGACACGTGGACGCCCAGCGTAGCTCCTCAGGACCCAAAGTTGCAAAGAAGAGATGCGTAAAAAGGAGAGATCAAAATTTGATGGAAGCCGACTAAACTCGGCGACGCATAGGCTGGCGCACACACATTTACAAAAGAAACCCGAAGGGAGCTGTTAGAATATTTATTTTAACAGAAACCATATATGATTTTTCTAATAACTGGAATCCTTCCAGTTGTTCCACGTATACTTCTTCTTCCAATTCTCCATTCAAGAAAGAAGACTTCACATCCATGTGATAAAATTTGAAATCCTTGTGTGTTGCAAAAGCCCAAAACATCCTAATAGCTTCCATTCTTTCCACTGGAGAAAATTTATGCTCAAAATCTATTCTTTCAACTTGTGAGTAAACTTTACACACAAGTCTTGCCTTATTTCTTACCACTTCTCCATTCTCATTTAGTTTCAATTATATTTTGTTTGTACGTCTTGGAACAAGTTCCCAAGTTCGATTCTTCTCAATCTGTAGTAGTTCTTCTTTCACAACTTTTATCCAATGTTCATATTTGCATGCCTCAATTACTATTTTACGTTCAACTGAACAAAAAGTAAACACAGATTTATCTCTTCTTCAACATCTTTCCTTCTTGTCAATACACCTTTTTTTTGTCTCTAATGATTTTTTCTTTGGAATGATTCTTTTGCATATACTTAGGGGTTCTAGGACTCTTTTTTAGAGCTTATTCCTCTTCAATATGTACTTATTTTTTCTTATCCTTTTCTTCTTCTCTAAAAGTAGGCTCATCTTATTCATATCCATTTATCACTGCTGAATTCTTCTAAAAATCCTCATCAACTTTGACACTTGCACTCTTAAAAATATTTCTCAATCTCTTGTTGTAGCATGTGTAAGCTTTTCTTCTAGTAGAGTATCCAAGGAAGATACCTTCATTAGACCTTCTATCAAACTTTCCCAAGTTTTCTTCATCTCTTTTTATGTAATATTTTCTTTTGGAAAGACCCTAAAGTACTTGACCATAGGAATCCTTCCATACCATAGCTCATAGGGATTCTTTGTGTTGTTTTCTTTTTCTTGAACTCTATTAGTATACAAACAATAGTATGAATTGCTTCTCTCTATTAGACTACCAGTAGATTTGTTTATTTCATCATAGTCTTTGTAGCTTCTTGAACAATCTTGTTTTCCCTTTCAACCACTTCATTTCGTTGCGGAGTTCTAGGGGCAGAAAAGTACCACTTTATGCCATGATTCTCACAAAATATGTTAAATTCATTGGAAGTGAACTATCCACCTCTGTTAGACCTCAAACACTTTATTTTCATTTCCATTTCATTCTCAACCATAACTTTAAATTCTTTAAACTTATCTAGGGCTTCAAATTTTTCTTTAAGAAAAGTAACCCATGTCATTCTAGAATAATCATCAATCAAAAGCATGAAATACCTATCACCTTGAAGACTTCTTACTCTTGTAGGACCACAAAGATCTATATGCACCAACTTTAACAATCTAATAGTAGATTCTTCTTTACCTTTGAAACTTCTTGTTTGCTTTCCAATCTAACAATCCTTGCAAACAACATTGATGGGCTTTGCAATCTTTGAAAAATCTCTCACAAATTGAATTAAACTAATTCTTACTAGATTATAGAAATTAATGTGACACATCCTCTTTTTTCATAGCCAAATTTCATTAATCTGATTCAAAAAGCAATGACCATCAACACCCTTTAGTTGATAGACATTTTCATCTATCCTTCTTCCAGTAGCAATCACATTTCCAGACCCTTTTTTTTATCTCATATCCATTATCCTGAAACATAAGATTGTATCATTTGCTACACATTTGTCCAAAAATCAAGAGATCATACCTCAAACCCTTTACATAGTAAACATCATCAATATTATGCTTTTCATCAAAACTAATTGAACCTATTCCACATATCTTAGCACCTAAATCATCACCAAATCTAACAAGTCCATCATATTTTTTGAGTTTAACAAAATTACTCTTGTCACTGGTTATGTGGTTAGAGCATCCACTGTCAATGATCCAATAGTTCTTATCTTGTCTAGCATGAAAAGCATAAACCAAAGTACCTTTAGTCTTATCCTTTGTCTCCAAAGGTATTTCCTTCACACATCTTCCAAAGTTAGCAAAATTGGTTTCATATTTTCAAGCCATAAACAAGCATTCACCATCATCATCATCTCCATAATCAGATTTATCATTAGAAATACTTGTGTCTTCTTTAACATAATATATCTTCTTAATCATTTTACCTTTGTTCTTGTTTTTTACATTCACAACCCTATTTGGATATCTTGAAGCATGGTGACCTATCTTTCCACAGCCGAAACATTTGAAAGGTAACTTACCTTTGAACTTACCAATACCCTTTTTCATCCTTCTCACAAAGTTAGCTTCCACACATCATCAATATCCTCTTGATCTGATTCTTCAGTCTTCTCTGATTTTCCAACCTTAAAAGTAGTCTCAACTTTTGCACCATTAGTTGTACCAAATTCTCTCATTTCAAATGTAGTTAAGGAGCCATACAACTAATCTCTAGTATATAAATCTAGATTTACAAATTCCTCAATAGCATAAAGTTTATGACTATAAGCTTTAAGAAGATTTTTGAGAATTTTCTTTACCAAATTTGGTTCTTTGACTTTTCCACCAAGACCTCTAATGGAACTGACCGCTTCATCTACCCTTTGCATGTAGATTGTAATATTTTCAACTACATATATCTATAGGTTCTCAAATGTAATCTTCATATTCTGAATCTTAGCTTGTTTAACCTTATCATCTCCTTCATAAATGCTTTCCAACTTTGTCCAGATTTCTTCAGTAGTTTTCAGATCCATGACTTTCACTAATTCAGAATTTGTAAGACTACACAAGAGAGCATGCCTTGATTTACCATTGCATTCATAGGCTTTGATCTTAGTTTTAGTGCTTAGACCATGTGTAGGCATAGTATAATCATTTTTTACTACCTTCCAAATGTCAAATCCAAGATAAACCAGATAAAATTCCATCTTTGTCTTCCAAAATGCATAGTCTATGCCATCAAACATAGGGATCTCCTTCTTTTGCACCATCCTAGATCTACCTCAAGAGATTAATCTTTCTTCCAAGGAACCTTGATTTGATACCAATTATTGAATGCACAAGACAACTAAGAGGAGGGGTGAATCAGTTGTACCTTAAAATTTCAAAACCTCATACACATTTTGATCCACATTCATTCAATAAACCCTTAAATTTGTTATGATGATTTAGCATGAAAAGCAAATAATTGAAACTGAAACAACTAAACACCATACACAAGGGAACACCAGATTTACGTGGAAAACCTAAGATGGAAAAATCACGGTGAGGATTAGCTCACATGTTATAAGTAATAACAACATCAATTATAAGGGCTCATTGTAAGAGGGCTCACTGCCAAAATAGAAAAGAAGATAGAGAAGAAATGTTACATAGATAAAACTATCTCAATGCAACAAAGAATTCACCACAATGTCACCAACACATTCATAGCTTGATTGAATAATTGTAGAAACTTTTTGCTCATCGCATCCAGTAGTCTAACACATGAAAGAGCTCACAATGCACTTCTCAAATTTGCACTCTAACACTCTACAATTTGCATCATACTTGTCTATCTCTTATATCACCCAAAGCCTCAACAACTCAACTCTTATTTCTACCGTCTTCAACTTTGAAAAATTTCTCCAAGGTTGGCTATGCACGTCAACCGTGCAAATTAAAATTAGGTCGGTACCAAAACATTCCCCCAATGGAAAGGAATGAAGTAAGACCACAAAACTCCTTAGCTAGGACCTAAATTCATCCTTACACACCATGCCATGCTTTTACAAACAACTAAGCACCTTCGCAAGTAGTGTAAACACCAAGGTCAGTCGATACCCATATAAATACCATTAATATTTTAAGTACATGCTTCCTTTAATCTATCCATAACTTGTAGAAAACAAATGTCACGTGAACACACTCTAGAATATTCCACAAACACCTTGAAATCCAACAAAATCCTTCACAACAACTTTCACTTGAAGAATGCACACACCTAGTACATTTAGACAACTCTTCCATACACTGTAACTCAAGAAACTAACTTCTAAAGCACCAAACCTCAAACCACCTTGATTGAGAAAATATACCAACACAATAAACACACTTTCAAATCCACAAGACCTAAAACATAACTACAAAGAAACGTGGAGCAAATACATTTCTCCTAGACACCTCTACAATACATGACTCACACTTTGGTGAACACAACTTATTTTGCACAACAATCTAGCACACCAAATTCTAGATACAATATCTTTGAACATCTATGATCAACATATCCAAAGCACATAGGTAGATCTTCAACCTAGAATAAATGCAGAGTAACACAAGAACACAACCCTACAACCTAGAACACCACTGCAACTCACTATTTCTTTGTTTTATCAAAAATTCTTAAAAGAACTTGGAAACCAAGAACCAGAGACACATCCTCATCATCTACAACACTTCCTCAACACAATTGAACCAACTACAATACAGTTAACTCAAAAATAGATCCATAGATAGAAGCTTAAAAAGAAATACTATAGGTTGACATCAGTAGCTTACTAATGACAACATAATGTAACTAATCAAAGCATGGATAACACCAACATACTCACATAAGAATCTCCCTCAATAATGATCTTCTTCCTCCTTATGCAATTGACACCAATGATAGTTCGCAAGCTTGTTGACATCAATGACAACATAACCTTGTTGACATAAATGAAAACACCAATCTACTTATTCTTGAAACAACTTGCACATGATGTGATACCCCATATTGTGTTGCTTGGCATGTATTTATGTTTGTGATTTTTCTTTAGAGGAACCTTGTTGCTCCATTGGCACAAAGATACAAAGGAAACAAATTTCATAACATTCTTCTATTTGTATCTCCATTCTTCTCTATGTTGTGAACTTTGTCTTTTGCTTTCATCTTGTATTTTCATTTTGGAGACGATGCAAGGCATTGAGACATTTAGGTATCTTCCATATTGATCCAAAAAAAAATTGTGTTCTCTATCTATGTGTCATTCTTCCATTGTGTTTGTAACTTTCCATGAGTGTTTGAGGAATGGTGTCAATTTTGAGCTTATTTACATTATTGTAGCAAAGATGTATACTGACCCCAGATCCGTGGATCCCTTATGTGTTCATATTTTGTGTTGCTTGTTACATTGCACTTGGGGGAAACCCATTATCATGAGGGGCAACCCCTTATCATGAGACAAATTAATTTGAAAACATATCATTAGCATAGGGATTTCCAAATAAGCTCTCATGACCTTTATCACATGACATTTATCATTTTTCTACCTTAAAGAAATTGATCACATCATGGTGTTTAGAAATTACTTTAAGGTGGGGGCATACATTGGCATTTTTTCTTCACTTTGTTCATGCGTATTGGACTTACTGATGCATTCGCATAACATTTTTTACTTCACTTGGTTCACATGAGTTGGACTTAGTGATGCATTGACATATCATTTTGATCATCTATGTAGCACCTTATCAGAATTATCAGGGAGTATAATTCTTGGTATGGTTGACATGGGTACACACCTAGTTAGAATTGATCCTCGTTAGTCCTTGTGTGTTTCTCATTTTGCTACTTTGTCTTGGGGGCTGACTTAGTGAATATCAAACTTCACTAGATTGTGGTGCCTTCATTTTATGATTCACTTAGCAAATACTAGACTTTATTAGCCTATGAGTCATGAAAAGCTTTGGGTATGGATCCTAATATAACATAACTTGCCAGTTCATTAGTGTTCATACCCTTCCTTTATATTTTGTGTTGACATTATGTATGCACTTGTGCATGTTTTCTTGTTGCATTACATACACGTGTTTTCCTTTATACTTATGTTTGTTTGTGCAATGGGATCTTAAATCTTGGGGATTGTGCATCCCCCTAGATTCATTGTTATCATATCTCTTCAACATTTGGACAATTAGACGCCTCTTGACATATTTTCTATTTTAGCGTGAGTCTGAGCATAAGTTGATACTCTCACTAAAGTGGAGGATAAATTTAGCATCATAAATTATCACCCTTGACAATTTCACACTACATTTTTCTCCCACCTAAGTGTATGGACCTAATTGTACACCTACTTTCCTAAATTATGCATTTTGTGGCCTCTTTTGACATTTTCCAAAAAATTGTAAGTATAAATCTAAAGCACTCGTTTAATATTTTGTGGGTATGTGCAGGATCATCATGGAAAAAATAGGCCCTTAAGTGGCAAAAAAATTAGAAAAATCAAAGTTATAAAACTTGACATAAAAATTTGAATAAGTTATCTATATTATTTCAAAAATATGTAAGAATAGAATCTGTAGCAAATTGAATGCAGTTTCTAAACTACTAGGTTTATTTATTTTTTAAACTATTTGGTGAAAATCTGAAATTTCAATGCAGTAGTACTTAAATTTCAGGAAAAAATAAGAAGTAGGTGTCTGTCTGACCACCCTAACCACAATAAAACGATAATATTTTTTATAAGATTTTAGATATAAGTAGAGGACTCATGTCCTGATGTGATGCACATTTTTTTGTAATTTTTTTCCAAGTAAATAATTAATTATGATTTTTTTATTACAAATTTTAAAAAATATAGAAACTTGTATGTTTGACCACCTTAACTTGGTCAAAACTTCATGAAATTCATTTTTTTTCTTTTTTAATCCTATATTACATGAAGCATAGAATGTGACACATGTTTCAGATTCAAAAAATGTGATACTGTTTGAAAACTATAGATGTTTTTTAATTAGCCTATCAATTGGGACTTTAGTCGTAATTCAAATAGAAAATGAATAATAATTATTTATTAAATTCAAAATAAAGCATAATTTATATTGGTGGAAAGCTAAGAATCTCATTTAAAAACCCTTTTTGTTTCATCAATTTTGGATTAAAAAAACGTCGTCAGCCACATACCCATCATATCGCCACTTTTTGGCACATCATGATCCTGCACATAACCTTGTCCTCGACACCTTAAGTCCCACAAAATAAGGTTGGGATCTAGTCACCTAGGGAAACTAAGTCCCCCTATTTTAACTCCAAAATTGAATATGTCAAAGGTGGCATTTTATTATTTGAATTGACAATGTCCAAAGTCGGTTGTTAGGATTTAATTTTCAAGAAATTAGCATAATTGTGTATAAATACATAGTCATTTCACTATTTGAAAACTAACAAGAAGATTTGAGTAAGAATTATTGTCAAGAGCACTATCAAGCAAGTCAAGAGCAGTCATTTGAAAATTTATTGTAGCAATTCAAGATCCAAGAATCATGTCAAAGTGTATGCGAGTTTGTTCATGTTTATGTTATCATATTTTTTGTGAGATTCAACCCTTGTAGGTCTTTAAGAAAATTAAGCCAACAACAATTAACCCTTGAGGAAATCATGTATGACTTCAGTCCTTCAAGAAAGCCATTTTTAGGTGATGAGTTGTAGTCCATCATCAGTTCATCATTCCTCCATCATTTAGCTTTATCCATATCATTAACATTGTCATTGTGGGAGTGGAAACACTAACACAAGGTTTGACTAAGGAAAGCCCCTAAATGGCACAACCTTTCTCCTCTCTTTGAATGTGTAGGTTTCAAATATAAAGAAGATTGGGATATGCTTGAAGGGAAATTATTCATTGTTATAATCATATTTGACACCTTGACAACGAACTTTGAAAACTTGGTTAAAACAATATCCAACAATGATCTAATAGTGCGATAAGTGGGAAAATAAGGTTTAGATCTTGCATCAAAGGATTGTGAAATTAGATTTGAAATTCCTCTACTGGGACATAGTCACCCAGGACAACTAGGTCCTCCAAAATTAGCTTTAAATGCATATCATAGGCACATAGTACTCTTCTCAATTCGTTTTTGAAGTCTGAATTTCTCTGTGATATCTCAGATTTGTTATTTTTGCATCAAAATAAATAATTGCATCATTAATCTAGTCATTTCATTAAATTTCATTTCCAATTTCATTCTAGATTTGGTCAAGGGAAAGTTGACTCACCTTTTAGGTTGGAAGTTAGTCTTATGCCTTATCCAAATTTATCAAACCCCTACTACCACAACCCCCTCATAAATGAAATAAGGAAAGGTTCCTAAACCCTAGAGTCAAATCCTATAGGGTATCCACTTTTCCTTCATTTCAAATGGAAAGGAAAAATAAATAATAAGATGGAAATCAAAGGAAGAATGTCTTCATGTTAAGCATGCCCTGGAATATGATGATCATATCTAGTGAAAGGAGAAGCTTGATGAATCTCGAGGTTCAGTTGAAGCTCAATTTGGAAAGATAATGGTAGAAGCACAACTAGAAAAAACTGTTCAATTGACTGTTATTTTTCATATTTTGACCAAAGGGTGTCCTATGATAGACTATCCAGAATATAATAATTTATTATATTTTTTGAGCATTTGTAACTTTCCTAGCACACATTGGTCAATAAAATATGGATAGGAATGGGCAAGTTGTCTTTCTGAAGTGGAAAAATAAGATTTGAAAAAAAAGGAGTCAACCTTCATTGCATTATCTTCAGTTGAAGTTATTATGGTAGATCTAATCATTCTTGGGTATGTATACATGTGCATACTATACAAAACCATGTCTACCAAACTTGTCTACTCTATGTTTATTAAATGAAGGAGAGTTTTTCATCACAAAATCTATTTGAATTAGTTAAGAAATATTTGAATGAAATTGGAGGTATGGATAACTTCACAATTGCCAAAAATTTGGTGTGTGTAGGAGTTGATTGAGTTTCAGTAATACAAGGTCATAGGAATGGTCTTTACATAAAGTTACAAACTACTTGTTCACCATACATGATTTTCATTCACTACATGGCCCACATAATGAATTTAGCATTTAAAATTGTAAGCGGGTTTGTAACATCCTCCATAAATTAAGTTAACAATTTACACATCTTAAGCATAATTAAACATATAAAAATGACACATGTCCAATATTTAGGAAAAGAGACAAGGAATTTTATTAATACAATAAATATAGAGTACATATGTCATTATTAAGGAAAAACATAAAGGCATGTGTTCCTCACAATAGACCACATGGTCGAGAACACGATTATACAATGAACCATAACAAGGCCTTCCTGATAGGATTTTTTTGACATTTAATTCCTTTGACTACATCAAGGGAGAGAACTTTGCTGGAACATGTTTCCAGCCTAACATGAAGCAATTCACTTCCCTAAAATTCTTCCTGAAAGAAGAATACCTGACCTAGCTCGAGGAATACTAGCAATACTAGTAATGATATCAAGAATTTCAAAAACAAACTAGGAACACTGTAGAATGCATATTTCAATCATATAAAACATAATAGTTCATCTTCAATGCTATTGGTCATCATTTTCGCATAATAAACAAGACATGATCTTAGCATCTTTCAAATATTACAAGCATAATTAATGTAATTCCAGCATAGTTAAAATGCATATAGACATATGTAAATATAACTAAATTCATGCTTCAATAATCACATAATTATAAAGATTTTAAACAATATAAGAATATACAAATATTAATTTAACTAAGAAATGTGTATTTACTTTTTTTCAAAAGAACTAAAAAAAAATTTACATAATGAAATTCACAAACACAATCCAAATGCAAACAAATGTAATGATAAAAAAAAAAAAAAAAAAAAAATCACATAGAAAAAATACATTAACATGGTAAGCAGGAATTAGGTGGTAGTTTTCCAAATTTGTGATGGTCTTATATGTAACAAATGACATCTATTTGGATATACACCTATACAACTTGCATTTAAATGTACCCACAGTCTGAAACAAAGAATATGGAACTATATATAAAACACAAGAATAAATATGGATATTTTCACATATTTATCACCATTGTTTAGAAATGATAGAAGCGACCACTTACTAAAAGCTTTAGTTTTATCAAGGAAGGTACGAGCTGGTTTGGAGATTCTTTCAATCAGAAAGATTAGAGAAATGCACCAGAGGACTCCATGCCTTGTAATTGGAAATTATTGACTAACATACGGACTTCATAAAACATCTTTATCTACTGCGATATTTGGATGGCAATAATTTTAGTTATTTTAATAATCAAAGTTAGGCCAGAGATTGGTTTGTCATCCTACATGAGGTAGGAAAGATTCATTGCTATTTTCCAAATAGAAAGAGATCCTAAGATGATCGTGATCCTTCTATTTTCCACCTAAGATAATACTTGATGCCTAATGACAGGAAACGTTAAGGGCAGAGATGGATGCGCTAAAATTCCAGGTGGAATAAGACTCCACATATGTTGGGAAATCAAGATATTCATAGGAGGAAGGGAGCCTCAAGACCCTAAACCAAGATCAACAAACAATCAGAAAGGGATGTGGAAATAAGCATAAACCACCTACTAAGTTTTTGTAGCATCAACAATTTATTACCATAAACTTTGTTCAACATATCATATCAATAGACGAGCCAGGCAAGAAATATGCAAAAGACAAGAAGCAAGGAACCAAAATGTTGATAAGACTCTCTAGCCAATTTTGTCCTAGCAATTATATGGAAGCAATATGATAGCTTCAATACTGAAATGCTAAAATACATTTCTCCTTTATGAATAGAAAAACTAAAATGAAGGAATACCAGCACTGCAATAACGACCTATCAAAATACAAAGTATATCTCAATAGAAGTGAATTACTATCCGATAAGATACATTTGATAAGAACAAACCTGTGGCAGGAGAAGTGTGAGTCACTGAGCAAGGGGATGTGAGAGCGGAATTGCTTATCTATATGTTGCATTAGCATTTGTAGATCTAGTGCCACAACCATCAAATCAATAGTCAAGTGTGAGTTGGGCATTGACATGGATTGAGCTTGTCCTTATTGCAACCAAACAGAACAACTCTATATTGGATGTGTAAAAGAGTTTTAGGAAAATTCACTGTCAACAATTCATCGATGGAAAATTCACCATCAATAATTCACTGCAGGAAAATTTACCGCCATGAAAAATTAACCGCCAAAAATTCATGCAATTAATTTTTCACACTGTGAACTGTCATGACGGTGAATTTTCCTGTAGTGAATTGTTGACGGTGAATTGCTGGCAGTGAATTTGCTGTATACCAGATAAAAATATTGCTTTATATGGAAACAAAGCATGTCAACAAAGTAATTATAGAGGAAGCATAGACAAGACATATGAATTGTTCAAAAGAATGCCTCAAGAGATGTTATCTCATGGAAAAAAATGATTGCGGGTGCACAAAAATGAATTTATTAGAAATACTTTTAAAAACTAAGAAAGGAATGAGTAAGAGGAATAAATGTCACTCAAAATAGAGAAATATTAGTGCTGAAAATGAAAGGAATTCATAATGAAAACTCAAAAAAAAATATTTTTAAAACCCACTAAGGGTAAAATTAGTCTGGCAGCATTCACTACAGAAAAACAAGATTAATGGCATGAAGGACTGATTCTTAGCTTTTTCTCTATTTTAGGGTGATTTTGATTGAGTATCGTCCAATTTAATTTCTCCTATTTTTCATATATCTTTTAGCTGAGGCTGAGACAAAGACCAAAATGGACCTACCCAATCCAAGCCTGGTCAAAGTCTCAATATTATGTTTGTAACAACGAAACAAATAAATAAATCTCCAACACTGTACAAGGCCATTCCTTAATGCGACTTGAGACTTATGTCATTATTTTTATTTTATACTTCCATGGGATTTGAACTGAAGCTATCCAATCCAACTGCATTGAAATGACTAAATATCTAAAATGCAATATGAAATTCTCTCTTGACCACTCTCTCAAATTCTTGGTATTTTAGAGTTTTTCGTCTACTTCAGAGATTCCATTATGGCTAGATTTTATAAAATCAATCATATTCAAATGCAACTACAACCTCGAGATTATAGATGCAATAAATACATAGACAATAGAGATATATATTAGAACAACAACAGTAATAATAGGTTACCTAGTGAAGGCATAAGGTGATCAAAGCTATCTGACAACCAAAACTCCATTCTCTGCTTCATTCCTTTTTTTGCAGGCTGTGCATATTTCTAATAAAAAAGATAATTTTTAGAAAATATTTCCGTAAAAGTATTGGATTTTCTCTAAGTTTTATACAAGACGTTATAGCCCCCTTCCAGAGACTCTCCTTCTCAGAACGGTAGCCTTTTTCTCCCAGCTCCCTTAGAAACATCACCACACAGTAGACAAAGCTCCTGATCTCTTACATAGGTTAAGTGATATATAGAGACATTCGTAACTTTATTTGGTCTTCTCCTCATTTTGGATGAATTGAACAATCTTGTGAAAAAATCCCAAAAAAGAACTATGCATATTTATGAATATAGTAAACTACGCAAAATGACATGCATGACCCTCAATAATCTATATCTATTAGATTATTCATTTGGACGTCCAAAATATATATGTTAATAGTTAATTATAGATTTGAATAATCATGATTATTTTTTACAATTTAATGAAAATGAGGAGTTATGTGTCTTTATACATGGATTTGAGATACCAATACACTAAATTGTGTGATGGTTAGGTGCTCTACCAAAGAAGTAATTGTTACAAAAGAATATTTTAATGACATTGTTAATTTTGTAAGTACCACTTTAAAAGGTACATTGCAAAATCTCTTTCCTTAGAGATTATAGAATGATTCCCTTGAGATAAGCTACTTGAAGCCATGTCTATTGTGCATCCTCAATATTGGGTCCATTGTCTACCAAACTATTTTCATACCTGAGTGTAGCTACCTTGGTCGAACATTTTTCAAAAAATTTAGAATACCATAGATAGAAAATAGAAGGAATTATAAATGGAACTAAGCTTAGAGAGAAATTTATTTGTTTTGCAAAAACTATGATTGAACAATTTGACTCCTTGGAGAATCCCATGCAAGTGGGATCAATAACAAGGCTTTAGGCAACCTTAGGTCAAAGTGAAATATTGCATGATTCATTATCAAAATATTTCAAACTTGCTAATTTATGTCAAACCATGATATTGGGGATGGTGGAGGATGAGAGAGTTTTCATTGCATTGAGATTTTTGAAATCAAAGATAAGAAACAAACTAGACAAGAATTTGGAAAATTGCTTGAGGATGTATACAACTAGGTATGATATCTGAAGTTTTCCTTTTGAAAGGGCACTCACAATCTAGAAGTCCATATGTGAAAGAAGAGGGTTGTGCAACACTTCAAAACTTAGTTTCAATGGAACAAATGACAATGACATAATGAATGTTGAGATGTAGTTAAGCGGACATATGCAAGGAGAAGAAAGCGAAGACCAAAATTAGAGTCAAGACGACTCTCAACCTCATCATTAGAGTGAGGATAAGGAGGTGAATTGGAAAATGCATAGGATTTAGTAGTTACTAGGTATTTATACTACATTTCATGAACCATATTCCAAACTTTTGTTGATGATATTTTATATTGTATTCCATGAATTAGATTGAATAAATTAATATGCTACTATTTTTCACTATTCCAATATAGAATCTAAATTTTAAACATTGTTTTCAAATTGGTTAATTAATTATTAAACATAATTTTCAATTTTTATTTATTAATTAACATATTATTAATAATTTCATATTTGTATTGTGTCATATTGATAAGTTTTGCATGCACTCAATGATTCAACTCAATGCTTAATAACAATAGTAGCATATACAACATTAACAATCATTTAATGTATATCTAGTAGTAGAAACCTAAGTTCTCTTCGAATTGAGAAAATAAATAATACATATTATTTTAACACATTAATGAATTTGGGTTTTGTATTGATTTTCAAATGAAGGAATACATAGAGGCAATGCAAAATATTGCTAAAAAACAACTCTTTATAAAGCTGAGTTGGAAACTCATATTATCAAATCATTCTACCAACTTTTGTAGTACGCTCCAATGTCCATTTGATGAAAGTAAAATTTATTCTAATTGATAGTATCTAACTTAAAAAATTGCTAACAATTCATAATTGAAATTGGAACTTCACTTGAATGTTTCAATCAAAGTTGCATTCAAGGTTATCGGTGGTTTGATGGAATCCAAAAAGTTCACCTCATATGGGTTCTAAGGAAACTAGTCCAAATCAATATTCCTTGTATCCTCCATCTGCTTTCTAAAAAATCATTTCCAATGAATTTCTCTAGTGTGTCAAAAGCCAAGGGAAAACCAAGCTCTACCAAGATCTCTACCTTTTTATGTAGCTTCTTCATCTTTTTTTGCAGCCTAATTCAGAAATTCATTTGTTTCATATAGTTTCAAAAAAAATTGAATGATAGATGATGCCTTTAATAAGGCATCAATCTAGTTGTGCATTCCATTGGATATCAATTCATTGTCACTGGCTTTGTAGATTTTTTTCAAACTTTGATTTGCAATTATCTCTCTTGAATTAATGTTTTTGTTGTCAATTGTGAGCTTCCTATTATGTATTATTAGAGAATAAATTAATTCAAACAATTCACACAAATGATCAATTCTCTATATTATTTCCTCCTAGATCTTTTGTTTCACATCCCTCATTTTTTCTCTACAAAATGTAGTTAACCTATTATGAGAAGACTTTATTTCATTTTTTGCTTCACTTAGTTGTATTGCCAATCTTTCATTGGTTTTTCTCTGTTCCTCCAATTTGGTTCCCAATGTTTTTCATTTTTTTTATGTTTGTCCAGATTGACTTGTAATTTATTTGTTGAGGCATTGGCTTTCACCAAGTTTTGTTTTAATTTTTTTCAAGTTTATTTTTTATCATCATATTTCTTGATGCTCTCATCTAGCATTTGCTCCAAATCATTCAATTTCAATTCCAACTCCATCTCTTCATCCTCTTTTCTTGTAGATGTAGAGGAAGATTTGTTTATTCCTTTTTTATAATTCATTACTCCTGTTATTTGTTTCTTTCCTCTTTGCTTTCTCATTTTCTAGGTCTACCTATAACTTTCCTATTTGAATCTACAACCTATTTTATCTCTTTCTTTACCAATGATATGTACACCACTTCATTATTTTTTTTATACATTAATTTTGTCACAATTCTTCAATTGAGAAAAATATGGATTTGGATATTTCTCACCTCAAATTCAAACTAATGCATTTGATTCTCTAGCTTATTTTCAAATTTAGGAACAACAATCAAGTACTTCATGGTTTATGTATTTGGGTCAAATGTGGGTATTACCCTAGTTGTTGTAGGCTTTGAAGCTACAGTAGATGTACTCTATATCATTTTCTTCTTGTAGTCTCAAAAATTGTATAACTTAATAATTTCACATTATATTTTTCCCCCCCAATTTATTGGACTTATTTAAGCTCCTAATTTTCCAAATTGTGCATTCTAAAGCCTAATTTTGACTTTGAGTGTCCTGGAATCTGGGCTAGGAACCATTTTCCCATGAGTGAATGGGTCCCCCTCCTTGGCTAGGACACAAATTTAAATATGTTATTAGTGGCATAATTTTAACATTTAAAATTCAAATATGAAGTGTCAGCTTTTGGAATCTAATTTTTAGGGAATTGGATGAACACCTATAAATACCTAGTTATTTTATCATTTGAAAAGGAACAAAAAAAATCTATTAAAAAAGCTTATGATCAAGAGCACTATTGAGCAAGTGAAGAGTAGTATTTCAGAGCTTAATTACAACAATTAAAGAACCTAACATCATGTCAAATTCTATGTGAGTTTATGTGTGTTCATATTCATGTTTTGTGAAGGCTAACCCTTATTGTAGGTCCCCAAAGCATTCAAGGAAAGCAAGATCCAAATACTTTAGGTGATGTTTATGACTCAGTCCTTCAAGGAATCCATTGAAGGGTGGTAAGTTACAAAATTTTATTCATTCATCATTCATTCCTTTCAATTATCATTCCTATCATTGACATTGCCATTGTGGAAGTGGAAACACTTACACAGGGTTTGATTGAGGAAATCCACTGAAATGGCCCCACATTTTCTCCTCCTTTGAATGTGCAGGTTATAGGTTGAGGAGGATCAAGGAAAATTGAAGGAAAAATCTCCATTGTTTCATTTTTTTCATCAATTTTTTTGAGCCACAAAAACTTAATTACTGAATTTATTGACGACATTCCAACACTTATGCAACCTAGAATCAAGAGCTCATATCTTTCATCATAGGATTATAAAATTAGTTTCAAGACCCCCAATCAAAGACCCATTCACCTAGGGGTAACCTAGTACTAGTAAAATACTCAAATCCTACTTTTGTTGATAGGTATGCATCATCCAACACTTCACAGATCCACTTTCAATCTTTAGTTTCAGACTATGTATTTCATGTATAATGAATTTTTCATATTAGGTCATATAGTTCAATTAGGTCAATCATTCTCAATCATTTCCAATTCATTTCTAAGACTCAACGGGATCATATCCATGTTTGATTGACTCACCTTGGAGGTTGAAAGTCAATCTATGCACCTTGTGGATTTGCATCCTCATGAAACCCCTAGAAATGATGGAATAGACCTTAGGTTTTGGAAACTAAATCTAAGGTTCTCCACACATTTTTATGTTTCATTTTGGTGAACCTTGGAAAAAGGAACCATAGGTTTAAACACTAAATATTAAAAGGTTAACCCCTTTTTCTATGTTTCATTTTGGTGAACCTACCATTTGGCATCATAGCTTTTTGATGTGGTAGTCTTTGAAACCCTGGACCTAGGTTTCGCATCATTTTGTATTACATTTCTCATTTAGGGTTCCATAATTTACATCATGAAAAGTCATAAAAATCTAAAAATATTGCATCATATCTTGCATTAGGGTGTGTTTTAGTCATTTAGATCAAATTTTCATTTCAAAAGTGTCATTTTGTTTCAATATTTTCATACATTTGCATTTGCATTACATTGGAAAATTTTAGAAAAATAGTCACTATCAATGTGTTTGTAGATAGGAATAGTAACCTTAAACAACAACTTAAACATTCAACTTTCTAGATTTCAAAACCTTGAACAAGGATCCATTCACCCCCAGGAGACCCTGTCCTTGTACAAGTGCATCAACAAAAAATTCCACAATTGGCTATCTTTGTCTACTCAATTTTCCTGAACTTGCACATCTCCGTTTGAATTTCATAATTGCATATCTTAAATTATTTTGCATTTAGTTCATTTATTGAAAAAAAGTACATTGTTTAGGGTTAAAATTTGCACTCAAAAATCATAATTTACAAGTCTTTTGCATATTAGAATCAATCAATTATTACATTTTAGATCTAAAATTTACATTCAAATTTGTTCAAAAAATATTCAACATCATTGCATATTTGCATCTTGCATCAAATTGGGAAACATTAAGTGAATTTTGGAAAGTTGTTTACAGTTTCAACTATTTGCAAGTAGAATCAAAATGCTTAAACAATGCAGTTCACAGTTAGATTTTAAACTTTTAGAACCCCTAACAAGGACCCAAACACCCTTGGGAAACTTTGTCCTGTTATCTAGGCATAAATCCACTTTCTATAATAAAATACTCTTAGAGTCCCTATCTAGAGTTGTTATTCCTCACTTGTGTTTTAACAATTTGAGCTTGATTGCAAAATGGATATGTGTTTTGCTAAAATTTGGATGTCCTTGAAATCTTTGGTTGATGTTTCAAATTGTGTGTTTGGTGATGACCCTAATTCTAATAATGATAATCATGATAATCCATCTCCTATGTCAATTCTTTTGATGTCATAGGTCAAGATGAAGAGATCATGCATGAATTCATACAAAATTCCTTATGTAACCTTGAAAATAATGCAAACCTTTTATCCTTCAATGCAATGCACTACTACTCCACACTAATTGTTGGAAACATGAGCATGATGGTGTATGGTGTTGTAATTTGTGTAAACTAATTGTAGAATTGATGGTTTATCAATATGTATATAGTCTGGAACTTAGACCAAGTGTTTTTGGGAAATTGTCTAACTCCCAAACTAAAGTAGTATGTAATAGAGGAAAAATTTTGTGGTCTACATTGCTATGCATTGCAATATCTTGTCATGTGGTTTTGAGGTGATAAAGGTATTTGTTGGAGTCTACATCCAAATTTTTAGGGTTGTATGTCTTTCACAATAGAATATATTGATGATAGAGTATCGGGCTAAGCATAGACATAGTTACAGGTGCAAAGTTCATATTGGAATGCTCTACATTCTACTAGTGCTGATCATTATACTTTGCAGATTCCAGTAAGCGCTTGAAGATGTTAGGTGAGTGTGCACTCTAGGTTTCATTTGGTTTGGCGGTATGTGTGTCAAGTTATGAATGAATAGTTGGTTCATTCAATTGTTGCTTCACCAGTTTTGTTGTGTGGTACCAACCTAATGGTTTTGGAGTCATATAGTATTAAGTTGAGTATGAATCGGATTCATAGGAGTGATTATAGGTCATGCTAAATTTTTTTGGTGAAGAACACATTTTGGTTTCTTCTATAAGGTATCTATGATGGATTTTTGAGCTAACAGGTTATGGTGTCACATGTTTCATCTAATTAGGCCAACATAATTGATGATATGATTATTTGTTGAATATATACATATATATAGAATGAAATTTTAATGTGTTTAATATGAGATATGATGAGGTAGATGATGATGATCAAAAGTGTGAAGTGTGAAATGTGAAATGTGATAGTGCTAAAGAATGAAGTGTGTAAAGAATTTTTACTAAGCGTAACCAAAACTGTATCTTCAACATATTGTAGATGCATTGTTAGCAGTTCAAAATTTGGCAGTGAGCCATTCTTTTCCATATCTTTTTTAATTTTGGAAGAAGTGATCTTCCTTGGGCAATGATCCCTCCTATTTTCTAGACAGTTAGTCCTTCAGGAAATGAGTCGGTCTGGCAATGAGCCTCTTGTAATGTATTGTAACCAATTATGACATATTGTGAGCTAATCCTCACCAAGGTTTTTCCCTTCTAAGGGTTTTCCATGTAAATATGGTGTTCTTTTGTTGTTTTTTGTGGTGTGTGTTTTAATTGTTTATTTCCATTTCTATAAGTTCATTGAGATGCTTTGAATGCACTTTTAAGTTAATGAATTTCATAGAATATTGATTCACCCACCCTCTCAGTATTCCAAGTATTCAACAATTGGTATCAAAGCAAGGTTCCTTCAATTGGCTTAACCATTGAGGTAGATCTTGGAGGTTGAACACATGGAAACTAGGAAGTATCATATCCCTCCAAAAGAAATTATAATGGAAGGGTTTACTAAAAAAGACTGTGAAGTTGATATGGAAGGAGAACTCAAATCTGCTCTTAATGACCTGGTTAAAGAAAAATGTGATAATAGAGATCTAAAAGAAACTCTTAAGGAAGTAGATGAGTGCATAAAGAAGCTAAGGAATAAAGTCAAGAAATTTAAAGAGAAACTCAAGGAAACAAATTAGAAACTTAAGAAATCAAATGAGATAATCACTAATTTGAAAGTGCGGGTTGAAGAAGGAAAAAGATTAAAGACTACTTGAATGCCAAGTTGAAAGAAAAATCTGCAAAATGCTCAAAACTTGAAGAAGTTATATCGCTGAGGAAAGATTTGGAGAAAGAAAAGAGTCAAGAGGAAAAATTCAATATGCTTTCTAGTCAAAAGGCTCTAAGGACAAAGATGGATTAGGGTTTGAAAAAAGAGAAAGCTCAAAGGAAAATTAGACTTCAAAAAATGTTGAAAAGGAGAATAATGAACAAAGGAATATTGGAGATAAGAAGGGCAATATGAAACATGTTTGGAACCAAAAGAAACATTTCAAGAGACCTCTTATCAGACAATCAACTTCACAAAGGTACCTATATTTTAATGGTCACTATTATTATTGCAATAAATTTGGACATAGATTTGTAGAATGTAAAAGTAGTACAAATCAAAAATTTCAATCATTTTTTGGTCAATGATATACATGCAATAGATTTGGTCATAAGACTAGTGAATGTAGAAGACAGATCTTGAACCGTTACAATAATAGTATGGTACCTCAATCACTTCTTGGTTACTATTACACATGCAATGGATTTGGCCATAAGGTTTTTGAATGTAGATCTAAAATGGAAAGAAGTAGGTTTACCTCATAGAGTGCCACATGCTATAAATGTAATAAACAAGGACATATATCTAAGTTTTGCAGATGAAAAAATGTGAAACCTTCTATTTCACAAAATAATATTGATCCAGTTAAGGTAAAGAAGGAGATGAAAAAGATATAGAAGAAAAAGGAAGAGAATGATGTGAAGAATGAGTCTATGCCAAATTCTAGTGCAAATTTTTCCTTTGAAAACTAGATAGAAAGCTTTGGCTTAGGGGGAGTTTTAATAGAAAACCTTTTAAACCCTTGCCAAAGATTTGATGTTGATGTCTATAGCATACTGGTGCATGTATAAGTTGGTTTGGTTGATCCATTGGTGAAATCTCTAGTGAGAAATCTCTTGATGTAGAGATTTGTGGAATGTTTGGAAGTGCTTGTGATGATATAGAGAGGGATTGACATCTTTTGGCCTAACTTTTTTATTTGTAGTTAATGCATAATTTAGGTCACGAAAAAGTGTTTATATTTCTTTTTTCACATTCTAAAGGGAATTTATGATTTGAGAATTTGAAGAGGGGAGCAATGCAAATGAGAGCTAAAGTGATTCTAAAGTGTTGATCAAAACCCTACTGATGAATTTCACAAGGTATTTACAATTTCCTACAAACCTTAGCTCAAGAAAAGTTCAAAATTTTTACTCCAAAAGTTATTAATGTGCTTGAGATGCTAAGACCTAAGTTTAAGAAGCATCTGTACAATTCAATGGAAACAAATAAAGAAGGGGTGTTCTCTAGGGTTCCATTAAATGTGATGCACATAGAATATGTGTGAATTTACATTCATTCAAAGGATGAATATGATCATTTGAAGTTGGAAAAATTTAGGGAAAAGGTGCTAACTGGAGATGATTTTGAGCTAAAACTAGAGTATGCCAATTTGACAGGGAAAAAGTTGGATGTGTGGACAAAATTTTCTAATTTTTACTATGATAATGAGTGGGTGAAATATGTTCTAAGCAGAATCCATGATAAATTCATGTGGTTGGACATGTCGCATATTATAACCAAAGAGGCAATTAGGTTTGTTACTGATGTTTGCTCTATAGGACATGTCTCGACATTAAAGGTTGTAAAGAATGAAGTGGTAATGAAGCTTATCAGAGACAAGTTTAACAAATGTTCCCTCAAAATGAATGACATTGAAGATTCAATAGCCAAATATGCTTCAATGATGATTGGTTACAAGATATTTTTCACAAACATAGAGAATTCTTTCTCTACCACTGCAATACATAGGCTTATCAAATGGTGAAAGAAGGAAAAGACTTTGATCCTTGTGAGCTCCTGAGATTACAGTTGTTGGAAAACTCACATAAGATAAAGGATTTAAAATACCCTTTCTGATCTATGGTACTCTTATCATTTTCTTAATATTTTACTTTCTCAATGAGCTTCCCAGAGTGAAGAATGTTGTATGGCTAGATAATATTCTTGTAGCCACTCAAATTAGAGATCACTCAAGGAGATTTCCTAGTAAAGAGTCTTGTGATTCAATGTTGTGGGGATTCTTTAAACCTTTTCAAACTTAGATACAAGAGAGAGAAAGGATTCCAAGAAAAGTTGTGGATAAATATAAGAATGAATTAATATTTATTGTTAGTAGAGATTACTACTGCATGGAAGCAGTTGAACCTAGAACTGTTTGGGTTATATAGCTACCTTATGAGGTAGATGAGTCTGAATGCATTGGTCTTGTAGATATTGTGTTGAGAAAACCTAAAGATCCAACAATTGAAAGGTTTGGTACTTATAAAAATAAATCAAGTAAAGAGAACCTAGAAAAGGACATTAAAGAAAAAGTTGAAAAGATGAAGGTTGATTTGGAGAGGGAGTTTGGTACCCTTAAGGATCCTAGACAGAGAAATCCAAAGGTACATATACTCATATGGAGACTCCACAGAGACCAAGAAGGTTAGGCAGGACCCCTATCTCCACATCGCCTACTATTATATAGCCTTCTAGGACAAAGTCTATAGGTGGTTCTAAGAAGAAAGATATATCCAACCTCCCTGAGAAATAAAAGGCTCCAAAGAGAAGAAAGAAAGAAAAAGCAACGAGAATTAGGTATGAAGAAGAAGAGGAAGAGGAAGAGGAAGAGAAATAACATCAATTGTTCCAAAAAATTAAATCTAAAGTCTCTTAGGAAAAGACCGGTATAGAAAAGGTAAAAGAGAAAGAGAAGACCCCTCTAGTTTGTGAGCATAGTCTCAAGAAGTTCGATGCACTATGCAATTCTATTATAGAGTTTGGGATTCTGAAGGATACAATTGAAATGTATTTGGAATTCAATAATGAGGACAAGGAAACAATTTAAGAGGCTATTGTCAAATACATGGTGACATTTAATGTTGGCCTAGATGAGATAGAGGATCAGTTGTCAAATGATCTTGAAGGTGTATTGAGTGTAAGGAGACAAGAGGAAATTACAAAAAATACAAATATGAAATTTTTTTCCTTGGATAAGATTGCTTCCTCATTATTTCATGAGGAAAGAGCTAAGTTGTCTCAATTGTGTGCCCAAAAATTTAGGAAAAATCAAAGAGTAAACATTCTTATGAGCAAAGATACGGATGATAGAGAGAAACTAAGGAAAGAAAAATTGCAAATAGTTGAAAATATTCTTAATTTTGTGAGCTTCTCTAGGTGATGAAGACCAAATGCAGCAAGGTACATCTCTCTCTAAATTGAATGAGCTAGTCATAGAGAAACATAAGCATGAATATATGTAAGAAGAAATGTTAATAGACAACACTCCTCCAGATGTGGAAATAATTGATGAGCATAACAAAGAAGATGAGAAAGGAGTCACAAAGAAGACTAAATCTCAAAAGGAACACACGTTTCCTCCTCTGAAAGTTGAGAAGATTACAAAAGAGTGCTTTGGTAGTGAAGAGAAGGAGGAGTGATACACAAGAAGAAGAAAGCACTAAAAGAGGTTGTGAATCCTCTGGACCCTCTAGAGATTCATTCAAAGATCTTCTAGATATGCAACTATAGTTCCAACTAGTGGTGTCTACACAACTGGTACAAATCCCCATGCAACAAGGTCAAGTGGACTTAGATAAGATTTCCTCTCTACATAAGTTGTAGCTTGGTGATGTATTCCATGCCTCGAAAAGAAAGGAGATTCTTCAAACTCATCAAAAGAGCACAAAGTTTGTTGATGAAGCGATCAAGGTGTTGCAAGAATGCCTTCTTGGAGTATCCATTGATACATCTTTTCCAGGTATTCAATAGTTGAAGTTGTTGTTAGACTATTTTAAGGAGTACTCTATAGGAGTGGAAAAGAAGACTAAGAAGGAAGTAGCAAGGAAGTTGAATGATAAGAGGCTAGTTAATGCCTCAGATAAGTGTGCTATTGCTCACACCAAGTTGCAAGGTAACTTGAAGTGGCTAGTGTCTACAAAGAGCATAATGGATTAGATAGACTCAATTGAGTCTCTAATAGATCAGGCCTCAAGTGTATATGATCCATTGAATGATGGAGATGGAGCAACAAGAGTGGTAATTAAAATCTACATGGTCAATTATTTTTACTAGAGGAAAAAAAAGATAACATCATAATGTGGTGTGGTTTGTTCTAAGATATGTTAAGTGAAAGGATTACATATTTAACTAGAGTTTTGACCAATGCAGAGAAGGTTGTGCAAAAGACAACAATGCCTAGTTCTTTGAAAGAAGGAGAAGACCTCCATGTTCAGTTTGAGAACCAGAGCTACATGCTTTCCTTCACTAAGAAGGAATGAGAGGTTTCAAAGAAGGATTTGGAGAAACAACTTGAAAAATTAAAGGCATCATATCAGTGTATATTACCCTCATCTAGTTAAGGTGTATACTTCTTTTTGAATTGTATAGGCAATTTATGATATCAATGTACATTTGTGGAGTTAGTAGATAGTGTTGCAGTACAATTTTGTCTATTTGGTGATGGATAACATAGATAGGGAGAGTTATTCTCATTTAAATATATCAAAAAGGGGGAGTGAAGCAAAGAAATGAAGAAGAATTACTACCCTTTTCCCTTGATGTCAAAGTGGGAGTGAAGCAGAGAAGTGTGTTTCCATCAATGACAAAGGGGGAGATTGTTGGCAATATGAGCATGATTTTGTATGGTATTTTCATTGATGGAAACCTATTGGAGAAGTGATGGTTTATCAATATGTATATAGTCCAAAGTAGACCAAGTTTTTTTGGGAAATTTTCTATGTCCCAGACTAAAATAGTATGTAACAAAGCAATGGTTTTATGGTCCGCATTGCAATATCTTGTCATGCAATTTCAAGGTGATAATGGTAAGGAGTCTATATCCAAATTTTTACAGCTTTATGTCTATTGTAGTAGAAGATATTGATGATAGAGTATTGGGCTAAGCAAATACATAGTTACAAGTGCAAAGTTTATATTGGAATGCTCTATATTCCACCATAGATGATCATTATGCTTTGTGGATTTTAGGAAGTTCTTGAATATTTTAGATGAGTGTGCACTCTAAGTTTCAAGTGGTTTGGTGGTCCACATGTCAAGTTATGAATGAACAGTTGGTTCATTCAACTTTTGCTTCACCAATTTTGTTGTCTAGTGTCAACCTAAGGCTTTTGGATTCGTGTAGTATTAAGTTGAGTATGAAGTAGATTCATAGGAGTGATTATAGGTCATGCCAACCTATTTTGGTGAAGAACACATTTTGGTTTCTTTTGTAAGGTATTTATGATGGAATTTTGAGCCAATAAGTTATGGTGTCACATGTTTCATCTAATTAGGTTGACCTAATTGATGATATGATTATTTGTGGAATATATACATATATATAGAAGGTTAATTCAATATGTTTAGTATGAGATATGATGAGGTAGATGATGATGAGTCAAAGTGTGAAGTGTGAAATGTGATAGTGGTGAAGAATGAAGTGTGTAAAGTCAATTTACTAAGCCTAACTAGAATTATATCTTCAGCATATTGTAGATGCATTGTTAGTAGTTCAAAATTTGGAAATGAGCCACTCTTTTCTATATCTTTTATAATTCTGGAAGTAGTGATCTTCCTTGGGTAGTCAACTCTCCTATTTTCTAGACAATGAGTCCTTCAAGAAGTGATCCCTTCTGGTAGTGAGCCTCCTGTAATGTATTGTAACCAATTATGATATAATGTGAGCTAATACTCACCATGGTTTTTCTCTTCCAAGCGTTTTCCAATATGTAAATGTGGTGTTCTTTTGTTTTTTGTTGTGGTGCATGCTTCAGTTGTTTCTTCCCATTTATGCAAGTTCATTGAGATACTTTGAATGCACTTTTAAGTTAATAAATTTCAAGGAATATTGATTCACCCCCCCTCTCAATATTTTGGGTGTTCAACACCAAAAACATCATACCATGCCACCATTTGAATCATTCACTTTGTTGCATCCCAAAATTGAACCACAACACATACCTCAAACAACATGCATGGAAGAAACTATTAGAAATAATCACAAGGAAAGTACACCAACCAACCCTTCCTCATATGAACATAAGGTTACAAATACATCCATTGAGTTGGAACAAACTTACAGACATGGATTTAGGATCTCAAGTAAGCAAGGATGTTACATTAAGAATGAGCATGAAGTCCACTCAATTTTGGAGAAAACACTATTAGAAGATACTAAGGGATTAGTTTATCAAAATCCTCCACCTTCACACCAAACATTTGGTCAAACAAGTAAGAAACACAAGCTTTATAAACTTAAGAAACTGACATTTTTGCATCATATAACCAAGATTGAAAAGACCTTACAAACACTTTTCAACCTAGGACTTATCGCATTACCACCTATCCGTGAACATGAAGATAAGAAATGAAAGAGTACAAGCATGTCATATTGTGTGTATCATAGAACACTTGGACATCTTACTAATGAATTTCATGTTTTAGAGAAGAAATTAAGACAATTTGATCCTTATGGGGATCAAATTGAACAAACAATCTATCAACATTCATTGTTCTTTTCTCCTTTCCATGTGATAGTTGTAGTATCATAACATGCTCACTACCATTCATGAGGGTATAAACTAGGCTTAATGCAATCATATTTTATTTTACAAGGATCAACATATCTTAATCCATTTGACTCATCTTTGTCCCTACACTTTGGTGGCAAGGGGTTAGGTAGCTTTCTCCTAAGAGTATTCCTTCTAGCAAGGGATCCCTTTATCTCCTTAAAACTTTAGTGTAGCAAGTACACTAACCTTTTAAGGGGGGCATATAGTCCCTCACCAATTGTTTGCATAGTAAATGGTTCGTTCTTAGTGATGATAGCATACATCTTCTAGGAAGTGTGACCTTGTCAACCAAAGTGTGGCCTTCTTAATCCATGTGATGTGTCTCCTTTTTGGTGGTATTAGACTTGATGCCCCATAAGAGTGTGACTTTTCTTGGCATATGATGTTCCCTTTAGTGGAAATTCTATGGTTGGTATGCCCTAAGAGGTGATCTTTTATTCCTCGATTAGTCCTCTCTTGGTGGTGATATCATGTGTGATGCTCCCTAAGGTGTGACCATGTATTAAGGAAAGCCCATTTTTTATTGTTACCCTTTGTGGTGATGCTATTACAACATCCCTTGAGCTTTTAAACCTTGTCATATTCATCCCCCGTGACATTAAACTTTGTCATATTCATGGAACCTAGCATAATACAGCTTGCCAACCATGTGTAGAATTTTTGCTTCACTTTGTTCATGGGAGTTGAACTTAGTGTAGTGTTGACTTAGCATCTTGTGGCAACTTATCAAGGTTAACAGGGATTCTAACTCTTGGTATGGTTGTTATCGGAAAACCTTGTAGACCTAGTGTGTGTTCCCATTTTTTCCACCTTGTTATGGGCACACCTTGTAGACTTGGTGTGTGTCTCTCATTTTACCTTGTTTTGGGGGCTCACCTAGTGAATATTGGACTTCACTACCCCATATGTCTCTTTGTTTATGACTCACCTAGAAAATATAATATTTTTCTATTGTGAGTCATGAATGGCTTTTAAAATGGGCAACTAGCATAAAACAACTTTCTTGCCAATGGAGCCATGTATTCCATGAGTGATGTGTATGAATTTAGTCCTCATGGGGAATTTTTTATTTATTTGATGGATAATGTTTGGTATTTGACACAATTTAACACTTAGGTCTCTTTTCCTTACCAACTTGAATCTTTTAGTACTAACCTTCTATTTTGTATTTATGTTCATGTGTTTCTCATATATCTTCATCATGTTTTCATTGTGTTGGTCTTCATTTCATTATTATCTTTATGTTCCATTATGTTTTATTTTCATCATGTATGCTTTGTGTTTTCTAACATGTATGCTTGTGTATGTGGTCTTTCTGAATTTCACACGTGTGTTCCTTTGTGCTTATGTTGGTTTTCCATAGGATCTTGGATCCTGGGGGTTTGATCACCTCCCCTATTCCTTAGTCATCCTATCTCCTACATTTTTTACATTCAAATCCCTCTTGACATATATCTCTCTACTTTAATGTGAGTATGAGCATAAGTTCATACTCTCACTAAAGTGCGGGCTAAATGTAGTGTTGGAAATTGTATATCTTAACAATTTCACATTATGTTTTGTCCCCCTAGTTTATTTGACTTGATTAAGCTCCTAATTTTCCAAATTATGCATTCCAAAGCCTAATTTTTACCATTTTCTAAAGGAATACAAGCATTGAATAAATCCATCCATTCATTAATTTTTCCCTGACTTTGAGTGTCCTAGAAATTTGGGCTAGGAACCATTCGCCCATGGGTGAATGGGCCCCCTTCCTTAGCCAAGACCCAAATTTAAATATGTTATTGGTGGTATTTTAATATCCAAAATTCAAATATGAAGTGTCCACTTTTGGAATCAAGATTTTGGTATATTAGATAAACAACTATAAAGACAAACACCTATAAATACCTAGTTATTTTATCATTTGAAAGGGAACAAAAAATCTATTAGAAAAACTTATGATCAAGAGCACTATTGAGAAATTCAAGAGTGGTATCTTAGAGCTTTATTGCAACAATTCAATATCCTAACATCAATTCAAATTCTATGAGAGTTTATGTGTGTTCATGTTCATGTTTTGTGAAGGCTAACCCTTGGTATAGGTCTCCAAAGCATTCAAGCATTCAAACAAAGCAAGATCCAAATCCTTGAGGTGATGTGTATGACTTTAGTCCTTCAAGGAATCCATTGAAGGGTGGCGAATTGCAACATTTTGTTCATTCATCATTCATTACTTTCAATTATCATTCCTATCATGGACATTTCCATTATGGAAGTGGAAACACTTACATAGGGTTTAACTGAGGAAAGCCCCTAAAACAACCCAACATTTTCTCCTCCTTTGAATGTGAAAGTTATAGGTTTGAGGAGGATCAAGGAAAGTAGAAGGAAAAATCTCCATTGTTGTATTTATTATTATCAAAGTTGTCAAGCCATGAAAACTTGATTACAAAATTTACCTATGACATTCCAACACTTCTGTAACCTAGAATTGTGAGCTTAAATCTTGCATAAGACGATTGTAAAAGTAATTATTGGACCCCTCATCAAAGACCCATTCACCTAGGGGCGACCTAGTCCTACTACACTACTCAAATCCTACTTTTGGTGATAAATACACATCATCCACACTTCCCAGATCCACTTGCAATCTTTAGTTTTAGTCTTTGTATTTCCAGTGTATTGCATTTTTCATATTATGTCATATAGTTCAATCATTCTAAATTATTTCCAATTCATTTCTAAGACTAAAAAAGATCAAATCTAGGTTTTATTTACTCACCTTGGAGGTTGAAATTCAATCTATGCACCTTGTGGATTTGCATCCTAATGAAACCCCTAGAAATGATGGAATAGACCTTAGGTTTTGGAAACTATAACTTAAGTTATCCCCACATTTTTAAGTTTCACCTCCTTTTTTTAATACATTTTTTTATTTCTTTCTAAACTTAGCATTGCAATTGAAACAAAGAAAAATAGAACCCTAGGTCTTATGTGTAAAACCTAAGATTCAAATTTGGGGGGTGTGTTTTGTGATCTTTTTCTAATGTTTCATTAAGATGGAGCTCAACAAGGCATTTAGATTGAATTTCACCCAAAAAGGTGAGCCAATCATACCTAAATCTTCATCTATTAGGGTATTGTAATGAATTGGAATTTATTTTCTTTTATTAACCTAATTAGACTATGTGACCTAATATAAAAAATGCAAGTTACCAACAATTGACAAAATGAAACAGAGAATTGCAAGTAGATCTGGGAAAAGTAGGGTGTTGTGTACCTGTCCTTAATGATTGATGTTGATTTATATAGCAGGAAAAAGTCACCCAAGGGTTTCTAAATCCTTGTAGGGGTGTCCTCTAATTTTCCAATCCTTTGATACCAAATCTGAGATCCTGGTTCTCACTTGCAAACTTATCAGAACACTTTGAATAATTATGTAGGTGAGTTTTTTTTAGTTGACATGGTATAGGGCTTTGAATGAAACAATGAATAAATGATCTCCAAACTCCTTTCAATCCTCTCCAAACCTAAAATCTGCACATTCACAAAGAGAAGAAATGTTGGGCGATTTAGGGGCTTTCCTTTGTCAAACCCCATGTTAGTGTTTCCACTTTCACAATGGTAATGTTAATGACAGGAAAGATAAATGATAGGAAAGAATGATGAATCAATAGAGTGCTACAACTCACCACCCTTCAATGGATTCCTTGAAGGATAGAAGTCATGCACATCACTTCAAGGTCTTGGATCTTTGTTGCTTGATTACTTGAATTGTTTGGAGACCTACAACAAGGGATAGCTTTCACAAACAATGATAACATAAACACTTATGAACTCACATAGGATTTGGCATGATTCTTGGATTTTTAATTGCTACAATAAAGCTCTAAAATGTTTCTCTTGAATTGCTCTTGGAAATAATATTTTCTCATAAATTTTCCTTGTTTCTTCCTATTAGATTTCAAATGATGCAATAACTACATATTTATAGGCATTTATTCTAATTTCCCTTAAATTAAATCCCAATAGTTGACATTTACAATTTGAATTTCAAATGTTAAAATGTTGACATTGACATATTCAAATTTGTATCTTGACAAAATAGGGGGATTGTTGGCCATATTTTCCAAGACTTAGGGTGTTAGGGGAAAAAAATTAAATTAATACATTTATTCAATGCTTGCCATTTCTTGGAAAACAGTAAAAATAGGCTATAAAATAAATAATTTAGGAAACTAGGTGCTTAATTAGGCTCAATAATTTAGGGGGGACAAAACATAGTATGAAATTTTCAAGGGTGACAATTTGGGATGCTACATTTAGCCCCCACTTTAGTGAGAGTATTGACTTATGCTCAGACTCACACTAAAGTAGAAAATCTATGTCATGAGGGGTTTGATTGTCCAAATGTTGAAGAGATAGGATGACTAAGGATCTATGGGGAGTGCACAAGTCCCCTAGATCCAAGATCCCATGGTAAGACAACATAAGGAAAAATGAACATAAGCAAGACAACATACACATCCTCTTTCTCTTTTGCCTGCGTTTGAACTCTTTGAGCGCATGGTAGACTATCAGGTGTGGGTACCCCATGGTTCCCCCCTCTCTTTCCTTCACCTGATTCTCTCCCAAATGCATGCGGCTCGTGTCCCTTGGGAACCACCTCTAGAGTGTTCGATTCTAGCACTCCTGTGATTCCGGGTCAACCCTAAGAACCCATGAATCTAGGTTTGTTTAGTGTGACTGTGCCGGAAATTTAGATATCTCCCCGAAATTTAATGGATGGAAGAATGTGTTGACTAACTCTAGTCAGAATGCTAAGATTCCCTTTCCTCACCCTAAAGAAGAGATATTTGCTTCAGGTACTAACTTTGATATCCCTAAAATTGTTAGTGATAGGATTGTATCCTCAATGGAGAATGTTGTGGTGAGTCATTTCCTTTTCTTTTTCCTCACAATGGACATGGTTAGAAGATGGGTTTCTACGAAGTGGTGTCTCAAAGGAAGCATGGACATATGTGCTATGCCAAGTGGAATTTTTCTCTTTAAGTTCACGGCCTCAGAAGATTTAATCTTGGTCCTTTGGCCCTTGGGTCTATGGGAAGCATAGTCTAGCACTATGTTGTTGGAAGTCTGGTTTCAATCCTGTAGTTGATCTTAATAATTCAATGCCAGTGTGGGTCCATCTATTAGGTCTGCCCCTAGAATAATGGGATGAATCCATATTCAAATGTATTGGAGACTCCTTAGGCCAGTTCATCACTTTAGATTCCATTACTAGGTCCAAATTTAGGTTAGTATGTCAATATTGAATTCTATAAGTCTCTGCCTACTTCTGTGAAGCTCATAACTCTAAGTTTGGTTCTTGGACCCAACAAGTTTGTTATGAGAATGTTGTAGTCTAGTATCAGAAATGTGATAAACTTGGTCACCTAATCATCATTGACTATAAATCATCATTAAAACATGTTCCTAACCCTAGTGAGTCTGTTGCTGATGACCACTACCCTTTCGAAGAAGACATTTTGAAGATTGTTGACTCCCCAGTCAAGTCTATCTCTCCTAAGTCAGTTGACTCCCCATTTAGTTCTGATACCCTCAAATCTATTGAGGATGTATATTTTGGTGATTCAATTCTAGTTCTCGATGCTCCCACTTTGTTAGGGGGATTAGATTTACCTATTGTTGGGGTTCATGGGGTTTTAAATGGGCCCCCTTCTCCTAGCCTAGGGGGGGGGTTTCTTGGTGGTGTGAATGACACCCTAAAGGAAGAAGGTCTTAAAATGATAACGAATCCAATATTGACTAGTGGTGAAGAAGGTGAAATTTTGGAAGAAGAGGCTTTAAAGGATAAATTTGAGCCTGTTAAGGTGGATTCAAAGAGGATGTCGTAGGAAAAATCTATAGAAGAGGAGTTCTGGTCAACCCTAAAGAAAAAGGGAAAACAGAGGAAAGCGGATGTGGGTGGTGACTCTAAACCTGATATGCCCAACCAACAACAGACCAAGTAGAGGGAGACAACAAAAGAGATAGTCATAGGAAAACAAAAGTGTCCTCAAAGAAGGGTCAAAAATGAAGGTCTTGTCCTAGAATGTGAGAGGGCTAAATAGATCTCACAAACACTTGGTGCTAAAAACCTATGTATTAGAACATAAGATTGATGTTTTTCTCCTACAAGAAATCAAAATGAAGAAAAAATACTTTGAAAATATAGCTAAGTATATATGGCCAAGTGCCCTCTTCTCTTGCAATGATGCTAATGGGGCATCTGGTGGGCTTGTTGTGATGTGGAATCCTAACAAGATCACTGGTTTTGAAATTTTTTAATGTTGAAGTAGTGTGGGGGTCAAGTTCTCTCACCCAAGAGGCTCTTGGTCACTCATTAATATTTATGCCCCTAACCAAAGGAATGTTAGGAATTCCCTTTGGCAGGATCTTACTGACTACATAAACATTAACAAAGGGTCTCAATGGTTGGTGGATAGAGACTTCAACTCTCCTTTTTATCCTTCAAAGAAATTTGGAGGGCTTGTGGACACTCTAACAACATGGTTGATCTGCAAAATTTTTTGAGTAACACCATTTTGGTTGACATTGACTTGTTAGGTCAATCATTCACATGGACCAATAGGTGTCTTAGGGATGGTTTGATTCAGGTCTGACTTGATAGATTCATTTGTTCTCCCAATTAGACAACTCTGCTCAGTGCTAATCTATGTGCATTGTATCATACTATCTCTGATCATAACCCTCTGTTGTTAGTCATGAACGAACTGTCTGTTGTGGGACCCTTTCCTTTTTGGTTTGAGAGTATGTGGAACTCTCATCTTTATTTTAGGAGTAAAATTGCTAAATGGTGGAATATCCCTGTACATGGCTCCCCTATGTTCAAGATCTTTAGCAAACTTAAGCATGTCAAAAATATGGTGAAGGGTTGGAACAAGAGATTTTTTGGGAATGTCTTTTTGAAAAAAGGAGGCTTAGGAGATAAGCTAAATTTCATACAAAAATCATGGAAGAGTGGGATGTTAGTATGCTAACCTGCAACTAGGAAAGAGAGATTCGTGTGGAATGGGAACAAATATTGAAGGATATTTTCTAGAAATAGAAATCTAGAGTCCAATAGTTGCAGGAGGGGGATAAAAATGCCTCTTTTTTCCATATCTCTACCCTTAAACACAAGAAAAGGAACCCAATTTCTAAGCTTCAAAATGAGCAAGGGATTGTGATCAGCACACCCTCCCAAATAGGGCTTGTGGCATTGGGTTACTTTCAAAAGGCTTACTTGGCTCCTGACGAGGCCCCCAATTTGGCTATGGACAACTTGTTGTTGGACCCTCACCCTTCCACCCTAATTCAGTATGACAGTGATAGCATCCTTTGTGTTGTCACTCCTGAGGAAGTCCATTTTATTTTTTTCAGTATGGGTGCCTACAAGGCACCTATCCCGGATGGGTTCCTCCTATCTTTTTTTCCAATTTTTTTGGGACATTGTTGAGGGGGACCTTGTCTTGGTAGCCAGGGATTTCTTCAAATCTAGTAAGATCCTCAAATAGTTGAATCACACCTTTATTGTCCTTGTTCCAAAATTTGATGAACCCCAGTCTATGACTGAATTTAGGCCCATAAGCCTTTTCAATACCATTTGCAAGATCTTCTCTAAAATCCTGGTGAGCTGCCTAAAACCCTTGCTTGAAAAAATGATAAGGCCTACCCAAAAAAAAAAAAATTATGGGTAGTCAATCTTAGATGTTTCCATAACCACCCATAAAAAATTTCACTCCATGGACAAATGCAACAATTCCAGTATGGCCTTCAAATTGGATATTTCAAAAGCATATGATAAGGTGTTATGGGACTTTATTCCCAAAGTTCTATCTAAGTTTGGTTTTGAATGGATGGTGATTAACCTCTTAATGGAATGCATTACCACTATTAGATACTCTATTTTTGTGAATGGGACCCCCTTTGGATTCTTCAATGTTGGGAGGGGTATCAAACAAGGTGACCCTCTCTTGCCCTATTTGATTATCATGGTCACAGATGTTTTGAGTAGAAAAATATCCAATTTGTTGTTGGAGGGCTCTATAAAGGGGGTTAAACCCGCCACTTCACTAGAACCCATTGTTATCCAATAATTCATTTACGATACTATTCTCTTTAGGAAGGCTTCAATGATTGAAGCCAGGAAATGGAAATGTTTCCTTAGTAATTATGTTGCTTACTCTAACCAATGTATAAATTATAACAAAAGCATGATTTACTTCTTCAACATCACTCCTACTCTCCAAGCTCGAGTGATTGTTGTCCTAGGTTGTGTGAGTGGCTCTCTAGTGTATCTTAGGCTTCCCCTTACTATTAAGGAAGTCACTCCTTCCTTTTGGAACACTGCTCTCAAAAGGATCCAAAGGAAGCTGGCAGGGTGGAAAGGCTCCATTCTTAGCCATGTTGGTAAACTTCAACTTTTGTCTACCACTCCTCAAGGGATCCCTGTCTACTTCCTCTCTCTCTTTAAGATCCCCATATATATTGTTGAGAAGTTTGTAAAAATTCAAAGGAACTTCTTCTGGTCTACGACTAAGGAGAAAAAGAAGTTTTCTTTGGTTAGCTAGGACAAAGTTTGTATGCCTAAATCTTGTGGTGGGCTTGGGACCAGGAATGTCCAATGCACCAATAAAGCTCTACTTGCTAAGGTTGGTTGGGACCAATTAAGGAATAAAAAATATTGGTACAAGATCATGAATGTTAAGTATCTTGGCAATAGACCCATGATTAATTTCCTCTTTGATGATCACCCTTCTGGTTCTCTAGCTTGGAAGAAATTTTCTCTAATGTAGGGACTGCTCATGTCCGAGATGAAATGGAAACTTGGGAATGGTAATAACATTAAATTTTGGGAGGACCCTTGGTTGCTTGACTCTGCCCTTTCGCACTCTGATTTCAAGAACCTAATGAGACCTACTCAAATATTCTTTGGTAAGTACATAAGTGACTACCTTCTTGGTCTGTCGGGTGCTATGCAGTGGAAAGATTTACTTCTTTGCTACCCCTTGTCCCCGGAGCTGCTTATTTTGGCTAAGTCTCTGAAATAGTTACTCTCCATCACTAGATGACCTCTATCTAACTATGAGGATGAATTCTATTAGATCAAAGATAGGTAGGGAAATCTTTCAGTCATAATGGCTTACAATTTGTTGTTAATTTAGGGTGATGTTAACAGACCTTAGAGATAGGTCTCGAATAGGTATATGATTCTGAAAATTATTTTCTTTTGGTGGACAACCTGTCATAATAGGATCTTAACTCAGGATAACCTAAGTAAAAGGGGGTTTTAGATTCCCAATAGGCGATTTTTGTGTAAATGCAATGAAGGGTCTATTGATCATTTATTACTACACTGCTCGTTTGTTGTTGATGTCTAGGGGCTAGCTTTTGAAAAGTTGGGCACCCATTGGACTATGTATAGGGACATCCAATCCTTCATTTTCAGTTGGTTTGGGCCCTTTCAACATCCTATCCTAAGGTATATTTGGAACTAGGTCCCCCTAATCATCTGTTGGTGCTTGTGGAAAAAGTGAAACAATCGGATATTCAAGAATATTGAGATGATCCCTAAGGAGGTATTTGATTTAGGGCTAGGACTTGTCTCTGAAAATGTTTCAATTTACAAGGGGAAAACCCCATAAAAATCCCCTACTAAGTGGGAGATCAAAATGGCTAAAGCTTGGAACGGGAATCTTGAGATCAACTCCTTTGACAACTCTAAGGCCCAAGCTAGGAGTGACATGGTTTGGAACCCCCCAGATCATGGATGGCATAAACTCAATTTTGATGGTGAGCCAAAGGGGAACCCAAGTAGGGCTAGCATTGGGGGAGTTATCAGGGATAGCAAGGGTAACTTTGTGGCTGGTTACTCAGGGGGTATAGGGATTCAAAATTCCATGATTGCAGAAGCTAGGGTGTTGCTTAAGGGAATCCAATTAGTTCTTACTATGGGGATAAAGAAACTACACATAGAAGGGGATTCCAAGTCGGTGATTGATTCCATGAAAGGTGTCAGATTATTAGGATGGAACACCAGAGATATCATGTTAGAAATTAATCACTTGATGTTGAAGCTAGATATGAAGACCTTTACTCACATCTTTCATGAGGGAAACCAAGTTTTTGATGCCTTCGCTAATCTTGGCTCATACTAGAGCATATCCAAGTGTTGGAGGAATATTAGGAACTTACCACAGGATATTCAAAGAATTATCCTCAAGGAACAGGGCACCTTTGTTACCCATGATGTTATCTAAATTTGTAATTGGAAAGGTTTTTTGGGTGGTCCACACATTTTTCCTATAGGTGTTGTGGATGAAGAAGGATGATGAGGTGTTAATTATGTGGAAATTAACATTTGAATTATGGGGTAGAGATTGTGATTAAGGAGCTAATAATGAGGAGTGATGTGAAGTACAAAGGGTTAATGGCTGTGTGGTTGGGCCATACACAAATTTAATTTTTGTTTTTGTCGTATCCCCCATAATTTATTACGAATCTCCAATTTCAAATTTGATATGACCATTTCTTATCGGATGGAGTTTATGCCTTATCACACTGACACCGCTAAAAAGTTAATCATGACAAAAGGTAGAGATTTAGGGAAGACCAAATTCGGCCCCATGGCCATTTATCTTTGGTACTTGTGCAATTGCAACTTGGAGGGAAAACCTTTCATTGTCATCATTTTTCGCAAACATTGTTGCAGGTGTTTAAAGATTTACAATTATGGGCCTACAAAGATTTCCTTTTTGGAAATAACTCCTGAAGCATGTAATCTGAAGATCGAATTAATTTTTTGAATTTATCCTAGCTGGCTTTTAAGAAGGGTTTTATGGGTGACCTATCATTTTGATAAACATTTTTACTTCTTTCTCTCGTAGGATTCCTAATCTCTCAGCGTGAAGTGTATTAAAATGGGTGGTGATAGGGTGAGGATGAAGCCGGATAATTGTGAGGAGTTTCGAAAGGATCCTTAGGTATGGCATATATGTGTCGAAGGTGGGATGGTGCCATTAATGGAATGTGTGGTTGGTCATGATTCGAGGATGTTAGTGCAATTCACGAGCTTGTGGAAAGACCAAAGAGTTACGATGGGAGGTATCTCCTTCGAGGTCAATGAGGAGGTTATTTCTTAGGTGGTTGGGCTCTCTTGCACCGGAAAAAGTATGCTAAGCACACCAAGGCCCAAGACAATGAAAGCCTCAGTGCTTTCTTTACAGAAAATGAAAAACATGTCCACACCCAGTCTAGTTTCGAAAGAGAATCTCTCCCTCGGCTGTGGGACCAAGTTTTTCTGGCTCTAATGAAGTATGTGACTCTGGAGGATAGATATAAGGTTTTATATTTTGATCACCTACCTCTTTTAAATCATCTATGCCACAAAATGCTTCTAAGTTTTCCATGTTTCTTACTAATTTGGAAATTTCTGTTGAGAAATGTCTAGACTCCATTGCCCAAAACCCTGATGAAACCCCGCCCCTATTGCTCCACCAGGGCCTCATCCTAAGGCTGTATCATTTCCATTTGGATTTCTTCCCACCCAAACCCATTTCTACTATTCATATTGAGGAAGTTGAACCCCTTGTGAAATCCAATGTGAATCCCTCTCTGGTTGAGTCTAAGGGCCTTAAAAGGAAATCTTCTTTGATGAAATCTAAAGCCCTCATGCCTAAATATCCCACCAAAAAGAAAAATGGTGGTGTGGGGAATATTCAATCGAAAGCAGCAGTTGGGCTTTATGAGCTCAAAGCTTCTCCTTGCAAGATGGACAGCAAACCTACTGCCAAGAAAAAAGTGAAATAGCAGGAGAAAGGCCAAGTGGAGTTGTCAACCATTGACAATGAAGGGAAGAATTTTTTTGGTAAAGATTCCAAGGGGGACACCGTGGTGGTGGCTATTGTGGAGATAGGGTTAGATAACACTAGCATTAGGAATTCCCACAGGTTGGCGAAAAATAGTATTAAATTGTCAGTTAATGAAATTTCTAGTGACAAGGAGCAGTCTGGTAGCAAAGGCAAGAGGAAGGAGGAAGACACTGAGGAGGAGGAGGATATTTTTGAAGGGCCTAGTCACTTTTATGACCTCAACAAGATGCTCAAGGATGACTCGACGACCTAGTCCTCAAACCCCTAGGCTATGGAAGAATAAAATGCAAAGATTGTGGACAAAGCAGAGGACCATAACATGCTACTGGAGAGGGTGGAGAAGCTCGAGAAGAAATTCAATGGTTTTTCATGGTTCACTATCAAGATGATCCACCGTGTGGAAAGTACCCTATCCACTATGCTCAAGGAAGATATGGATAAGAAGGGTATGGAGGAGGGCCCCAACTAGGTTGGGGAGGATGTTATTAACCTCCTCTCTCATAATTAGGAGGGTGCTAGTTAGTCTACTACTTTTGTGTCTGTTTGTTGGGTTGTTGGTTGTTTGTTGTTTGTTCAATGTTTCTGTGTTTTTTCTTTTCTTGGTTAATGTTTTGATTCTCTAGACCTGATCCTTTTTGGCCTTTGTGGCTCATTGTGTATAGGGTACAAAACCTTATAAATGTTTCTTAATATATTATTGTCAATAGTTTTGCACCCTACTGAATGCAATATTCAGCAAACTATTGAAACATGGAAACCTTCTTCAGATGTGGGTGATCTGAACGAAGAAGGAATCTCCAGAGTGAGCTGGTTCTCCAAATGATAAATCCTATTCTAAAACCTCAGAGGGAAAGGGATAAAAGATGAATTGAAAACAAAACTGAATCTAACTGATGATTGATTAAAACTTCTGACAGAAACTGAATCTTGCCACTCACAACAATTCCTTTACTACAATGGCTCCTACAATCTCACCAATACATGATTTTATCATTAATTCATATGAAGACTCAAAACATCGAATACAACATATAACCTGAAAACATGAAACCCTGTGCAGAAAACTCATAAAAGCAGGACATTAAGGTTTCAAATGTGAATACACAAAGCATCAAACTGATGTTACCAGTCTTGAGACAAGAAAATGGAAAGAACTCTGTTGTATTATTGGAACTGAAAGAGTGTCAATCTGTCAAAACTAAGTACAATGTTCACAAGCTCAAAAATGCATAAGAGAAGGAACTCTGATCTGAACTGAACTGGAGAGCTAAAAGACTTAGTCTTTCAAAACATAACTCTCAAGAAACCCTAATCCGAGCTCAGAAAAAAGCTCAAGGAAAAAGGCCTCAAGCTGTCCCAAAAACTGCCTAAAAGTAGAAAAAAGCACAATGCTTTTATGATCACACTGTCAAGCCTCTAAAAATAGGCTAATCTTGCTTTAAAAGCTCAAAAACACCTTATCTCTCCAAGATAGGTCTCAAATCCGACCAAGAGGAAAAGTCAATAAAAATCTGCTAAAAATAGCAAGAAATCACAAAGCAATTTATAGGATATCGCTTTATGATTCTGCTTTGCAAGATGCAAATTGCACAATTAAACTTATTTTTGCAATTAAAGATTGAAAATCTTTTGCAAAAAAAAAGAAAATCTCCTTATTTCTCCATTACAATATCTCGATTTTCTCACAAAATCATAAAATCATTACACATATCTCTTCTCTCCTTATCAAAATTCCCACTGATTTTCTTTAAAATCAATCAAAATAAAACCCTAACAAGGTAAATGACCCTAAACCAAAGAAATTGGGTCATATGGCATCAAAACCTAATCTTAGGTCACAAGATATCCATTAATATTATTATTGTTTAAACCATACCCAAGGCTTCATATTTCACTAAGGCAAAAACAAATAAGTCACAAAGACTAACCTATCGACCAACTTAGGAATTTCAGCCCTCACATAAGTATTAAGCTCAGATTTTAATAAAGTCAAAATGAAAACATTATGAATTTCGGCCTCCATTCAAAATTTGACATGTGCTTTGATCGAATATTTTGGATCATCATGATGTTCGAATTAGGGTATGAGAAAATAGGGTCAAACCCTAATTATCACTTCATTTCACACTCTCTACTTTGGAGAAAAAGCTCTGTCGCCGCCACCATGACTGAGTTGAACTCGAGCTCGAATGCTTTGAGAAACCATTTTCTGCCTTCTGGCAGTCGAAACTACAATGGGTAAGTCTGATTTTGAAGTATAGAAGTTCCTTTCACTTCATTGTTGAATACCAAAAGGCCCTAAGGCCGCGGCATGTATGAGTTTATTCTCTGATTTTTCTTTCCTTTGCTCCTCCATTCCGTCATGAACTCGAGCTTCATTGAAGGCTCCATGAGAGAGCTCTCGGGTTATGCTTTTGCCTTTGCGCACAGGGTAAGTTATTTTTGATGGTTTCATTTCTGCTCATTATGGCCTTATGGCCACGGGTTACACAACTCCTAATGTGTTTTCCTTGAATTTTTTGTGTTTGCATCTATCATTGTTGTGTACCATCCTCACTATGAAAGCTTGATTGTTCTTCAAAGGCTCGAAATCTTACCTTGGGAAGCCATTTGGAACCTCTGGTCATGGCTAGAGTGCTTGCTTTCAGCCTCGAACTGGTAGTTCCCCCTTTGTTAACATTAGCTCTCTGGAAACTTAGAGGGTTTCTTCTCTACTCATAGATTTTTGGCCATATCAGGTCGTGCCAAATGTGCATTGTAGAAAGCATTCTCTTGAATTTTGGGCTCGACCCAGAACAACAAACTCCTCTTTATGTATATTTGAGGATACATCTGCTTGTGGGTATTATGGAATTTTGAATAAAACTGTCTTTTCTCCATTCAGTTGCTCGACCCAACTTAGAAAATTTGCATTTATGGTATATTCTTGCTATTTTATTCAAGACTTCACATGGGTTATTACTGTAGTTAACTCTTCTACATTTTGAAGCTAACCCTGAAAGTGGGTACTCGAAATCTCTAAAGAAAACTGTACCTTCCTTTTCCCTGAAGCTCGATTGTCACAGAAATTTGCATCTTTGTATTCTACTGTTGTTTTATAAAAAAACCCATACGGGTTCTCTCCATTATTGCATTTTTCTGTATTTTCGAAAGCAGAACTTGAATTGGGTACTTCGCTGTTTGTTTTTATCCATATGAGCTCGACCCAAAATAAACAATGATTCCATTCGGACTCCTGAAACCACAGGGCGATATGGGTATTTTATGTTTATGAAGAAAATTGTACTTCTCTTTCTCTGATGCATGACCCACCTCCTCTTTGCATTTATCTTGACATTTTCTTAACAAGTCCTCTCTTGGGTAACACAGAAAATAGAAAAATACATGCTTTATGTATTCTGAACATGGATAACTTTGTGAATGGTGATAAAATTGTATATTCACTTGCATTTACTCTTAGGGTTCCGACTCAAACAACCAATGATGCTTTGCTTGATATTGATGTTTCTATGCCTGATAATTTCCTCCATACAAATGCTCGACAGTGATAAGGAAACTAGGCATTGACTGGAAACTCTCATAAGACAAAATACTTAATTTGTTGCTCTGAAAAACACATCCATATGAGTAAACTAGAAATACTGAAAACCTAATTCACATGATATTTTCACTTCTCAGCCTTCTTTATAGAAATGTTGTATAAATTTTGATCTTTAACAGGACTTCCTCTTAGACATTTTGAATGAACACTGATACTCTCCATTCTTGAAGCTCATTCGTAGTATTGAAAAACTACTCTCTGTGTAAAAATATGAACTTCTTTAAATCATTCAAATTCCTTCTTGATCCTACATTTTGCATTACTTGAACATCGAACTTATGCCACTTCCCTTGAGACAGAACTTGTCATGGTTGAGACTTCAAATCACAATTGAATCTACCGCGAACTCCCATTTTATGTTTTTGCACCTATGCAGAACTTTTAGCTAAAACACTGAGTCATAATGGGTTGCACTTAATTATCTATTCTCATGCATAACTGACACCTCATAAACTCTTTCTGGAAACAAACTGTGCTTGCTCTTTCCTTTGCACTAAAAAATGTTCTCCTTTTGAAATCTTTGATCTTACCATACAGCAACATTGCTTTCTACTCTTAGACCTTATGTAGAGGCTTAGATTGAACATTGCAACTCCACGTTCGAACCACCTCTACTCACCAATTCCTATGCATATCTAAAGCCTCAGAAGCACCATTCTGGAATGAAACTGTTAAACCAGGAGTGGCTATCATTTGTCATTTGAATGCACTATCTGCCTTTTGTACTTTTGGGCAACATGCTACTCTTCATGCATTTTTATGCTCCAATTATCAAACTTCTTTCAAATCTGCTCTCCTTCATGATAAAAGTTAAAATTCTTTATTAAGGCATAATGTATGCATGTTCACTATCCTTGGTTGTGAATAGAATGAATTGATACACTGAAACTTGCATGACATATATGACTACGATAAGCATAGAACATGAACTTATTCAGTAATATTTGATGTAAATGTACTCAGTTGAATTCATAAGTGTACTAAATTCATTGTTCACCTATAGCCTTCAGAAAACAAACCTGATCATTATGAATGAACATTTGGTTAAGTTGCTTGATGGATAACGATATTTTTACTCTTTCAGTTGTTCTTTATTTCATTTAATGAACATGATGATGTATCTTGAAATCAGCCCATTAACGAATAGGCAGCATGTCGAGCTCTACCCTTGTGGGAGCTCGTTTTTCTCCACATGCTTGGTCTTCGAATAATGTTCAGCTTCATGACTTTACCTATACCTACACAAGGAAACAAACAATGTTAGCATTAAAACAAAACATGATGATCATGATATTATTTCTCCTTCAGCTCATTTCTTTCATACTGCACTCGATTGATTGTTTCAATGCATGGTTAATAGTAGGTTGTACTATTGCGGGTTCTCCATATAAGTTACATCATAATCGGAGCCATTGACACCCCTCTTTTCCTCTTATAGGTCGACGGAGCTCGAGAAGATAGGGTGCACCATTCAGCATCAAACGTCAATAATCAGGCAATGATGATTATGTTGTCACTTATGTGTTTTTCTTTCTGCATTTCTAGTAGTGCAATGTGCTATTAGCAATGTGTTGTAACAGTTGTATCCACGGCTTGTGTGGATCTTTGATTTCAATCTGCTTTTCAATTGAAAAGAAAAATGCATTTACATGCAATGTTGTAATATCATTCTGATTGTTGAAATCAAATGAAGCTTGTAAAAATATGAGTTCTTTATGAAATAAATGAAAGCATTTGAAATGCTATTTTTCTCATTTACTCAATTCTATATTTCTGTCATTTCTGGAACATCTGAATGGCATTCTGAAAACTTCATTTCCTCCTTTAAAATGCATAACCGTTACTCAATGCATAATGATAATAATGTGAAACACCATTTGAACCTAAACTACAATTCCACCTTATGATAAATAACATTCAGCCAGCTCCACCGATTGAGCTGAGGCGAAAATTTGGTAACATATATCGAAAACATACATTTCAGAAAACATGAAGCATACATGACAAAAACATGACATAACATAACATATAGATGATAACAAAATGAACATAAACATGATGCAAACACAAAGAAAACATGAAGAGGACACACAAAATACACACAAAAAAACACAAGGTTAGTACTAAAAGGATTCGAACCGGTAAGCCAAAGAGACCTCAATCTTAAATCGTCTCAAATACAAAATGTCATCCATCAAATAAATGCTAGGCAAAGGAATGCTCCCATGAGGACTAGTAAATTGTGTTATGTCAAATCACTCATGAGCCATATGGATCTACTGGCTAGCAAGCTATATTATGCTAGGTGTCCATGCAATATGATGGGTTCCACAAGGCTATCAAGTTTTGTTATGCTAAAAACTTATGAAACACATAGCTCCACTAACAAGCAAGTTGTGTTATGCATGGTGGCCATGTTAAGGTGTTCATGACACACCATATAAAAGTTTGATATTTGTTAGATGAATCACAAACTGGAACGCAACACAAACTAATGAAGTCTAATATTCACTAGGTGAGCCCCTAAGATAAGGTAGAAAAATGAGATACACACTAGGTCTAGTGAAGTATGTTATTCACTAGGTGTGTGCACATGTCAACCATACCAAGAGTTATACTTCCTTATTACTCTGATAAGGCACTAAAAAAATGATGAAAGAAAAATTTCCAAACTCACCTAAGGAGGTGCAAAAAATTCACCTAAGAAGCCACATAAAATACAAAAAGATAAGGCCAAAACCTCAAGGGGTGTTATAACAACACCACCACAAAAGGTGATATAAGAAAAACAAAGGGTCTTTGCTCAATATATGAAAGGTCACACCTTAGGGAACATCACACATGACATCACCACCAAGAGAGGACAAGTCATGGATTAGAAATGCACACCTTATGGCATACTAACCATAGCATTACCACCAAGAGGAATGCCATATTCCAAGAAAGGTCACACTCTTAGGGATATCAAGCCCAATATCATGACAAAGGTGATACAACATAGATCAAGAATGCCACACTTTCATTACCAAAGTCACACTTCCTAGGAGATGTATGTTATCATCACTAATAAGAGACCATTTCTTATACAAACAATAAACGGGGAACTATATGCCCCCCTTAAATTTTTGGTGTCCTTTATACACTAAATTTTTGGTGTCCTTTCTACCCTAACATTTTAAGCAGAAACAAAGGGATTCATTGCAAGAAGGAATACACCTAGCACAAGGCTACCTAACCCCTTTCCCCCCAAGGGTAGGAACAAAGATGAGCCTAAAAATGAATGATGATATGTTGCTCCTTGCAAAATGAAATATGATTACATAAAGCCTATTCTAAACCCCCATGCATGGTAGTGAGTATTGTATGATACTACAACTACCACATATCAAGGAGCAAAGCATATGAATTTTAATCTATCATACATTCAACTTGATCCTCGTAAGGATCAAATTCTCTCAATTTATTTCTTAAAGCACAAAATTCATCAGTAATATGTCGAAATATTCTATGATATGCACAATAAGATGTATTTTTATTCTTTTATTTTTTGCCTTTTCATTCATGCATGGGTGGTAGTGTAATTAATCCCAAATTTAAAAGTGTAGCTAGACTACTCTCAATCTTTGATAAAGGACGTGAAGAGGGTAGCACACCTTTCTTAATAGGACCATGGACTTTGTATTTCTTGGTTGGTGGAACAAATGTTTGATGTAAAGGTGGAGGACCTTGGTAACCTATTCCTTTTGTATCTTCAAATGGTTTTTGTTCCAAAAGGGAGTGGATCTCATATTCATTCTTAATGCCACATCATTGTTTTGTCAATATCTTAAAATCTTGTCCATGGATTTGCTCCAAGTTTGCAGGTGTGTTTGTAACTTTATGCTCATATGATGGAAAAGTGGTTGATGTCTTTCCTTGTGATTGTTATTGATAGGTGTTTCCACGTGCATTGGTTTAGTTATGAATTGCAAGTCACTTTCTTTATGTAATGTAGAAATAATTTCAAGTGGTGGTATGATAGGTGGTGTTGGTTGTTAGTATGGGTGATAAGGAAATATCATGGAAGGACAAAACGTTGAATTATTATCAAGGTTGCACAAAGAATTATGTCTGAATTCATTCATGCTCACCTCATCTTTTCCCAAGGTATCTACATCATGAGGACATGCATTCGGAGGTGAAGGATCATGGATATTCTCATTAGAATTAGGGCCATCACCAAACACATAACTTGAAACATCAACCAAGGATTTCAAATATTTCAACATATTACCAAAACATTGAGTCATCATGATGATGCTTTTACTAAGGTTCAAACTGTTATGCAATAGCTGATTGGAGGACAAACAACAAATCTAGATAGAGGATCTTGAGAAAACTCTATCACAGAAACTTTGAGCCAAAAAGGGAAAGAAGAGAAAGTTTCCCAAGGGCATCCCTGTCTTGGGAAAGGTTTCAAGAAATTCAAAAAGTTGATTGTGTGTGATTTTGCTCAAGGATACCAGGTTTGGTTGCAAACAAGTTTGACAGTAAATGTGTTTCCCGAATTTTCTCAATTTATAGCAATACAATTGTTTAACAATATGTGAACAATAAATGACACTTTTGGATGCAATTTTCTAATCTAAAATACAAAAATTGACTGATTGTAAGATTCAAAAGTCTGAAAATGATGATTTTGAAGAAATTTTAAAATAAAACAATGCAAATTTTCACTTTTTTTTCTTTTTCTTTTTGAGCTATATGAAAGATTCCTAAATGAATGCAATTAGGAATTCCAAAATAGAGATCTACAAGCAAACACAGATTGAAGACACAAAGACAAAGAAGTTTGCAAAAAAAATCTAATTCAAGTGTAGAAGGACAAGGGCACCCAAGGGTGTCTATGTCCTTTATAGGGTGTCTGAAAAATGAAAAACTAAATGTTTATTAGACTATCTAAGTGCCATTTTCATGTGCAAACAATTTTGAAATTCATTATTTCTCTAGAATTTGCTCAATTTAAGACAGTGTGACTTAGATACAAATGTGTAACGATGCTTGAACAACAAATGACAATTATGAATGCAATTTTTAATATAAATTTGATCTAAATGATTGAAATAAACATTAATGCAACCTATGATGTAATATGATGTGCAATTTTTAAAAAAAAATTATGTCTTTATAATGCAAAAATGAAACCCTAAATGAGAAATGCAAAATAATGCAATGCAAAACTTAGATCTAGGGTGAATTTTAGAAGGTATATAATGTTAACAGGTCAAGTTCACCAAAATGGAACCATAGGTCTTATGTGTAAAACCTAGGGTTCAAATTTTAGGTGTTTTTTGTGATCTTTTTCTAATATTTCATTGAGATAGAGATCAACAAGGTGTCTAGATTGACTTTCAACAATGAAGGTGAGCCAATCAGACCTGGATCTGCATCTTTTAGGGTCTTGTAATAAATTGGAATTGATTTTCCTCGATTAACCTAATTATACTATGTGATCTAATATGAAAAATGCAAGCTATTGACAATTGACAGACTTAAATAGAGAATTTCCTAAATTATGAATTCTAATTAAGTTTGGACCTAGGCTTCACATCAGGTTCACCAAAATGAAACAAAGAAAAATGGAACCCTATGTCTTATGTGTAAAACCTAGGATTCAAATTTGAGGGGTGTGTTTTGTGATCTTTTTATAATATTTCATCAAGATGGAGACCAACAAGGTGTTTAGATTGACGTTCAACCATGAAGGTGAGCCAATTAGACCTAGATCTACATATTTTAGGGTTTTGTAATGAATTGGATTGATTTTCTTCGATTAACCTAATTAGACTATTTGACCTAATATGAAAAATGCAAGCTACTGACAATCGATAGACTAAAATAGAGAATTGCAGGCAGATCTAGGAAGGGAAAAGTGTTGTGTACCTATTTTGAAAGTTTGATGTTGATCTATATAGGAGGAAAAAGTCACCCAAAGGAATCTAATTCCTTATAGGGGTGTCCGACTCTCATTTTCCAATCTTTTGATACCATATATGAGATCCCTATTCCCACTTGAAAACTTGTCGGAACATTGTCAAATAATTTTGAACATTGTCAAATAATTTTGTAGGCGAGTTTTCATGAGTTGACAAGGTATAGGGATTTTAATGCAACAATGAATAAATGATCTCCAAACTCCTTTCAATCCTCTCCAAACTTAAAATTTGCACATTCACAAAGAGAAGAAATGTTGGCCCGTTTAGGGGCTTGCCTTAGTCAAGCCTTGTGGTTAGTGTATCCACTTCCATAATGGAAATGTCAATGATAGAAAAGATAAATGATAGTAAGGAATGATGAATCAAAAAAGTGCTACAACTCACCACCCTTCAATGGATTCCTTGAAGGATTGAAGTCATACACATCACTTCAAGGCCTTGGATCTTGCTTGCTTGATTGCTTGAATTTCTTGGATACCTACAACAAGGGCTAGCCTTCACAAATAATGATAACATAAACACATATGAACTCACATAGGATTTGACATGATGCTCAAATATTGAATTGATACAATACATCTCTAAAATGTTGCTCTTGAATTTCTCTTGACAATAACTAGGTATTTATAGGCATTTATTCTAACTTCCTGCATATTAAATCGCAATAGCTAAAATTTGCAATTTGAATTTAAAATGTTAAAATGTTGAAACTAACATATTCAAATTTGAATCCAAACAAAATAATGGGATTGAAACGCTCTTAGGTCCTATTAGGACCAATAAAGAAATTGCATCCATAGGCACAATAGAAAACCCACCATGAGTGTGAAGGGTAGCCTACAACTCATTGCATTTCTCCTTGTGGAAATTGTTGATAAACAAGGCCTCCTTCGTGATAACATTCACAGGGCTTGATGGATCAACTATAACACCCATGATGATGTTACCATTGATTGAGTGGGAACATAAAGTAGAGTGGGCTCCTTGTTCGAGGGAAAATCATGTGAGGTGAATGTAATGTTAGGTACAACATTTGCATGCCCTACGAGATAAATAGGACTGAACAAGACCACATTCACATATTCAAATGGGGAAAGATCAGAAGATGATGAAGGAACAACCAAATTATCCAAGTGCAATGAGAAAGGATCTATGTATATCTACAACTGGCTATTAGGCTTTGTTATAGACTTACTAGAGGTTTTTTTCTACCATCAAGACAGATAATCCCATCATCAATGTGGTCTTGAATCACATTGTGCAAGCACACACATCTTTCGATATCATGTCTAGCAACTCAATGGTATTGACATAACTTTTGAGAGTCGTACCATTGAGGATATGGCTCGGAAAATGGTTGAATCTCAAGAAATTTTATTACTTTATCTTTGAATAATTTTTGCAAGACACTGTTATATGATTTTGATAATTTGGTAAATTCTCTACTACATACTATATTATTTTTATCCAATGGAACAAAGACCATGTTTTCCACAACCTTGTTCGTGTTAGAGACTGACACAACTGACTGACTATCCTAGTGAGAGCACAAGGATGAATCCTCATACTAGACAACTGTTGATGATACCCTCTCAATGCAATGCACAAATGGATAAAAGAAGGATATTTCATTCAAATAAACTTTTCTTGTAGCACAGGTTGCAAGTTCCCGATAGGAAGTTTTTGAACATTGGAGTTAGGTAAAGGATAGGAAATTTGAGCAAAAATAGCCTAATACCGAGCTATGAATTCAATCAACTTCTTGTGGGTTCCCTGCTTGCATGAAAGGAAATCATTGAAGGCGATCTTTGACCTGATGTTGGTCTAAAATTGTTGGAGAAACTAATTAACTAATTGATCAAAAGAGAATAGAATTTTTAGGAAAGGCACAATATCATTCCAATGCAGAACCCTTGAGAGAACACGGGAATAGCTTGGCCAAAAGTGCATCATTATGAAAGAAATCAGTACACAACACATTGAAGGACGAAACATGTTTCCATGGATCCCCACGGCCATTGTACTTTTCAAATTTTAGGATCTCCACACCCTAAGGGATAGGAGTATTCAAAATAGAAATGGAAAAAGGACTACGACATGAAAAAGGTTAAAACATGGGTCGGGAGGAGGAGTTGGACAAATTTTCCAACTGATTCTGCATGCATCCAAAATTCTATAAAAGAGCATTGAGGACTGGATCAGTAGATGAGGTATGACTACCAGGATGACCACCATCACCCACACTAGTAGATCCCTTAGCATTGATGCCACCATGGGCTCTAGCACCAACACCAGTGTTGATAGAGGTGCTGACATCAGTTCCCTGAGCTTCAAATGTGGAACAACTAAATCCCAAAGGTACCTTATCACTTTGATTGTATGATCCCACTTAGTAAAGGGACCCATGTTAGTCATGCACACCAACACCTCAAGAATTGGGATTTCCAGTTATTTTCCAATAGTCCCTAATCCCACATCGTAATTAGCACTCAAGGTAGAGGTGTAAGAGGGAATGTGGCTCTCTACAATATCAACAATACCACAAAGGATCTCTAGACCCCTTCGATCTTTCATTAATAGCTCTTTCAAATTTTCAACCATGAGAATTGCATGGGAAAAAGATTGATCTCTTGCCAAGAATCCTGCAAGCTCTACGAGTCTCAGCTCTAAGGAGTAAACCTATTCTATAAGAACCTTGAGAGAAACTTCATCTTCCAAAGAGGAGGTAGAGGTTGTGGGTGAGGCAGGAGGGGTAGGAACATGAGTCCTAGCTTCAAGGACAAAAGGAGTATATTTGACAAAAATCCTGATAGAAAACTCCTCAAAAGATGGACCGATACGGGTGGGACTGAACTTCCTAGATCCCATATCTAGATTATGATAACTCCTAACAATGTGACCAAAGGTAGTTGACTAGGTCATAAAGCTCACAAAGAGCATCACAATGCACTACCAACTACATGTCCTAACATGTGAGAATAAAATCAAAATAAGAATGAAGGGAGAGGAATGTTCACATCAGGTTCACCAAAATGTGAAGGAGGGGATTCACTATTCCCAAGTCCCAAGGAAAACAGGGTCTAAAGGGAGCAAATTGCCCTTGGTCACCTCAACGACAAAGGTTAAAAGATAGGATGACAAACAAAGGAAAAGCTAATCTATTTTTTGGGTTTTCAAGGTGGACTTCAAAAGTCAAATGAACAAACCAAAAAGGTCTCGGATAACGAACTGGATGGCTCTCAACCAAAGGATGGAAAGGTGGGTCAAGAACGATAGCATGGTGTGTTGGTGTCTCTATGGTGTGTTGGTGTCTCATACAGATAAAGAGAAAAGTTCACAACCTAAAACACATAGGGTGTGCTAACAACCCAAGAACTTTAATTTGACAGTTTAACTAAAAATGACAAAATGCTATGAATATATAAAAAGATAACTAAGTACAACAAGAGGAATATTATAAATGTGATAAATTAAATACAAATGAAATGACAAGCAAAGGTGGTAGAAATCCAACTTACGGTAGATCCAACCTCCTGCAAGCTCCACATGAACTAAGTATCTACATACATGGAGGCAAAAAAAAAAATTGAAACTTTGTTTTGGAGTTTGCCTCAATCAAACCCCACTTTGATGTTTCCACCTCCACAAACAACCAACAAACCATGATAGAGAAAAGATGATAAAGAAAAGAAGTAGAAAATACATATAGAAAGCAAAGACAATCTATATGCTAACTATAATATTGATAATGCAGTGAAACAACAACAAAGCGTTACCCTCCCTTCTACGAGCTTGAAGAAGTCGAGAGGAAGGATGACAACTTTGAGAGCAAACGATGAATGTGCAAGAACATTGTGACAATAGCTTTAAACCTACAAGAAGGTGGTGTAGAAAGAATGGAAGCAAGAATGGAGAGAGTGAAGTGAGAAGTTGCAAGAATGAAGTGTAGAATGTGAGAGAGATTGAGAGATGAATTGAATGGAATGGATAAGTGAGTTCAAAATGAGGCTAGAGGCAAAAGAGGTGTTTTCAAGTAGGTTTACAATCGCGGTAGGTGCTACAACTCACGAATGCCATGAAATGTAACATCCCAAAATCCACTGACCCAAGAATTTGTTAGAGATGTTTGTATGGCGTGTAGACCTATACGCAACACATAAGCATTGTAGTCAAAATTCCCTCCACCAATGGAAAATGATAAAGTACTGAGAGGAAAAAAGGCTTAAGGTGGCAGGTTTCAGCATTATCAATGTTTTAAGGCTAAAGTAAGTGTATATTATGGGAAATTACACTAAGATGCAAATTTACGCCATAACACCTAGTAAATTGAATGCTAGTTTCCCTATAATTGGAATGTCATGAGGTAGATACCATAGAGATATTGTCCAAAAAAAAAATATTTCAACCTATAAATTAGACCTAGAAGCCTTGTATAGATCTAAAGTATTGCAATATTATGAAATACTAACTTAAAATTTAAGATTTAGTGCTTTTACTTGATATTTTGTTGGTTTTTATCATATATGGACTTGAGGAATTTTCAACAACCTATAATAACAAAATAGGAATGAATAGAAGCTATTTTGGGCCCAAAATCAAAGAGTGATGGCCTAGTCAAAAGGAAAATGGCCTAGGGGGAAGCCTTGTCCACATGGGACAACCTACAAACCAACTTGGTCTAAAGAAGGGAAACCATAGGAAGGTCAAGTCCTAGGAGGGAAGGTTAGTCCACTATCTTAGGATATCCTAAAATTTTATGAGCTTCTTTCATGATGCTGCTCACTTCTTCTAAATGGGACTTTTCTTGAATCTACACCATTTTTTTGTTATTTCATTTACAAGATCTAAAAATTTGTAGGAAACAATATAATTAAATAAGGCTTAGAAGGGGAAGCTATCTTAGTCAACCCCCTTCTGGGTGTTCAAAAATGTGTCCACATTGTAGACAATATGTAAAACATGATAATAAATTGATTAATAGAAATAAACTAATTTTGAAGCAATTCTATTCCATTGAACCTTCAATACATAACACTAGAGTTCTTGGAAACAATGCAAGTGAGTTAGGGTGGGAAAAAGGGTTTGGATAGGAAATTAGGTTTTGATAAAAAAAAGAGGGGTTACAATAATGTGGAAATGATGGTCTAAATCACCTCTAGTGAAGTTTAGTTTTGGTTATGCCTAGGGTCTTTGGAAAGATGGCAAAAATGAGCCACAATCACATTAGGTTATTGGGTAGCATGCTTAGATGGAAAAATCATCTTTCTATGATTGAAGATGGATGTTAGTGGACACTCTAATGGAATAGTATTCTAAAGAAAAAAGGGTTAGTTATGAGAGTTTGGGGTGAAACATTTGGTTTTTGAGCTCACTACACTAAGATGATGGCAAACTAGTTTAGGGTGAAGAGTTCATGATGGAAAATGAAATTGAATGTAATGGAAATGGAGAGGTGATGGCTTGAAATATTTTTTTGGTATGGATGGAAAATGGATACCTATAATACCTTAGAAAAAGAATATCATTTTTATGTAAAACACATTAAAGAAATCATACCTTGCTTGGAAACCTTTGACAATTAGGACCCAACTACAAAGAACTAAAGTGGACTAATTATCTAAGCATGATAAATATATTTTACTAACTAAAGATTGAATCTAATACACTATGAAAGTTTTCAAACTAATTTTGAACTATCATACTCATACTAAAAATAGAAATCCCTGATGACCTATACTAATAACTATGTTTTCTATGTTATAATGAGGCAACATTGGGCTTCTTTATAGATTTTAAGAAGAAAATTTGGGAGATTCCCAATGAGTATGGGTAAGTATTGCATTAAATGATATCCCCTTTGAAATATTTGTTAGTATGATAAAAAGACCTAGCTGATTTGGTGGGAGTCCAAGTGAAGGCAATGTCCTCCAATAGGGTTTGGACCCAATTTTTTAGAGAATGTTAAGGTGAAAGGTGGCCATTTAAAAATGATTGTTTTGATGGAAAATTTGGTCATCTAAGCATACTTTGAGAGGATAAAAGGTGTGATTCACATGGGAAATTAATCTGAGGATGACAAACTAAGGGGTAAGCTCAAGGGGTATATGGGTCAACAACTTAGGAAATAGAAGGGAAATGTTAGGACATGGGATGGATCTAGTAATTAAATGTAAAGTGTTGCTTAGGAAACATAAAGGAGCCTAGGAAAACATGGGGAAGGGAGGAAAAATGGCTAGGGGATAACATAGGCAATGGAATAAGGCTCAAAACATGACATAACACACTCAAGGGAAAAAGGAGTTAAAATGGTGACATATGTGTGATAAGGATACATGCAAGTATCATTATCACATGGAAAAGATAGAGAAAAAGAGGATTGCATAGAGCCCCTAACAATATTCTCCTAGAATTTCACCAAGCTACCCTCCGCTAAAAATATATCCTTAGACACCAAACAAGCACTATCATTACCCAAGATCTAAGTGGCAAGACAAGTAACAAAAGCCAAAGAAGCTACCAAAGGGTGTGAGACCTTTCTAGACTCTTGAACACCACAAAGATTGGGGATGCTAGCTATAGAAAGTGAACTAGCATCCACAACAACCATGAGGTCCAAAGGAGAGAACAATGCTAAATTTGTGGATAAAAGAAACCCTACACAAATCCTATTCTTGTGAAAGCCACCATTTGAGTGGTAGCCCCCACAATAGAAATTGATACCAAGACAACTTTCAATGTGAAAGAAACCACATAATTTTGATGAGAAATCTTTACTCCCATTGAGTATGCATTTAAGGCATTATGACAAGCCTCAAGATAGATGTCCACGAGCCTATCTTCCTCATCTTCATCCAAGATCTATCTCACTCATCCTCTATCCCCCAATCATCTTGTCCTTGGCATCATCCTCACCTTTTGTCAATCAATTTCTACTCTATGCCATTTCAAATTAGCTCCTCCTCATTTCAAAATGTCATTCACAATTAAACAATAATTAATATTTATACAAACACTTAGGCAACAATATAAAAATAATAATTGACCACTAAATGAGTTTTGCAAATCTAATTTCACAAGCTTATAATTCAAGTAGATTAACAGTTAGAGATATTTCAAGATAAGGAATTGAGAATTAACACTACTAAAATGGAAGCCATTTTGAAATGATCATGCCTCCCAATGTGACATAGACAAGGAACTTTGTAAATTTAATTTGTATTTAAATAACATAATCAAATCTTTCTCTACCATATCATATCAATTCCTATAAATTCTATAAAAAGTAAATATTTTACTTGCAATAAGAGAGAGAAAAATGCTCTTGTTTATCTGATTCAGAGGATAAGTAATGTATTGGTACTAACTTACATAACTTAGGTTGAATGTGATTGAATAAGATTTGGATTGCTACACACTAGAGGGTCTTATAGAGTTGAAGTGTGAATTATAAGCGCTATGAGAAAGTTATAGAGCTTGTATAAGTGTTTGGATATTTTGTCCATGTTAAGAATACCATGAAGACCTCAAGAGGGCAGTAAACATGTAGTAATAGCTCATAGATAGTGGTATGAGGCAAAATTATCTCTTTTGTGAGTTTTTCTCTTTATATGGATTTCATTAAGTCAAATGTTATTTTGTTTTATATTGTTTATGTTTCTTGCTCTTGTCTACAAGCTATATTCTTCATTTAATAAAAAAATCACTTGACAATGACAATGTAAAGAAATAGGGACCAATTATTCCCTCATTTGCATAAGAATACAACATATTAGTCTACATCCATGGACTTTTGGCTTTGTTTGTGTTATGTAACTACATTCTTTTGTACTGGTCAAAGTTAGGGAGGCAATAACCATGGAACTTTCATTAAGTCAAATGTTATTTTGTTTTATATTGTTTATGTTTCTTGCTCTTGTCTACAAGCTATATTCTTCATTTAATAAAAAAATCACTTGACAATGACAATGTAAAGAAATAGGGACCAATTATTCCTTCATTTGCATAGTAAGAATACAACATATTAGTCTACATCCATGGACTTTTGGCTTTGTTTGTGTTATGTAACTACATTCTTTTGTATTGGTCAAAGTTAGGGAGGCAATAACCAAGAAGCTTTGTCCCAACCCAAAAGGATTTGAAGACAACACCATAGGTGCCCAAAGCATAATAACAGTACACCACACTAAATTCTACTTTAAGCATTTGATTTATCCACAATAAAGTCTACTTTAAGCATTTGACTTATGTACATCCATATTGTAATAATGAATTAATTTTGATTATATCTTCTGATTTGTTTTTGTAATCAGAAATTTATATTTAAATTAACTTCTTAGTAATGAGCATCTTTCATGTGAACATTTATCCTGATTGAAAAATCCATAACATTCTACATGTTTCCAAAGGTATTGATTTATGATGTAAAACATATATAACAGGATTGTTAATGCTCAAAGTTTCTGGAGCAGAATAATGGTGTATGACAACACATTAGAGAAGAATTGCATGGTCCTTGTAAACATTTATTTGAATCTGTTCAGAATTTCCAGCAGAAGTGTGTACCATTCACTTGCAAGTTGCAAGTGACCACTCTTTCCAAAAATGATACAAGTTTTTTCAGCTCTCAAGCATATTAAATAAATTAAGGAAAATGTTTTATTTAATAATAGCATTGCAATTACAGCTGAAGTACCTCAACACATTTTAGATTTCAAGGAAGCCACAATTCAACCTTGTTCCAAGAGTTTGAAAATTGACTACAAAACTTGTCAGCATTAAGGTCGATGATTTTTATCATCCTGTTTGATGACAAACATTCATGGCAGTAAATTAATAGAATTCTATGACAATGCAGAAATTTATCTTTCTAGTATTTGATCACCTTAGAAACATGAAAGCATTTTGCTTTAAATTCTTTTTTCCATGTCTTTTATCCCACAGAGTTTTTGATTCTTTATTTAAAAGGAATTTCCCAAAAAGTAGCCTTCACTTAAAAGTAGAATAAAAAGCACATACCTTTATTGTCATCAGTAACCTCATGTAATGCTGATGTATTTACTCTTTCTCTTGCATTTCTTGCCTGGCCATAAGACAGCCAACGTTCATGTGAGAGCAAACAAATTTGTTGGTCTAGATGCTATGTGCATGTGGACATAAAACATGCATCAATGCACCTAATGTGCATCAGATCAAAATGGTTAAATCATGTAGATAAACTTCAACCTCAAATTGAAATTGAAATTCATTACAAGCTGCTATATGTCACTGCTATTCATTCTTCTGTGTCATGCATATTTTACATCCAAATAGTACCATCTCACTCATATACACCCTCATTGATCCAAAAAAATTTTGACATAATTCATGCCTTCTATTCTCATTGGAGTTACTTACTTGTTGTTCCCAGTTTGTACATGCTGTCATCAGGAATAGTGAAATTGTTTGTACAAAACCGCCGCAGATAATTCCAAGCCAGAGTCCCTGAAATATCCTTAGAAAATTTGGCATTCGCAACATATTAAAATGTTATACGGAGCATTGTGTTTTCTCTACTTTTGCTAAGAGTAAACTAACTAGGAAACATTTGAACAAGTCTCTTCCATATTTATTACTTTGGCAATTGCTTTATGGTTTTATATGTTAAAACACAACCACTCAAGCTTGTGATGGGAAATAGTTTGCGTTAAGCATAGTCTACAACTATGTAGCAATGAAATCTAGAGAAATGAAATATAATATGACTTTAGCTTTATGCCTGCAACTAGTGTGTTATTAACCATATCTAGTTTCTGGCATCTCATTTTGAATGATAAATTTTGAATTGAACAGACTACTATAGTCTATTCTCACGTTTGGGTATGACTGCTCAATAGCATGTCTTATAACAGGGAAAATAATTTATATTCTCAGACTACCGCTGAGAATGATCTGGCCAGTTGAACATAATGCAAACCGCCTCCTCAGAATCAGGGGGCAGGACAAATTGATTCCTCAGAATCAGGAGGCAGTCAAATTGTATTTGCTAAATTTAGAGGTGGTTCTTAACCACTTAGACTTTTGGGGTAGAGCAGTCATATGGATGCTGGTTTTTAGAAAATTAGTAATAAACTAGGAAATGGGAATAAGCCAGGTGGAGGTGAAAATAAAAGTGGAAGATATGTAACAATTTACAATGGAAGGGTAGGGGAATGAATTCTCTGTGTGTCAGTTTTTTTGAGATGGGTGTACTTATGAATAGTCTTTTTCTTATCTGTAGATACAGGGTTTGCTGGGTATTTTCTGTATACTGTCAACTGTGGATGTTTTCTTTTGAACTGTTTTCTGTGAGCAATAAGAAGAATCTTGAATGTTTCTATTTTGAGTTAGCCCTGCATCAGTTTGGTATCAGAGCAATAAGAAGATCCTATTAGATATTTTTAGCCACCGAGTTCTGTTCTCAATCATTCCTTGGCAGGTGGAAGTGTAGTGAATCCGATGTGAACTGAGCTGAAAAAGGTATCGGCAGTCATCCTCAACAATGTTCAGGTATCTTCCATAGATGCTCTAGGTGCAGGCAAGTCAAAGAATCCAAATACACATGCGCAGAAAGAACTCCACGGAGAAGAGGGAATGCATTTTACAGCTGTCTCCAAGTCTTGAGTTAATCAACTGAGCAAAGGAGAGAGCATTGGATTTTTTTATGGTTGAGGGCAGAAGATCTCACCACCTTCATTGAATCCTGCCAATCTTTGAGAAGACAAAAGAGGAGATTTTGATAGTGTATGATGTAAGAATAGAAAGAGAGGCAATGCGTAGCAGAAGGAGCTGCAAACATGAAGAAAGAAAAAAGGACAAAGGAAGAGAAATGGGCTGTGCATAAGAGGAAAGAGAAGACCAGTAGACCGTATAATGGGACAGAATGTAGAACAAGGCCCCAACTGATAATGTGTGGGGAGTTTTGTTTCATGATATAGTTGAATGATTTTATTTTATGATGCAAGGAGGTATTTAAGGGAGAAATTTGTGAAGGAAGGAAGCGAGAGATCTCGATCTTAGATATGTAGACTCCGAATAAATAGAGAAGTCGGGTTAATGAGGAAAAAATGTCTGTCAACAATAACAATGTGCAAAGAGAGAGAGAGAGATCTTGTGTCGAGAGTACCTCTGTATGCTGTTGAGACTGTGGGAAGATTTAATCCCTTCCATCTTGTAATATTGCTGCTATATGTGAATGCCTGAATGCTGTAATCTATTTATATGTTGAAGGAGGAATAGTAATTTTACTAGGAGCCAAAAAAAGGGGGAGGCATGATAGTTGGTTTGAAATGTAGAGTTGGCTGAGCAGTGAAAAATCATGTTGACATGGTCTGTTACCTCTACCTTATGGACAGAGCATATTATTTCTAGGCAACATGAAATACTAACTACATGGATTGTGGAAATTACAAGTCTTCAATGCATGAAATAGCTCAAGTTCTAGCAGACTTCGTGAGAAGAATTTTAATGGCTTAAAGGGCAGCTATAGTTATGGCTGTAGATGCAAAGATGGAGGTCTATCATAATGTAAGAAAGAGGATAACTAAATTGGAAGAAAGAATAAAAAAACGGCAGAGGAAAAAGCAAACCAAGGACTAGCAAAAGGAGTTGCGAAAATTAGAGTTTGAGTTGGAGTAGTCAAGGTGCATGTTGGAGGAATATGAGGTATGCAATAATAATGTCACATCCTCAGGTCAGCCACTTCCATAGTGGATGACTATGGGGAAAAACAAATAAATAAATAAAATTAAAATGCCATTCAAAGAGGACGGAGAAGAGAGTTAAAGCATGAGCATGGGTGTGAATAATAAGAATTAAATGGATCAGAAGTATTGGTGACATCATGCCATTAATAAGGCATAGACACCACGTGAAGAGTATGGGTAGCCTTCACTGTATTAAAGAGTGCCTTCTTGTGGAGTATCATGATTGCAAGATATAAACAAATCAAATGGTTGAAAAGGCTTCATAAAATTTCAAGTAAACAGAGCTGGCAAGTGTAAATCCAAAGTCCATAACCTCTTCCTATGTCCATCCTGCTTGCCCATGCCAAAATGAGAGCTTTCAAATAGGCTATGGGCATCTGCTAAGCCTAAGAGGATAGGGAGACTCCATTAGAGAAGTAGGAGAGATGGTCTTTGATATACAACTTGGTAGCTAGAGGTATTGTTCTCGTTGAGTAAAAGGAGTTCACTTAGAATTTTACCAATATTGGGGTGTAGTGCTTACAAATGCTTCCCACTAGTAACAATGAATTTACCTGCAACTGCAACAATCACACCTTCAACTACCTAGTGGAGGATGGCTTCACATATAGTGTTTGTTGTAGATGAATCTAGTTGAAGGAAAAGGCCAATGGCTTTTCTAGAATGTATCAAGGACTTTAAGAGGCAATATGGTGGTAAAAAAGTTCATACAACTACTGTGTAGGTCATGAATAAGGAATTTGATTCAAAATGGAAGGAGCAGCCAAGGATAGTGGTGTAGGCCATAAGACTAGTGCACATAAATAAAAAGTAGTTAAAAATGTGGCACAAGGCATGGTAGAACATGGTGTTCCATTTACATATAGGTATTGCTTCCATTCTTAAATTATGGCACAACCATGTTCATATGGATGCAAGTTAATAAGGGGACGAGGGTTGTTCCAATTGCCTTGGTAGACTTGTATGCAAAGGAAATACAGAGGCCAAGATAAGGCATGTCTAGGTTGGACAAATGCCTTAAAGAACTGTAGTTTCGTTAACTACACCAGTTGTAGGATACCCACAAAATGGATTTGTTGAGGACTTTAGGAACTTTAAAGTGAATGCAATTGCCAAGTGTAAAGACAAATTCCACGGCTATGCCGATGCCTTTCCTACTTTTTCCAAAATGAGAGCTTGGGAACAAGTTTTACACAAAGATGGGAGGATAAACAACACTAGAACTACAAATCAATCTAGTCTTCTTAGCTCCTAGTTCTTATTAGCCAGTGAGGTAAGCAAGAGATAAGACGTTGAGGTTCAACAACTAGGTAGGAACTCTAACAATAGGATGATTGGAGAACATAGTAGTATTTTGTGTATCATATGGAATTTCATTGATTGATCATGCTAAAGACCTTTTTCCAACAAAATCAAGGCATCTAGAAGTGCTAAAAGAGCTAATAAAATGGAAGATCGAGGTTGTTGAAATACCAACAAGGTGAGGAATGGACATGCTACACTTAGCGACCAAGTAAGTACATAATGTTCGACATTAAGAGAATTTGGTAGCTTTTCTAGGACATTAGAAAATAGATCCTTAAAATCCTCACAATGAAATGTTATCCTTCAAACATTAAAGGGATTTATTTATGTTCATTATTTTGTGTAAATGACATCATTATTTGGTTTAATTTGTGGGCCTCCCAGCCTAGGTATGAGATGGTATCCTTGTAGAATCCCTAGTTACATCTATCATGGGGTTCATATATGCTTCTTAGAATGCTATGTTTTGTTAACATCTTATTAGCAGTATCTTATTTGTTCAATATGTACTTAATAGGTTGAGAGCTTTGCCTTATAGTTACTTAATAATGTAGGTGATAATGACTTTATTAGTGGAAATTTGGAAGTATTAGGTGAATTAAGAGAAGGCTACTATAGTTGTACCAAATTGTTGCATGGTGACAATATCTTGACTACTACTTTATAGGGGCATACACTCTTTACCAATGTCCTTTTCTTAGAATGAGTTAGGATTGCATGGCAACTTGTACCTAGGTATGTTTGGATCTCCATGCTCGGAGAGACATCTTGGATAATAGATTATTGACAAAACCTAGTTAATAAAGGGTATCACTCAACCTTGTCTAAAATAATGTAATGGAACATTTCTCACTCTCAAAGAATGAGAAGAAACTATTGAAGCATGTATAAATAACTTGATCGAATGATTAGAGTCTATATATATGTTGTTCTATAGTTATAGTATATTGCTTACAAATCTTAGAAAAAAAATTGATTAATGAAAGATTAAATAGATTAAAATATCTTTAGGATAACTACATGCAACTTTGATCTCATTTGGAAGCAAGTATGTAGGCAATCCTTGGGTGAAGGATACCCCTGTGACCTCAAGTCTATAGGGGAGGGTTTAGGGGATAACTCTAAGGTTGGGGTTGTTCCTAAACTTGTTCAACCTTCCCTCTTCGGTATGCTTTAGTCTAAGGCTAAAATTTGTATTAGATGGTTATCAATGAGTTAAGGAAACTTGATAACTCATCTAATGATGGTATAAAATTAGGCTAATAGGATCTAATGAGGTGAACAATGGGTATTCTTATTTTCTATATATGGTCCACTTGTTGTAGCTGTGTCTAATTTTGGGTTGAGTTTGGGGTGACATTCCTTAGGATTGCCTATGTCATTTGTAAGCACAAACTATAATTATTAATAAGGTTGGATGTTTTACTCTTGTATCTATCTCATAAAGAATATGTTTCTGAATAGTGTGTTCTAAATGACAATTTGAATGAAGTGAGTGGATTTGGTTACTTTGTAAGCCAGTATTTATTTATGTGTACATGTTGAGTAGAGGCCATCTCACATGAGTTCAATGAGATTCTTATGTATTTGTAAAATTCAACCCTGGACCTATAGATAATCGAATAGTTTATCAAATCCCTTTTGATAATGTAACTAGATTAATCAACTAGGGTGTAGAACCTTTTGATAATTTGTTTATATCTATTTCTTGGTATTCTCTAATGTCACAATGCTGATTTGAGATCGATACAAGATCTGACTTCTTGGCATCACAACTAGGGTTGAGTTAGGGACTCTACGAGGGCATAGGTAGAGGATAACTATTCTCTTAACATAGCTTGTCGCACTCATCCTGAGATGATCACCAAAATTATGAAACCTATGACTCGCTTATAGATAAGCTTATCATTTCTCTAGCATGACAGGAGTTAGGGAGCATGCTTCGCCAAAAGAAGTATTCAGCCATATCATAGGATTAGTTGGCTTTCACTAGTAGCATATAGGTGATAGATGCTAGGAGCTACCTAATTTCATAAGGTTGGTCAACTTTCACTAGTAGCATACAGGTGATAGATGTTAGGAGTTACTTGATTTTATAGGGTTTAGATGAACTTTTTCCAGCAACATGCAAGTGATGGAGGTCAGTAGCATGCAAGCGATGGATGCCAAGATCTACCCATCTTAGGAGTTCAATATTGACATTGGCATATCAAGAGAATTGTGTGTGTTTCCTATGTGGTGTTTGCCTAAGGTAGGATTTTCTAGTTTGATTATTAATTTAGTCTATGTGATTGATAATATAGGTGCTAGTCTTGGGTCTATGGCATAACCATAACACATTTTGATTATGTAACTTATATAGTGGTTTGATGACCTAGACAATTAATGAGTGGTGTAAATCTTATTACTAGCCTTAGGTATTGTGCATGTTATACTTATGGGATGTTTGATTGTCATCATAGATGGTGGTGGATCAAGAAAATGATGGGACCCATGGTGTAGTATGGGATGCACCAACATTCCTTTTTCATGTGAGGTCTACTTACAAACGTATGTATTAGTGAACTAGGTAGTGAGATGATGCATACAATAGGTTACATCCACTTCAATTGTGCCAGTTGGTCTTTATGTGAACATGTGATGTATGTGTGGATCATTCACACTAGATATATATGATGTATGCTTGAGCTAGTTTCTATTGTATTTGTGATGTGCATACGAGCTAGTCACTAATGTACTTGTGAGGTGCATATGAGCTAGTCACTATTGTACTTGTGATGTGTGTATGAGCTAGTCATTGTTGTACTTGTTATTTGTGCATGAGCTAGTCACCCTATGTTATTTGTGCATGAGCTAGTCACCCTATGTATAAGTGATGTACACTCAAGCCAATTACTGTGTGTGAACTTGGGACTTTGGAATGATATTGATCCTATGTGGTTTTGTGTGTGGTTGTACACTCATGATTGGTATAAAACCAACACTTGACTAGAATGTGTTGTTATCATTTTATTGTAAGTAGATTAATTAAAAGGATGGTTCTACCATTTAGCCCAAATTCTTACTTGGATCTTTGATACAGTAGCATCTTGGGGTAAAAACAATCTTGCATTACAAAAAAAGGTAATAGTTAAGTTCATAAGTTTCTTAGTGTGTTAAACTTTGTTAAAGTTTGTTTTAATATAAATTAGTTTTACACGAGGAGGATCAAAATTTTGAAAAGGAGGGGAGAATGATGCAAATTGAATCCTTGGAATTAGGTGGTAGGACAAACCAATTTCTCAGTTTCAGGAGGCATGTTGAATTGTATTTGCTAAATTTAAAAGTGGTTTTTAATCCCTCAGACTTTTGGGGTAGAGCAGTCACGTGGATGCTATTTTTAGAAAGTTAGTAATAAACTATGAGATAGGAATAAGCCGGTGGAGGTGAAAGTATAAGTGGAAGATATGTAATGATTTTAGAATGAAAGGATAGGGGAATGAATTTGCTGTGAGTCAGTTTTTATGAGACGGGAATCCTCACTTATGTATAGTCTTTTTCTTATCTGTAAATATAAGATTTGCTGGATATTTTCTGTATACTGAAGTGTCAACTGTGGATGTTTTCTTCCTTAACTTTTTTCTGTGAGTAATACAAGAATCTTGAATGTTTCTAGTTTGAGTTGGCACTACATCAGAACATCAAAACTAGAATTTCAATAACTGTTTTATTTTCAGGATACAATGTTTTATTTTCAGGATACAACGTTTTATATCATTTATCTGTCAAAAATCTTACTCTGACAGGTAAGATAGACCATATAATTTTTACCAAAGTTTTCATATGTCTCTTAAGCATTGAAAACATAAATTACAGAGCTTTGTAAATCAAGTCAATGGGGAAAGGGTAACTGACCCTGCCACCAATATGTAGTACAAAGGCCAAAAGGAAAGCTATAGGAATGCCGACTATGTAGAATGCCCCAAGATTGATATAAGCACCCAATTTTTTCCACCCACATCCTCTAGCCACGCCTGAAATATTATTTTCGAAAAACCATTACTTCAACAAAAAAAAAAATGCAGTTTTCATTTATGTTATCATGACTTCAAGATGACTAATTTTGTAGCTTCAAATATGATTATAGAGGGTAAATCTGAACCTGAAAGAGCGCCTTGGATTCCATCCAAAAGTGAGGAGGCTGCTAACAATGGGATCATTCTTGCAACATAATCAATAACCTCCTTTTCATTGCTGTAAGCATTGCCCCAAATATTTCGTATAGAGAATAAAAGACATCCCATCAGGACTGCCTCTGTGATTGCCATAAAGAACACTACATACACTGCTAAGCGGGCAGCATGTGAACGTCCAGCTCCTAATTCATTTGAAACTCGTGTGCTGCCATGCAATTATTACGATTTTTTTTTATTGAAAATGATTTGGATTAAGTCTTTGATATTTTAATATCTTCTACAGCTAAAAGTAGTGGTAGAAATTTACTAGTTAGCTGTAAAATGTACTAACCTTACAGCAGCGCCAAAACCAAAGGGAATCATATATGCTAGAGTACCAGTGTTAAGGCTGCAAATTATAAAAAGTAAGCAGATGCAATAAAATGCCCTTATCAAAATTCATTCATAATTAAAATTCTCATTTCAAACTTCATAATTAAAATTCTCACATTACACATACATACCAGATTGAAAGAACTGATGTCTCAAGTTTTGGATTGGGCAACAGGCCTGACAAGAGAACAAGCATTTCAAATGACCAATACTCCAAGCTGTGCACGGCCATAGAATAATGAACTGACAAAATAAGTTTAGAAAAGAATTCTGGTATAATCTGCCATGCACTGTTAAAAACTTGTAGTATAGTATGATGAACAAAACCTGATCTGGTCTATTTGATAAATTGTTCTTCACATGCTATGAAATTTGAATACCCAAAGGGTTAAAATTAAAATACATTAGTGACAAAAGTGCTATGACATATCACATAGATAACTTGGACCAAATCTTGCAGCTAAGATAATAAAGTAGTATACCAGATCATCAGTGAAGATGGAATGGCAAGCTTGAGAAAATCATTAATATCATGCAAAGCCTTCCTTGTAAAGGATGTCCATGTGCTCTTGCATTCAGGTGAAAAATTTATATAAAGTAAAAGAAGTGCCACATTGACCCAGTTGGAAATGCTGCTCGCCAAGGCAGCCCCTTTACTGCCTAATCCAGTTTTAAATACCAGAGCCCAGCAGATGGGAACATGGAAACACAAAGTAATTGCAGAGCATAGCATCATGGGAAAGACAATGCTTTGTGACTGGAGAAATTTTAGAAGGGGTTGAAGAACTGCATAAGCAAACAGACTGGGAATCAGCCATCTAGCAAATTTCCCTGCTTCAAAAGATATTAAAGGATCCTGTCCTAATGCAATTAAAATGTTGCCCATATAAGCCCACACCACAGCAAGCGGTATGCTCACACAGAAAAGAGCAAAAATTGCTCTCTGCACATAAATCCCAAGCAGATGAAATTCCTTTGCCCCGTAGGCCTGTCCACATAGTGTTTCCAATGCACTTCCCATTCCCATCTGTACAGAATGAAGAGAAAAATGGTTGGTCTTCTAAGCAAGACTGCATTCATGACTTCTAAACAAACTCAAATCTTCACTTTGCTGAATAGATATGTTTATAATAGACTTCAAAACTTTACAAAAAGAAGTGAACCATAATAACTGTTGAGATTATCTTTAGGGCCAATTCAGTATGGCAGGTATGCAGACCGAATCTAGTTACATCTTTCATTAGTTTTCCGCAAAAGGCTTTACAAAATTTCATTGAGTAGCAAAAAAGTTGACTGTTGCTCAGTTCACGGTAGAAGAGATAAAAAATAAATTTGGATTTACTTACTTCGCTTTATAGCATTATATTACATTCATGAAAACAGATTACCAACCTCTAAATAACTTCTATTCTGACACCAAGTGGACATCAAAGAAGATGAAATTTGATTTTTGTTTCCCCAGGCTTAGAACTCTAGTTCAAAGGTGCAATACATGATCAAAACTACTAAAGATATTTCTATCTGCTGAGCAATCTTGATTGAAAAAAAAGGTTAATTTAGTGAATCATTTAGGAGGTATTGATAAATTTCTTAGAATTTGCAGCAGAAACTAGGAAAACAGAAATAAGATGTATATTTAGCACCGGGGTGCAGAGCCTGATTACAAGAACATCAAAAGCCTGCCATATGATTTGAGTCTGTATTTGGGTTCTTATTCAATATAATATTTTGGATATAAGTAGCCTTTTCCACATTTGGGCATTTGCAATTACTCATCTCTCATATGTAGTAATTTGTTTATTTCACACATCTAACTGGAGCTCAAATGACCCGCTTGCAATCATAGCATTACTTTACCCTAGACTCAAATCCAGTAACCACCCATTTTCTCAAATCCACTTAACCTGCAACCCCATTTCAAACGCACTTAACCTGCAACCCCATTTCAAACGCTTAATGCAATTATTGTTCATTGTGAACCACTTATTATTAGAGCTACTCTGCTTCAGCAGCGTATCATTAGGAAATATTTACTCGGTTGCAGGACCAAAAACATTATCAAAAGTGGGCTGAAGGGATGGCTTATCTATAAAACAGAGCAGTTTGGTATCTTATGATTTTAGGCCTTACAAAGGCCAGTTGCCAGTTCAAGATCTATGGACTCGTGTATGTTAGGACTTAGTGCAAGTAAGTTTATAAGGACACCAGGCATCCGGAAAGGAAAGGAGTCCAAATTCTCGGATAATGGTTAATTTTTCAACCTTTCTAAATCTTTTTCATTTTTGGGAACTTAACAAGGAAAGCGATCTCAGAGAAGTATTCAAACTGTAAATTCTTACAATAAAAGCAAACCAGAGCAAAGCAAGGTTTTTAATTATACCAGCACCGTGAAGCCAGAGACACTTGCAAAGGAAGTAGCGATAGATGCACTAGACAGCGCAAGCTCCCCTAAATGCCCTACCACCATAACAGATATCACCTGCAAGCTATATTGTAACAAACTCACTGACACCATAGGCCCTACTAGCCAGCATTGTTTCTTTACTTCCTCCCATACTACAGCTCCACTGTACTTCACTTCATCCTGCTCATCCCCAAATACAACTGTGTCCTCCTTGGCGAGAAGTGGATGTAGCATATCATTCGCATGTCCATGGCTATGAATTGAATCACCTTTCTCCATGATTGATCGAACAGAAGAATTAAGTTCAACCACCTTATAAGCCGGATTGTAATAAGAATAGGAATCGTCTATCTGTAGAAGAGAGACGAAAAACACAATTTAATCTCCACTTTATCACACAGTTTGAAAACTCCGAATTGCTTGTGGAGATAAGGGTATCAAAAACTGAGTTAACCGCCCACCACAGCCTTTTATCTGCTTTTGTACTATTTTAGGGACATTTATACGTGGAGGGAGAGTTAGGGACATATACAGTTTCCAACAGATCGCCTCCTAAATTCTCTGATCACAATAACTACATGGAGGGAGAGTAAGTGACATATATACACTAAAACACCGCAGTTTGATAAAAACATGAAATACCCTCCTGTCAGGGCTTCAATAATATTTTCAGTAGAAGACAATCAAAAATTTGAGAAGACTATATCCGAAGATTTTTGATAGATCTTCAGATATAGTTAAACATATATCTTGTCATATGCATGCTGTTTTTAGCTACCAAATTGGAAATCCTTCATCTTTCTTTAGCTTTTATTTCTTTTTTAATTGACTCGACAAGTTGGGGGTTATATTGTGTTCCTTTCATTACAATAATTGGAAATTTAGTACTTAAACTCATGGATCTTTGGAGCTTAAATTGAGTTTTTTTGATGTAAGACGCCCACTGTAATCTTCAGATTTTTTCTGTGTTTTAAATATTTGGAAGAAAGCTTAATTGCTGTGTTTTAAACAGTTATATGTTTTCTGTAAACCCAGATGCAGGTAGCAAACTGACTTTGTCGGTGAACAGATAGAAAAGGCGAAGAAAAAGAAAACTGGCTTCCAAAATTATATATGATGATGATAATGTACGGAATTTTGTCGTTTCGAGATTCCACTTCGATCACCTGAAAAGAGGGCACTGCTATTAAGCATACAGCATGTCCCTGTAACATATCCTATGACATTCTCGATTCCATCGTCAATTATACAGATCTTCGATAGAAAGTATATACTTAGTGTTAAGTTATTATATTTATTTAAAAGAGTTACCTTGTTTTGTTTTAGAATTTTTGTATTTATTTTAATATTTTTATTTAAGAAAAAAAAAAAGGGTTCCTATCATTACAAGAATGAAGTGCTAGACAGCTTATATAGCTCTAGAAAAGGAGACCACCAAAAGAGTCTATTACACACACAAACATAAAATAGAAAAAACATTAGTACAAAAGTAAGAATGCACCACAACACAAAAGCAATATTAACCACCAATACTACAAATATAAGCTAATTAAAGAGAGAATGATTCAGTCCTTAAAGTTGAGAGTTGCCTCCCTTTCTTCAGAAAGTTGACACAATGCATCTTTGAGAGAGTCAGTATTGCTACTAAACTCATGAGTAGCAGTGTTTTTCTACTTATTCGCTTTGGCTCTTGAAGATTGAGAGTTGCCTCCCTTTCTTCAAAAAGTTGGCACAATGCATCCTTGAGAGAGTTGGTGTTGCTACTAGAGTCATGAGTAGCAATGTTTTTCTACTTCTTCGAGGATCTTCATGCTAGAAGCAATGTTCTCTAGACATTGTTTGTTCAATTTAAGGACATTAGCAATCGACACATGCAATTCTTTGACTGTCCTTTTAAGCGAGACCATTTTGTTTTGCATGACATAATCATTTTGTTGTTGAAATAACAAACAGTGTAGGCAAAATATTTTTGTATTAATTTTATCGAACACATTGCTTTTGTTGTCTTCACCAACATTAGTAGTTTGATTTTTATCCCTTTTTTCTAACTCCTTTCTCTCCTCTTTATTATGCTTCTAAGGGAAACACTTAACCTTGTCTTTGTCTATTTTTTTGTGAGCCTCATCTCTCTCCTCATCAACAACAATGGTGTTATTCTTCTTATCCTTCGTGTTGTGAGTAGGGGAGAGTCTACTATTGCACAAACTAGCATTAGCATCCAAAATTGTATTCTTAATGTTGCAAACCACAATAATCTCCTTTAGCTTTGTTCCACTTTATCTACTAAGTATCTAGGAATTTTGAATGTTGAAAGAAAATAGATAGAAATGCTCTAGATGGAGATTTTAATAAGTTGTGCCTTGCCAACATGAGAGAGGAGACTACCTTTCCACAAAACCAGTTTCTTTTGAAATGTTCAAGCAATTTTTTCTAGATAGAGCTACTTATTCTTCTCGAAGAGAGGGGCATACTCAAATAGGTAGCATGAAGGGGGCTAATATTACAACCAAACACATTAGCAATCTATAATTGCAATCTTTGATCAGTATTAAAAAAAATAAGCCACTTTTTATCTAGATTTATCTTTTGTCTAGAGACAACAGGGTAGTCTTTCAAATCTTCTTCCAAATCTTGGCTTCAACTATAGAGGCTTGACACAAATGAGTATTGTATCATCCCAAAATTGTTTGCTATTATAGGAGTTAGTTTGAATCCCTCCAAAGTAGCAATATAAACATTCTTTAGAACATTCCTTCCTAGAACTTCAACTAGAATGATGAATAGGTCATGTGGGTCTCCTTGTCTAAGTCCCTCTTTCAAAGTAAAATGATCACATTCAACACTCCATTTATAATAACAAAAAAATGGAGTGGTGTAGTTTCAAAATCTTCTCTTGGAATCCAATTTTTTTAATAACTTTAAGTAGCAAATCCCAAGATATTGTTATAGGCTTTGGAGATATCCAAATTTGAAGCCATACTATGCTTGCTTTTATCCATGGAGTAAAAGGCCTCATGGATAATAATGGCAATGCCTAATACTTGTCTTCTTGGATCAAAGTCATTTTGATTCTTGGGAATAATCTTCTCCAAGAAAAGTTAGATTCTCAAAATAAGAAAATTGGAGAGGATTTTATACAATATATTGCATAGGATAGTAGAGAAAAAAAATTGAGACTATTAGCCCCCATTTTCTTAGGAATAAGATCCAAGAAGGTATTATTAAGCTCCTTCAAGGTTCTACCATTATTAAATAATTTTTTGACTTCATAGAACGTGCATATTCACCAACTATATCCTAGAAAGATTGAAATGTTGGGGGGGGGAGGCATTCGACTAGAAGCTTTATAAGGATCAAAAGAGAATGCAATCACTTTGACATCATCTCAAGTTAAATCACAAAAAAAATCTTCATTCTCTCTCGTTTAAATAACATTAGTGATAAATTGAATGAATCTTCCTCTATAGAGGGCCCACAAAGGGGAATCCCTTTAAGGGAGTGAAATAATATGATACCTTCTTTGGTAATTTTGATACCATCTTATTTGAGTAGATCTTTAATTTTATTATTTTTTATCTTTGAGAATAGATTTATGAAAAAATTGTGCATTGATCTCTTATTTTAATCCATTGTATTCTTAATTTCTATTTCCAAAATAAATCTTCCTTAGCTATAACATTGTGAAGTATGTATAGGAGATTGTTTTCTTACAAACATGTTTAGAAGCATCATTTATTTTCATGAACTACCATAACTTTTGTATTTTTCCCTTTAGCTCTTGTTTCTACTCAGAGATATTTGTGAAATAGCATTTGTTCTATTCTTTTATATTATTCTTTAAATTTTTAGCTTCTTTTCCAATCTATACATAGCAATACCTTCCTCCTCTATTTTCCATAGGTCCTAGATATAATTCTCAATATCTAGGTGGAGAGTCCACATTATTTTGAATCTAAAGGATTAGATGGCTTTCTTTAACTTGGAATTTTAATTAAGAAGAAGATGATTGAGGTCAAGCCATATTCTTAGATGAGAAAATAAGAAACATTTTCTTATATAATCTCATTTAGAGGAGATACAAATCTTGTCTAACTTGACTTGAGTAAGGTTCTCCTCTTACCATACAAAATTCCCTAGATATCTACTTCCATAAGATTCCTAGTAGAAATAAAGTCTATGAGATCCATCATGCTATCAATGTAGTCATTAACCCTGCCAATATTTTTTAAAGGCAATAGAGGAGAGGTAAAGTCACCAACCACCATCCAAATTTAATTACCATAATCATTGTTAAAATTGTACACAACTCTTCCTAGGTCTATTTTTGGCTACTCTAGAGTTAGGAGCATAGATGTTTTTAAGGATCCAAGTTTCCTTAGTTATCTTTTGATAGAATAAAACATGCATGAATTTCTTATTAAGTGAAAGAGATGTGCCTTCAAGCATAGAATATTTCCGCATGGTGGCTAGAGCCCCAAAAGCATCATCAATTGACACAACCTTAAACTCAACAACTTCCCTAATTTTTTTGTCTTATTAGAAAAGAAATCAAAAGTCATTTTAGTTTTTTGAATTAGAATAATGTTAGGAAGAACTTCCTTATTAAGGTTCTTAAGCACATTCTTCTTATGAGGACTATTAAACCCCCTAATATTCCATGAAAGGATTCTCATTTCTTGGTTTTCCTCTCTATCTTGATATCTCCAAGTCCTTTGTCTACCATTAGCTACATCTCTTGCTACCTCTTTTGATCTTGTTTATCTATGAGAAGGTTTTCTAGATTTTCCATTTTCTCCTACGTCTACTATCCTACTTCCTTTTCAAAATAAAATGATAATATAATTGGAATAGTATATAGAAAATAAGTGTTGATGAACTAACAAGATTTACTATATATCAACATGCATTAAATTTATTTGAACATTACGTGTGCAACAACATAAAAAAGTGTAAACAAAAATATTTGTAATCATTATCTATCTAGGATTAATTACCATCACAAACTGTAGTTTGAATGATTGTATGCATTTCCTTCAATAATGCACTATCAATCCTTTGCCTATATTAATAGAAAATAGATCTACCATGGTATCGTAAAAATAATGTAATTATGAAGATGATTCAATTAAAATAGACACACATCAAGTAATTTTAATTGAGACTTTAATACAATCTTGAAGTACTTTCATTGTCATCTCCACAACTTTCATGATTCCTTGATGCCAAATTACCAATTTTAATGTCTTACATTAGTCTTGCACCAATGCATGAATCATAATTATTATTGTCCCTACAATATTCATGATACATTGATGCCAAATTAATAATTTCAATGCCTAATAATAATCTTGCAAAAAAAAGCAAGAGCATGTAATAGTTAGTTGATTTTCTACACCAGAGGTTGCTCCAATTAGTATACCTCAAGGCATTTTGACATTTAATATGTTATTTGCACCATTGGTTGTTTGTTATGCCAAGGTGTCATCTCATTGTAACTTTTTTCTTCATATTAATATAATTACTTTTTTACAAATAAAAAATAAATCTTGCAAAAAAATATAAATTGTAGTTTTGTATTTATAAAATTACATTTATGTAATTTTATATGAGTAAAAACATTATTAATATAATATTATATTTATAAAAGGACATAATAATCATTTTGCTATAGGGGCCTTGGCTAGTCATAGCTTGCAAAAGGTTGTTCCTAAGAGCCTTGTGGAGGGGAACCCTAACTACAACTCTTGCATTAATTTGGAGGAGAAAATCAACACCCTATACAAGCCTATTAACATGCAAAATGACATCCTCAAGTGGCAACTTTCCTTGTGGCATGTGGAAAAAAGGAAAATTCATAGGCTAGAGGCCTTCACCTAGCCTAAGGTTTCATATTGGTAAAATGAGGAGATTGAGGGAGATGTGTGGGAGTATATGAAAAATATTGTAGATAACTTTGAGAAATAGGAACACTTAAAAAGGGAGGTGGATTCCCTTAAAATGAACCAAAAAAATATAATGAGTAACATGAAGGAAATAATAATCTTTAGCAAAGAAATGGTCAAGAATACTACTACCACCCTACATGTGTTCTAGTTCAAGCTAAAAACTAGGTGGATGGGACCAACATTTCCCAGGCCAATATTTCCCAACCTAGACTTACTAATAGAACTCAAGCCAAAAAGTATGTGGTGAAGGATAATCTAGTTGCTCAAACTGAAGATGCTCTTATCAAAGATGTTGGACAAAGTGAAAAGCCTACGGAGGTTTCTTTCAAGGAGAAGTTGGAATTCTTGAACTGTAAGTGGCAATCCATTAGTGGCCTTGAGTTGTTGGTTGATATGTAGCTAGTTTATGTTGGTTTTTTGTTATTTTTTATACTTTCTATTAGTTCGTATTGTTTATGTTTTCTATGTTTTTTAGTTTTTCTTCAATCTCACTCCTAGTGATACTCATTATTCTTTCTCACTCAACACAAGTTGTGTAATGGGTTTGGGACCTTTTCCATGTTTTTATCTTAATCAAAACTATAATATGATTTTTACTATAATATGAGGTAAAAATACAAAGTTGTGTCACACTTTTGACCAACTTATTAACACAAGTGAATTTAAGTATTTCTAACTAAAAATAAATTTTGGTCCAACATATGATCTAGCTAGATTCATTATAGCTAAGTTAGATATGGTCATAGCCTTTCCAACTAAAAGTGTTCACTAAATGCATATGTAGCACCACTGTAAGGCCAATTTACCAAATAAATAAAATTATTTAAAAAACTTGATGTTTCAACAACTCCTACTCATGTAAATAACATTTAAAAAAGATATAAAAATGTCCTTTTGTAGATTTATAAGTTTAGTTTTCAAATATATACATATATAACCTACTCGTTAGATGGGGGTAGGTCCCAAATTTAATTTAATTAAATCACTATTCTTATTTAGATTAATGGCCTTTTCTAGATTTACTTTCCCTAAAACCATCGACCCCTTCATTTTCTCTTTCATTTACCTTGTCAACATTTTACTTTCCATGTGTTTAGGTAAGCCATTTATCTTGCTTACGTCTCAACCATGTTAAATAGGTGCAAGAAAACTGAGAGGGGGGGTGAATCAGTTGTCACACAATTCAAACTTAAAACTCAACACTCATTAATTCCACAACCACACTATTTTGTTATTAAGTAAGAGCATGAAACACAAATAACATAAAGTAAATCAACACAATGAACACCAAATTTTTACATGGAAAATCGAATGAAGGAAAATCCACGGTGAGGGTTAACTCAATATAAAAGATCATAAACTAAATAAAAAGGTTCACTGCCCAAAAGAGGACTCACTATCCAAGTACAAAGGCTCACTGCCTATAGAAAGGACTCACTATCCACAGAAAGGAATCACTGTCCAATAGGGAGGCTCACTGCCTATAGATACAAAAGAGAACAAAAGATCCACCACAACAATTAATGCACATCTGCAAGATTGCAGAAACCTTTAGCTTACTACCTTCAACACACTGAAAAATTGCTATCACAACTCACTCTCTCTCACACACACACCCTTCTTCTCTTATGATTTGTGGCACACTTTTGTCACTTTACATCACACTGTCATAAAAATATTCACAATTCAACTTGCTTTTATACCATCCTCATCCTTAGAAACTTTCTTCAAGTTTAGCCACAAATACCTTATTTCATAAATTCAAAATAGGTTAGCAACTCAAAATTCCTGCGATGGAAAGGAATAAGAGTGGACCAATAAAAACATTTTTTAGATCAAAAATAATATCTTGAATCAATCACATGCTTCCTTAATTGAATTTTATTCTTCGAATGAAGTGTAAACACCAGGTCGGCCAAACCTAATGAAAAAACAAATGATCATTGATGTACATGCTTCCCAACAAGAAGATGAAACGCGGATGCCACGACATGATTCCTTATGCACGAGAATACACTTTAGAATCTTATAGATACATCTGTAGCAAAAAAACAAACTTCAATCACTGAAAACCTTTCACCAGTCCAACTGAACTGTATAAACTCACACTGAAATACTAAAACATGACTTCTGGATCACCAATCTTCAAACCTCTTTGCTAGAGCACAAAAAAGACCTTCACAAGACATATTCTAGATTTGGAAGATCTGAAACAAAACAAAGAAGAATTGTAGAGCAACAAAATTTCTCCCAATCCATAGAAGACCAACTCTACCAGAACAGTTCATATACCAATGAACATAACTTTCATGTACCATCAAACCAAAAGCTAAAACTTAGGAGGTATCATCACTAAATCACCATTATCAAACCTTCAGATCCACACAAGCATAGGATCAACACAAGAGAAATGAAAAGCACCTACCGGAGCACACTCTAAACACTTTCATCACTCTGACTTCTCTTCTGTATTTAATTTTCTCAAAAGCACTTAGAAACATATCAAACCAACACATCTGCAACACTAAAAAGATAGCTCCATGTACTTGCAACATCTCAGCAACATCTCAGCTATACATGTACAATCTGTAACATACTGAACTGTGTTGACATCAATGACAACACCACCAAAACTTGTTCAAACCTACAACAATCTCTCCCTTTGTCATTGATGGCAACACATGATGTGAAAAACCATCAAATACAAAAAATGAAAAAAGAATTACACACTATCTCGGGAGAACATCTTCTTTTCTTCTGTAACTATTTTTCACATGACTTTCTCTCCCCCTTTTACATCAATGGAAAAGATCAACAACGCTGATTACTCCCCCTTAGGAGTACACTCATACTGCAACAATGAAAACCTTTTCTACTCCCCCTATGGAGTAGATCCATTTATTAGTCCAAATAAATGAAGAATTTGTGAATTCTTTGGACTGATGCACCTTCATGTGCACCTAGGTAGGAGGGCCAATGACCCCCAACCTCTCCCTAAGATGCTCAAAAGTATCCTTCAGAAGAGCCTTATTAAATATGTCTACAATTTGTTCCTTTGTTGTCACTTACTCCAATTTAACTTCATTCTCCAACACTTTTTCTCTCAGGAAATGATACTTGATAGATATGTGTTTTGTTCTTGAATGCATAGTTGGGTTCTTTGAAATGTTTATTGCACTTGTGTCAACATAGAAAATAGAAATAGGCTCATCACATACTAGACCAATGTCCTTCAATGTCTGCTTCATCCATAAAACCTTTGTACAACAGGATGCTACAACAATATATTCTACCTCTGTTGTGGATAAAGAAACCAAGTTTTTCTTTTTTCTCAACCATGAATCTAATCTTCCACCAAGAAAGAAAGAATCACCACTAGTACTCTTCTGGTCATCTACACATCTGGCCCAATCAACATTTGTATAAGCACTCAAGGTGAAATTATCACTCTTAGGATACCATAGTCCATAATCTGGTGTACCTTTAAGATATCTAAATATCCTCTTTATAGTTGTGACATGTGCTTCTCTAGGATTTTCTTGGAATCTGGCAACTAAATATACTACATGCATAATGTCTGATCTGGAAGAAGTAAGGTACAACAGTCCACAAATCATAGATCTATATTTGCTCTGATCAGTCTTAGCAAATTCATCATCTTTCACATTATCACTTTCAATAATCTTTCTCAATCTTTTGTTAAAGCATCTGTATGATTTGCTAGTGGTAGAGTATCCAATAAAAATTCCTTCATCACATCCAACATCAAACTTTCCAAGATTTTCATCGTCTCTTTTAATATAGCATCTGCTTCCAAATACCTTGAAATACTTCATAGTAGGTATCTTACCAGTCCATAACTCAAAAGGTGTCTTAGTGTTGTTGTATCTGATCTAGACTCTATTAAGAACATAAACAATAGTATGTATCGCTTCTCTCCAATACACATTTGGTACATTTGTTTCTTTCATCATGGTTGTAGCAGCTTCCTGTACTGTCCAATTTTTCCTTTCAACTACTTCACTCTATTGAGGGGTTCTCAGAGCAGAAAATTGTCTTCTTATGCCATGTTCACAGAATGCATTAAATTCACCAAAAGTGAATTCTCCACCTCTATCAAATCTTAAACACTTGATTTTCAAATTTACTTCATTTTCCACTCTTGCTTTGATTACCTTAAACCTATCCAGAGGCTAAGTCTTTTCTCTAAGAAAAGCAACCCATGCCACTTGAGTATAATCATCAATAAGCAACATGAAATATTTATCACCATTCAAGCTTCCAGTTCTAGTCAGACCATAGAGATCAGTGTCAGCTAACTCCAACATTCTAGTAGTAGAATGCTCTTTTCCCTTAAAGTTGAATCTTGTATGTTTCCCTAATTGACAACTTTTGTAGATAGCATTAGCAAGTCTTGTGATTCTAGGAAATCCTCAAAAAATCTCATTTGCACTTATCTTGACTAGGTTATCAAAATTCACACGTCCCATTCTTTGGTGCCATAACCAAATTTCATTGATTTGAGATACAAGACAATAACCATCAAATCCCTTCAACTGGTAGACGTTTCCATGAGTTCTTCTTCCAAAAGCAATCATATCTCCATTTCCAGATCCTTTTCTAATTTCACAGCTATTGTTCTGAAACACAATTTTGAAACCATTGCTACACATATAACCAACACTTAAAAGGTTATGCCTCAAACCCTTCACATAATATACATCATCGGTATTGTGGACTCCATCAAAACTAATTGAACCTTTCCCACAGATCTTAGCTCTTGAATCATCACTAAACATAACTAAACCAACATCATATTTCTCAAGTTTAGTGAACTTACTCTTATCTCCGATCATGTGATTTGAACATCCACTATCAATTACCCAGTAGTCTTCATCCAATCTTGCATGAAAAGTGGTAACCAAAGTACCTTCCATCCTATTTCTCTTATTCTCCATAGCCTTCATGCTTACACATTTTCTAGGGTTAGTGGATATAGATTTACTTTTCAAAGCTAAGAATAAACATTCACTATCATCAACCTCATTCTCAGATTCAACATCAAAAATTCCTGCTTCTACTTTAACATAGTACAACTTCTTATATTTCTTATCCTTCCTATCCTTATCTTTATAATCCTTGTTCTTCTTATGTGTATCTCTATTCAGACATCTTGAAGCATAATGACCAATATTACCACAACTAAAACATTTAAAGGGAAAGATACCTTTATACTTTTCAATACCTTTCTTCAACTTCCTGGTGAAATTTTCTTCCAACTCATCAACACCATCACTATCTGCTTCCTCTTTAAACTTCAATGCTTTAAATGACGTTTTTGTCTTTTCTTATATCTTGTCTTTTTTCTAGAACTTTCTCAACTCAAATGCTTGCAAGGTGCCAAACAACTATTCCAAAATGTAATTCTTAGGATTATATACTTCTTCAATAAATGAGATCTTATCATTGTAGCACTTTGGTAGGGTTATCAATATCTTCTCAATTATATCTTCATCTGATAGTTTTCCTCCTTGATTTCTAACTTCATTTGCAGTCAGTTCAACTCTCCGAAAGAAACTTGTAAATTATTCACCTTCTTCCATCTTCAGATTCACAAATCTGCACTTTGCCACCAGCTTCTTTGTCAATTTCACTCTTTCATTTCCTTCATACATATCTTCCAACTTCTTCTAGACTTCATATGCAGTTTCCAAAGAAGAAACCTTCGCTCGCTCATTTTTTAGATAAACCACTGCAAATAGCATACTTCACCTTCTCATTTTCTTCATAAACAGATATCTCATCCACAGTAGTAAGACCACCAAATGGGTATGTACACTTTTCCTCAACAACCTTCTAGGTCTTGAAACCAAAGGAGATAATATATCCTTTCATCTATCCCTTCCAATCATCATAGTCAGTTCTATCGAACATAGGGATTGCCAACTTATGCACCATCAAATCTTCCTTAAGTGGTTAAGCTCAACAACAAGGAACCAAGGCTCTGATACCAATTGTTAAACAAGCGCAAGACAATTGAGAGGGCGGATGAATCAGTTGTCACACAATTCAAACTTAAAACTCAACACTCATTAATTCCATAACCACACCGTTTTGTTATTAAGTAAGAGCATGAAACACAAATAACATAAATTAAATCAACATAATGAACACCAAATTTTTTATGTGGAAAACCCAATGAGGGAAAAACCACGGTGAGGGTTAACTCACAATATAAAAGATTATAAAATAAATACAAAGGCTCACTGCCCAAAAGAGAACTCACTATCCAAGTACAAAGGATCACTGCCTACAGATACAAAAGAGAATAAAAGATCCACCACAACAATTAATGTACATCCACATGATTGTAGAAACCTTTAGTTCACTACCTTCAACACACTGAAAAACTGCTATCACAACTCACTCACACACACACTTCTATTCTTATGATTTGTGGCACACTTTCATCACTTTGCATCACATTTTCATACAACTCTTCACAATTCAACTTGGTTTTATACCATCCTCATTCTTAGAAACTTTCTTTAAGGTTGGCCGCAAATGCCTTATTTCATAAATTCAAAATAGGTCGGCAATTCAAAATTCCTATGGTGGAAAGGAATAAGAGTGGACCAATAAAAACATTTTTTTAAATTAAAAATAATATCTTGAATCAATCACATGCTTCCTTAATTAAATTTTATTCTTCAAATGAAATGTAAACACTAGGTCGGCCAAACCTAATAAAAACACAAATGATCATTGATGTACACACTTCCCAACAAGAAGATGACACACAAATGCCACAACACGCTTCCTTATGCACAAGAATACACTTCATCATCTTCCAAATATTTCCACAACAAAACAAAAAAAATCAATCACTGAACACCTTTCACTAGTCTAACCAGACTGTATAAACTCACACTAAAATACTAAAACATGACTTCTAGATCACCAATCTTCAAACCTCTTTGCTAGAGTACAGAAAAGACCTTCACAAGACATATTCTAGATTTACAAGATCTTAAACAAAACATAGAAGAACTGTAGAGCAACAATATTTATCCCAGTCCATAAAAGACTAGCTCTACCAGAACAGTTCATATACCGGTGAACATAACTTTCATGTACCATCAAACCAGAAGCTAAAACTTAGGAGGTATCATCACCAAATCACCATTATCAAACCTTTGGATCCACACACGCATATGATTAACACATGAGAAATGTAGAGCACATACTAGAGCACACTTTGAACACTTTCATCACTCTGACTTCTCTTCTTTATTTAATTTTCTCAAAAGCACTTGGAAACATATCAAACCAACACACCTGCAACACTAAAAAGATAGCTCTATGTACTCACAACATCTCAGTAGTATCTCAACTATACAAGCACAATCTTCAACATACTCAATTGTGTTAACATCAATGACAACATTAACAACAACACCACCAAAACTTGCTCAAACCTGCAACAAATTGACGTTCGCACCTTTGCTTGAGGGTGCACTACTCTGACATACCACTCTGGCATTAGTCACATTGCTCATCCATCAATGAATTGTTTGAGGTGGCATTTCCGTTTGGAGAGGATATTTCAGGCAGTTGTCAAATTGATATGCCATTGATGAATTATTTGAAATGACTTCATGAGGTGGAATTTTTATGTGACTCGCCATTTCCATTATGTCTTGAGAAAACGTGTTTTTCATTGTGAGTTGTTTTACCAGGTCATTAAAATTTTTGTTTTGTCTTTATCTACATTCCCCTTGGTATTTTATAATTTATTCAATGATGTTTCATTCAGATTGTAGAAGGGATGATGAAGCAAGTCCTATCGATATTTATCTCTCCCCTCAATAACTTTTTAAAGTATGCTTCCTTCCTATTTTTGGGATTTTGAAGGGACTTGAAATAACTCTTTCCAAGATGATGTAGTCTCTTGGATGATGTAATCCCTCTGCTTTCTATTTTCGATAAATCAAAAGGACTTGAAAATACTCCCTTTGATGTCCAGATGTCCTTTCAACATAGGTTCTTGTCACTAAAATGTACATATTTCCCATCTTCTTAGTTAATATGCCTTAAAATATGTGGCATTGTCCCTTGTTTACTGCAATGTGTGTAGGTGGTGGCCACACTGTCATTAAGTCATGTGCATTTAATTCACCTCGCCACCTGTCCTACCAGTTTTTGTGTCGGATTATGACATGTTCCTCTTCACACAAGCCTTACTTCCTTGGAATGTTAATGGTAATTACTTACCCACTATTCCCATATGTCTTGGCTTGTCGAGGAATAATTAGTTTTTAACTTACTCATGTGTTCCTATACTCAATTTCATTACAGTGGATTTGGCTTCTTCTCATATGATTTCACACATTAGAGGTTAAATAAGCCTGCATTAGATGGGAAGTTGAATCAATAGTTTAGAGTTTACATCTTCCTTGGAGACACCTATTTTGTTAACCAGTGACCATAGCCAATTGGATTTTCTAGGCTGCATTATTGATCAATGTTTGAAACTTGTGTTAGTTGAAAGAGGGTTATTGACCATGAAGGTAGTTCGATTCATTCTAGGGAAGAAATTTATGGTTTCTAAGGAGCACCACCAGCTTAATACAAATATAACAACCTACTTTGTGGCATCACTCCTTGATCTAAGATTTCCCAAGGAGGTCATTTTCCAATTGACCCACAAATTATTTTTTCCTTATTTGCTTGGAGAGTTGGACATTGTTCTGAATGCTGCTCAACTTGAGGCTGGAATCCTCCATCCCGGGATCTCCATTTTCTAGTTGGGTTTCCATGTTATTACTCTTTTTTGTTAGATATCAAGGACATGGAGCTCCTAGTTCATCATGGTTGCACCTTGATTACATATCAATTCCTTCGCAAGTTGTACCAATTGGAGCTCATTGATGATTTCGGCTGGCTTGACAAGTTTGATATTTTTGAAGAATGATTGAAGACATGCTTTCATATTTTGACACGATCCCAAATAAGATATTCCAAGGATATTTTAAAGGTTTGGGATCATTTTAGGCTAAAAAAGGTTATAATGGGAATAATGTAGGATTACAATTTTGAAATTGTTGCAACATTTGTTATAATGGAAGAATCTTTTGTACATATCTCTCTTGTTCAATATTTTGAGGAGGTTGTTAGTAGACAGAACCCTATTTTCGGAATAAGATAATATGTTGAAAAGGATGTTTCCTTAAAATTGATACTCTTATGAATATATGAATATGTTATTAGTATATTTTCTGCTTTAAGGTTAAATTCATCTTGCACTATTGATTGCTTGATTTGACTCTTGGTTTAAATTGTTATCTAATCTTGAAATTTTAAGGTGTTTAGCATGGTTTAGTGCAACATTTTTGGGCCCTTTAAGTTTATAAGGCTACCTTAGCTGTATAGGGTTTGTTAGGCCCTTTGGTTTGCTAGAATTTTGTCACTTGAATATGGATTTATTTTTGCACAAGTTATTGTCCTTCTTATATCTGTATCTAATTGCTTCCTTTTTTTTAGTACATTCATCTTCCATATTGGGGATGTTCCACCTACACTTATTTATTTTAACCTTGACCATCGCATAGGTGCAATAATATTTTCTTTTATTTGTTCTTCACTTATAATCATGCCTCTCACCTTGAGAGTGATCATTGTTGCAAGTATGAGCAAGGTTGGTGGTGTTGTCATTAATATTGTCATTGATGTCAGCATAGTTCAGTATGTTTCATAATGTACATGTATAGTTGAGATGCTTATGAGATGTTATGAGTACATGGAGCTATCTTTATGGTGTTGCAGATGTGTTGGTTTGATGATTTTCCAAGTGCTTTTGAGAAAATTAATAAAGAAGAGAAGTCAAAGTGGTGGATGTGTTCAGAGTGTGCTCCAGTATGTGCTATGTGGCGTTTCTCCTATGTTGATCCTATGCTTGTGTGGATCTGAAGGTTTTCTAATGGTGATCTTGTGGTGATATTTCCTGAGTTCTAGCTTCTAGTGTGATGGTATGTGAAATTTACGTTCACCGATGTGTGAACTGTTCTAGCAGAGCTCATCTTTTGTGGATTGGGAGAAATGTTTCCACTCCATAGTCCGTTGTTGTTCCATTTTAGATCTTGTGGATCTGGAATATGTCTTATAGTGGTTTTCTCTTTGTTCTGGAAAAGATGTGTGCGGTTTGGTGATCTGGAAGTCATGTTTCTGAGCTTTTGTATGTGTTCACACAATCTAGATGGATTGATGGAAGAAGTTTGGTGTTCGAAGATTGATGCACTTGTTGCGAATGTATCTAAAGGAATCTAACATATGTTCTCATGCATAATGAAGTGTTTTGTGTCATCCACATGTCATCTTCTTGTTTGGAAGTGTGTACATCAATGTTCATTTGTGTTTTCATTAGGTTTGGCTAACCTAGTGTTTACACTTCATTTGAAGAATTGAAATTTAATTAAGGAAGTGTGTGGATGATCCGAGACATTATTTTTGGTCTTGGTTAAATATTTTATTGGTCCACTCTCATTCATTTCTTCCACGGGAATGTTGAGTTGTTGGCCTAATTTGAATTTATGAAATGAAGTATATGTGGTTGACCTTGGAGAAATTTTATAAGGTTGAAGATGGCATAAATGCAAGTTGAATTGTGAATAATTAAGGTGTGATGCAAAGTGACAAAGTAAGCCACATATCATAAGAGAAAAAGTGTGTGTGAGTGAGTTGAGGCAGTAGTAATTCATTGTGTTAGATTCCTTAAGGTGGTGAGTTGAAGGTTTCTACAATCTTCTGATCAAGGCTATGAATGTGTGTTAATTGATGTGGTGGATCTTTTTTTCTCTTTTGTATGTATAGGTAGTAAGCCTCCATGTTGGACAATGAGTCCTTTCTGTAGGTAGTGATCCTTTGTATTTGTATAGTGAGTCCTCTTCTAGGAAGTAGTCCTTGGAAGTGAGCCTCTATATTTGATTTTATAATCTCTTTATATTGTGAGTTAATCCTCACCTTGGTTTTTCCCTCATTAGGTTTTCCATGTAAAAATCTGGTGTTCATTGTGTTGATTTTACTTTCTATTATTTATGTTTCATGTTCATACTTAATAATAGAATAGTGTGGTTGTGGAATTAATAAGTGTTGAAGTTTTGAATTTGAATTTGTGTGACAACTAATTCAACCCCCTCTCATTTTTCTTGTTCCTTTTTAACAATTGGTATAAGAGCTTCCGACTTCTTTAACATAATACATCTTCTTGTATTTCTCATCCTTTCTATCCTTATCTTTATAATCCTTGTTCTTCTTATGTACAACTCTATTCAAATATCTTGAAGCATAATGACCAATATTACCACAACTGAAACATTTAAAGGGAAACATACCTTTATACTTTTTGGTACCTTTCTTCAACTTCTTGGTGAAGTTCGCTTCCAACTCATCAGAACCATCACTCTTCGAATCATCTTCAATCTTCATTGCCTTAAATGTTGTCTCCATCTTTTCTTCTTTCTTGAACTTTCTAATCTCAAATGCTTGCAAGGTGTCACACAACTGTTCTTTAGTATACTTCATAGGATCATACATCTCTTCAATAACTGAGATCTTATAACTATAGCAATCTAGTAGGGTGATTAGGATCTTCTCAATAATATATGCATTGGTCACCTTTCCCCCTTGATTCTTAACTTCATTTGTTGTCATCTCAACCCTCTGTAAATAGCTTGTAAACTCTTCACCTTCTTCCATTTTCAAATTCTCAAGCTTGCACTTTGTCGGTAGCTTCTTTATCAATTTTACTCTTTCATTTCCTTCATACAATTCTTCCAACTTCTTCCAGACATCATAAGCAGTATCTAAAGAAAGAACCTTAGTTCACCTAGTTTTAGATAAAGCATTGTAAATAGCATATCTCGCTTTTTCATTCTCCTCATAAGTAGAAACCTCATCTGTAGTAGTAGGACCATTCACCGAAGCAGTATACTTCGTCTCAATAGCCTTACAGGTCTTGTAACCAAGAGAAACAATATATCATCTCATTTGCACTTTCCAATCATTGTAATCAGATCCATCAAACATAGGGATCTTTGTGGTCTGACTAGAAAAGGAAGCTTGAATGGTGACAAGTATTTCATGCTCTTTATTGATTATTTTTCTCAAATGACTTGGGTTTCTTTTCTTAGGGAAAAGAAACATGCTCTGAATAGGTTTAAAGTGTTCAAAGCAAGAGTGGAGAATGAAGTAAATTTGAAAATCAAATGTTTGAGTCCAGCTTAGAGGTAACAACACAAAGACTCCTTTTGAGTTATGGACTGGTAAGACTCCTATTATGAAGTACTTCAAAGGTATTTGGAAGCAAATGTTACATTAAAAGAGATGATGAAAATCTTGGAAAGTTTGATGCTAGATGTGATGAAGGAATTTTTCTTGGATACTCTACTATCAGCAAAGCATATAGATGTTTCAACAAGAGATTGAGGAAGATTTTTGAAAGTGCTAATGTGAAAGTTGATGAAGACATACGCAGACCTATAGAGATAAGTGAAGTTGAACCTGATGACCCTATTTGTGGACAAGTACCTAAGGAGAATAAGGAGAAGGAATAAGAAGAGAAGGGAGAACAAATTGAAGAAGAAGAAGACAATGAACTGAAACCTGTTGTTAAGACTCCTAAGTATGTGTAGAAGAATCATCCAGAGGAATAGATAATTGGAGATAAGAGTGAAGGTGTGAAGACAAGAATTAAAGTGGTAGTTGAGGTAAATTTGTGTTTACTCTCTAAAATTGGACCTAAGTCTGTAAGTGAAGCATGTGAAGATGAGAGTTGGATGAAAGCTATAAAAGAAGAGTTACAACAAATAGAAAAGAATCAGACATGGGAATTAATCCCTAGACCCGTGAATAAGAATATAATTGGTTCAAAATGGGTGTTTTGGAATAAACTAAATAAAAATGGAGAAGTTGTAAGGAATAAGGAAAGACTTGTATGCAAGGAATATTCACAAGTTGAAGGCATAGATTTTGAAGAAAGATTTGCCCCTGTAGCTAGAATGGAAGCTATTAGAATGTTTTTGGTATTTTTTTTCCACAAGGATTTCAAAGTGTATTAGATGGATGTGAAGTCATCATTTTTGAATGGTGCATTGGAGGAAGAAGTGTACATGGAACAACTTGAAGGATTTCAGTTATCTAATAAATAGGATATGGTTTGTAAGTTGAAGAAGGCATCGTATGGACTAAAGCAAGCTCCCAGAGCTTGGTATGCAAGACTAGATAGATACTTGACAAAGAAAGGATTCAACAAAGAACCTGCTAATAACAATCTCTACTTCAAAGTGCAAGGTAACAAAATGTTGATAGTAGTTGTATATGTTGATGATATCATCTTTGGTGGAAATGAAGGCATGTGTAAAATATTTGTTAGAGAAATGAAAAAATAATTTGAGATGTCCATGATTGGTGAGTTGAATTTCTTTCTAGGTCTTCAAGTGAATCAAATTGATAAAGTGATATTTATTTCACAATCTAAGTATGTAAAAGAGTTGTTGAAGAAGTTTGGTATGGATGACTCCAAACTGGTTAGCACTCCTATGATAACCAAATGTAAGCTGAGAAAAGATGACGAATCTGCTAAAATTGATAAGAGGAAATACAGATCTATGATTGGTGGACTGTTGTATCTTACTGTTATCAGATTGTATATTATGCATGCAATATGTCTAGTTGCCAAATTTTAAGCAAATCCTAAAGAGGCACATGTTATAGCTATAAAGAGGATATTTAGATATCTTAAAGGTACATAGGGTTATGGATTATGGTATCTTAAGGTTGTTTATTTCATCTTGAGTGCTTATACCAATGTAGATTGGGTTGGTCGTGTGGATGAACATAAGAGTACCAGTGGAGGTGCTTTCTTTCTTAGAGGGAGATTAGTTTCTTGGTTGAGTAAGAAACAAGAATCAGTTTCTTTATCCACTATAGAAGCATAATATATTGTTGCAGCATCCTACTGCACACAAGTTTTGTGGATGAAGTAGACTCTAAAAGACATTGGAGTAATATGTGATGATCCTATTCCTATTTTCTATGACAACACAAACACTATAAAAATTTCAAAGAATCTGATTATGCATTCAAGAACAAAACACATATCTATCAAATATCATTTCTTGAGAGAAAACGTGTTGGAGAATGAAGTCAGATTGGAGTA
>VDFB02047230.1:267245813-267300262 GCA_007258455.2 Sequoia sempervirens
ATTTATCATTTGGATTCTAGAAATTATTAGAATACATCTAAAGTTCCCTATTCTTCACAAGAAACATTTGAAGTTCTTTCTAGTTTGGTCAAAAACAATAAAGGAGGAGGTGATGTTGGCTCATAAGTTTGTAATTTTTCATCAAATAATATATCCCACCTATAAATTACTACTGTGGTGTTTAGAATAAGAAGATGATATCCCTTCACATCTTCATAGTAACTAAAAATGATACAAGGTAGACCTTTCCTTTTTATCACTTTGTGTATATCATTAGGGATATACATGCAAGCATTACATCCAAAAATTTACATATTTGAAGTGATTAGGCTTAACAACAAAACATTTATCTTGATGAGTAAAATCTTGCACTATTGAGTGGGGAGTATGATTTTGAATATAATTTGTACACTTAATTTAGTCCAGTTAAAATTAAGGCAAGTCTCTTGAATGTACCATGTCATTTTCAGTTTTCTTGAGTGTGGTTTTCATGGTCAACTACACCATTTTATTGAGGGATGAAGGGTATAATATGTAAATTTTGTATGATTTCCTATTCATAGAAGGTAACCATCTAATTAATGACAAATTCTTGTTCATTATCCATTCTAAATCATTGAATCTCTCTGATAGTTTTCCAAAGGGATTTGAAATTATTTAAGCTCTCAAAATATTCACTTTTATTTTGAAAAAGTAAACCCAAGTTTCATGAGAGAAATCATCAATAAATGACAGAAAATATTTATGTTAGTGAAAATAATAATTTGGGAAGGACATAAGATCACTATATAGCAATTGTAGTTTTTCCCTTTCCTATTTAAATTTAGCTTTGGAAAATGGATATATATGTTGTTTGTCAAGTACACAACCTGAACGAATGACATATGTGAAAGAAATTTTCTACAATCTAATGACCATGTTATGCTTACTAAGATCTTATAGTGAGTGAGATGAACAAAGTGCTCATGCCAAATTTTAATCAAGGAATTTGGATATGATATTATAACATGTGAATGTTGGCTTAACACAAATTTATCGGATTTATACATACTTTCATGGTGATCAACCTTGTCAATAGCTAGAACAAAAAACTAGTCTTTGATATTACATATTACAACATTTGTAGGTGTAAATGATTTTTCCTTCACCTAAGTGTGTGATATAATATATAGATTTAAGATTTATAGACAAGTATTAAACATGGATAGATTTGTTGAAAACACCATTCTTCATCTAAATACACCCTTCTTCATTGATAGTGAGATGACTAGAGTTTCCCACAAAAAAATCAATTGTGTGGCTTTTGTCAAGACTATTAAATAGTGAACCATCATGTGCCATGTGGTGGGAGGCTCCTAAATCCATAACCAATTTAGAGATAGGGGTAAGTGCATGGAAATTGTGGACAAAATGGGATCAAAAGTGAACAACTTTTTTTCTAAAATTAACTAAACCTAAACATGAGCAAGTAATTTAAGATGTGTACACTCAACTTTTATAAATTTGATAAGAACAAGAATGTAATACATTGAATTTAATTTCTCAATTATCAAAGTTCTTAAAAATTGTTGGGTTAGGTATTTTTAATATTTGGTTGGCAAAACATAGCTACTTGAGTGAGTACTACAATTTGTATTTTTTTTATTATTACTACAATTTGTATATTTTTTAATTATTTTTTTGAAGGGTATGAATCTTGCAAACTACATCATTGAGTGTGAATATCACATAACTTGCACAAAAATAATTGAAAAAGTATTTTTTTAATGTGTGTATAATGGAGTGTAGAATAAATCCTATGTAATTTAAATAAAAATAAAAATAGGCACATCTCTCTATATATAATACAAAAAAAAAAAAGTTATAAAAAGTTAAATAGACACATCACAAGTTATAAGGAAGTGTAGAATAAATCTTATATAATTGAAAAAGTAATTTTTTTTATTATTTGAATGGTTCAAATCATTTATTGAATTTTTATGCTTGAATTTATCGAGCCCATATGTTCAACTTGCTTTGCTAAAATGATCAATCAAGAAAAAATTACTATTCCATTAGAATAAAGATGTGACATTCATTTTGTATTCTCTGATATTTTTTTGTCATTATAATTATTTTTGAATCCACATTACAATATTCACTAGACGAACAATTAATTTATTCAATTATTATATTATTTATAAAAATACATCTGATGTGAAAACTTAAGCGAAATATTAGATATTTAATAATTAAATTGACTGATGAAGATTGGAAACTATTGGCATACCATTTAATCTATGCGTCCAATTGCTAGTATTAGGTATATCAGTGAGGTCATTAAAAAAAAAAAAAAAGGTACTGTTAGAAGAGAGAAAAGGAGGTACCTCAAATTGGTATATTTTAGTGCATGCGCAAGTCTCCAACTGTCGTTTCGTGATCAGAATTTACATGGCCGCCTGTTGGAAAGCAGAACAATTGCTGTGGTGGCTGTCAACTTAGATTTTGATTCCCTTACCAATACAGAATTTAAAAACTCTGTGATAAAGTGGAAGATTAATTTTTGTTTTGTTTTTATCATCTCTACAGAGGCTGTTGAATATTCTTATCTAATTTAAAAACCTTGCTTTGCTTTGGTTGCTTTTGTTGTAAGATTTTATAGTTTGAATACTTTTCTGAGATTCTTTTCCTTCTTAAATTCCCAAAAGGAAAAAGTTTTAGAAATGTTGAAAAATTAGAGCATTATCTCAGAATCTGGACTCTTTTCCTTCCAGGATGACTGGTGTCCTTAAATGCTTAGTTGCAGTGAGTCCTAATATACATGTTTCCATAGATCTTGAACTAGCAACTTGCCCTTGTAAAGCGTAGAATCATAAGACATCAAACTGCTCTCTATTATAGATAAGACATCCCCTGCAGCTTATATTTGATAACTCTTTTGGTCGTGCAACTGAGTAAATATGACATAATAATGCATTGCTGAAGTAGGCTGCTTCGATAATAAGCTGTCCAGCAGGCACGATACTTGCTTAAAGCCTTTGAAATAGGGTTGCAAGTTAAGTGGACTTGGGAAAATGGGTGACCAACCTGCTTGGAAATACTGGTTATTGGGTTTGAGTCTATAATTGCACTTGATCTGCGAAATATTCTTTTGATAATGATGCACTGTTGAAACATTAAGTGCTTAATTTGTTTTTTATAAGATCCCAAGCACAGACTCAATCATATGACAGGCATTCGATGTTCTTGTAGATAGGCTATACCCAGGTGCTAAATGTACATCCTATTTCTGTTTTCAATAGTTTTAGCTGCATGTTTTAAGAAATTTATAATATCTATTAAGTGATTTATTATATTAATCTTCTTTTCAACCAGAGTTGCTCAGCAGATACAAATATCGTTACTAATTTTGATCCTGTATTGGAACTTTGAACCTGAGCTCTAAGTTTTACCAAACAAAATTCAAATTTGATCTCTTAGATGCTCACTTGGTATCGGAACAGAAGTTATTTTGAGGTTGGTAATCTGCTTTCATGAATGTAATATAATGCTATAAAGCAAAATTAATAACTCCAAACTATTTTTTTATTTATTATCCTGTGAAATGAACAATAGTCAACCTTTTCCTATTTGATGAAATTTTGAAAAGATTTTTGCGGAAATCTACTAAAAAGTGTAACTTGATTCGGTCTGCATGCTTGTCACACTTAATTGACTCTAAAGATAATTTCAGCAGTTATTATGGTTCTCTTCTTTTTGCAGAGTTTTGAAGTATACAGTAAGTATATTCAGATGAGTAAAGATTTAAGTTTGTTTAGAAGTCATGAATGCAAAGTTGCATGGAAAACCAACCCTTTTTTTCTCTTCTATCTGGTTTTCTCTTCTATCTGTACAGATGGGAATGGGAAGTACAATGGAAACACTATGTGAACAGGCCTATGGGGCAAAGCAATACCATCAGCTCGGGACTCATGTGCAGAGAGCATTTTTTGCTCTTTTTTGTGTGAGCCTACCGCTTTCTGTGGTGTGGGCATACATGGGAAAAATTCTAATTGCATTTGGGCAGGGCCCTTTCATATCCTATGAAGCAGGGAAATATGCCACATGGATGATTCCCAGTCTGTTTGGTTATGCAGCTCTTCAACCCCTTGTAAAATTCCTCCAGTCACAAAGCATTGTCTTTCCCATGATGCTATGCTCTGCAATTACTTTGTGTTTCCATGTTCCCATTTGCTGGGCTCTGGTATTTAAAAGTGGATTAGGAAATAAAGGGGCTGCCATGGCAAACTGCATTTCCTACTGGGTTAACTTGACATTTCTTTTACTATATATTAAAATTTCACCTGAATGCAAGAGGACATGGATATCCTTTACAAGGGAGGCTTTGCATGATATCAAACATTTTCTCAAGCTTGCCATTCCATCTTCATTCATGATCTGGTATACTACTTTAATCTCTTAGCTGCAAAATTTGGTCCAATTATCTACCTACTACTTCATAGCATTTTTGTGGTTAATACTCTTCCTTTTATCCCTTTCCAATATCTAAATTTCATAGCACATGATGAGCATTTTATCAAATAGACCAGATCCATTTTTGTTCATCAAACTATACCACAAGTTGTTAATGATGTATGGTAGATTATATTATAATGTTTTTTTAAACTTATTTTGTTAGTTCATAATTCTATGGGTGTCGACAGCTTGGAGTGGTGGTCCTTTCAAATACTTATTCTCTTGTCAGGTCTGTTGCCCAATCCAAAAATTGAGACATCAGTTCTTCTTTCAGTCTGGTATGTATGTCTAATGTGAGAATTTTAATCATGAAGTGTGATATAAGAAGTTTAAATGAATATTAATTTGGGTACTTTACTGCATCTGCTTCATTTTTATCTGAGCTAGTTTGATATTTTGCAGCCTTCTAGTAAATTAAGTGCTGCTGTAAGGTAAGTAAATTTTACAGCTACCTAGTAAATTTCTACCATTTCTGTTAGTCATTTAACCTATTCAAGTTAAAAAAAAAAGGATATTAGATCATCAAAGATTTAATCCAAATCATTTTCAATCAAAAATTTTCATAATGTTTGCATTGTAGTACACGAGTTTCAAATGAACTAGGAGCTGGACGCTCACGTGCTGCCTGCTTAGCAGTGTATATAGTGATCTTTATAGCAATCACGGAGGCAGTCATGATAGTATGTCTTTTATTCTCAATGCAAAATGTTTGGGGCTATGCTTACATCAATGAAAAGGAGATCATTGATTATGTTGCAAGCATGATCCCACAGCTAGCAGTCTCATCATTTTGGGATGGAATCCAATGCATTCTTTCAGGTTCAGATTGACCCTTTATAGTCATATTTTGAGCTACAAACATATTCATCTTGAAGTAATTATAGCATAACGACACTTTCTGTAGATGTAATGGTTGTTTGAAAATAATATTTCAGGCATTGCTAGAGGATGTGGGTGGTAAAAGTTGGGTGCTTATGTTAATCTTGGGAAATACTACATGGTTGGCATTCCTATAGCTGTCCTTTTGGGCTTTGTACTGCATGTTGGTGGCAGGGTCAGTTACCCTTTCTCCACTGATTTGATTTACAAAGCTCTGAAAGTTATGTTTTTAATGCTTGAGAAATAGATGAGAACTTTGGAAAAAGAAGTTTATCTTACCTGTTAGAGTAAGATTTTTGACAGATAAATGGTAATTCTGAAAATAGAGCTGTTATTGAAATTATAATTCTTATGTTCAACTGGCTAGACCATTCCCAGCAGCAGTCTGAGAATATAAGTTAGTTTCCCTGTCATAAGGCATGCTATGAAGCAGTCATATGTAAAGGTGGGACTGGTAATCTGTTCATTTCAAAATTGTTCATTGAGAATGGAATTCCAGAAACTAGAAATTGTTAAAGATACATTTCTTGGAATTAACTCAGTGTAGGCATAAAGCTAACTTCATATTATATCTCATTGTCTAGATTTCTTTGCTACATAGTTTTAGACTATGCTTCATCTGAATCCTAACTACTACGTAGATGTAAACTATTTTCCATCACAAGCTTGACTTGGTTGTATTTTAACATATAAAACCATAAAGCAATTGCCAAAGTAATCAACATGGAGGGGATTTGTTCAGAATTTTCCTAGTTCCTTTCCTCTTAGCAATAGTAGAGAAAGTACAAGACTCTCTATAGGCTGCAGGGAAAATGCTGGTGTTTACAAATAAAGGAACAGAATATTACTTTTTAACATTTTAATTTGTTGCTTATTCCAAATTTTCTTGGATATTTCAGGGACTCTCGCTCGGAATTATCTGTGGCCTTTTTGTACAAACAATTTTACTATTCCTAGTAACATGTACAGGCTGGGAACAAGAAGGAAGTAGCTCCAATGAGCCTGTCTATTCTAAAGAGTTGACCTAAAAATTGCAGCAATTGTTGGTTTGGTTGTATCCATCTCCCTCCCCTCCCCCATGGTGGTGTATAGGATTGAGATGGTATTATTTGAAATAAATGATATATGAGGCAGAAGAATGAATATAGATGACACATAGCAGCCTGTAATGAGTCTTATTTATATCAGACTAATTTCAAATTTCATTTGAGGTTGAAGTTTATCTACGTGATTTAACCATTTTGATTTGATGCACATAGCATTTAGACCAACAAATTGGTTTGCTAATCTACCATCTTCCTCCTTACAGTGTGTTGATTTGGCCATGAAATTGAATGGTTGCTTTGAATCTAGCTGAATATTATCCATGGATATTGTTTACTCACATGAACATTGGTTGTCTTATGGGTAGGCAAGAAATGCAAGAGACAGAGTATATTCATCATCATTACCCATAGTTACTTATGATATAATAAAGGTATGCACTTTTCATTCTGCTTTTAAGAGAAGGCTGATTTTGGGGAAATTCCTATTAAATTAAGAATGAAAAATTCTATGAGATAAAAGACATGGAAAAAGGCTTCTAAAGCAAAATGTTTTGATGTTTCTAAGCTGATCAAATAATAGGAAAATCAATTGCTGCACTGTCATAGAATACCCTTGTCATGAATGTTTGTCATCAAACAAGATGATAAAGATTATCAACCTTGATGCTAATAAGTTTTGTAACCAATTTTCAAACTCTTTAACGCACAAAGTGATTTTTGGCTGCCTTTCAGCTGTAACGGCAATGCCATTATTAAATGAAACACTTTCCTTAACTATTTTAATAAGCATGGGGCTGGAAAATGTAGTGTCAGTTTTGGAGATTGGTTACTTGCAACTTGCAAGTGAATAACAAGCACTTTGTTGGGTGATAAGAAAAACTGTGTCAGTTTGCTTCTTAAATTCTGATCAAATTCAAATTAATGTGCTGTTATGCATCATTATTTTCTTTATGGAACTTTTTGTAATGCCTCCGGTGGTTTTGTTTGTACTATTGTTGAATTTTGGTTTTATTTCACTACTTTTTTATGTCAATGATGTTTTGTATTACTATTAATGTGTTTATGATGAAATTTTGTATTACTATTAATGTGTTTCTGGATGAGATTTTGTAGACTAAGTTTTGATGTGGCCTGCACTCACTTTTATCTGTCATGGAAGTGTTTTGGCCCATCGACCTAATTTGAATTTGCATGTTGGAGGTGCATTGTTGACCTTGGAGAGGGTTTCAAGGTTGAGGATGGCATAAGTATAAGTTGAATTGTTGAAGAAGGCCAAGATAGATGTAATATAGATGAATGTGCAAAGTGTATGATGCGAGTGATGCAAAATAGAGTAGAGTAGAGCAGTGCAAACTTTCAAGTGTTGGATTACTGGATGCAGTGAGCAGAAGGTGTCAGCAATCATTCAAACAAAATGTTAAGGTGTTGGAGCTATTGTGGTGGAATCTTTGTTGCATTGAGGTCATGTTCTCTATGTAAAATTTCTTCTCTATCTTATTTTGTACTTCAGCAGTGAGCCTTGGCTATGAGCCTTTCTGGACAGTGTGTCCTATTCTCCTAGTGGGCCCTTGTAATTAGTTTTGCTATTACTTATATTGTGATCTAATCCTCACCATGGTTTTTCCATTTCTCTATTTTCACCATATATGATATAGATCTGTTTATTATATTTGATTCAGCGTTTTAGATTACTAGTGATTTCTACATCTTTATGTCTTCATGTTTATCATAGATGATTTCTAGTTTAAATGTTGATGATTTATGGATTCATCTAGATATTATTCCATGTTGGGTGTTTATTGCACTTACTTGGGCTATTCTTTAATGGTGTAGATACACCTAATAATTCACTTGAGTGTGCAAGTACAATTTTTTCCTCAATGATGATTGATTCAATGACAATGACATTGGGTAAAACATGTTTGACAACCTCCATCTAAGTCAATTGAGTTTAAGTTGAGTCTTGTAAATCCCTATGTTGCCTTAGTTTTAAGTTTGGCTATAAATGCTTAAAGTTTCGGGTATCCTTCAAATTTTTAAACATCTACCTTTGTTTGTCGGTCTTTTAGTCAGTTTGCAAACCTTATCAGCCACTGAGTAATTTTCACAACTCACCTTCTTCCCGACTTGGTCTTTCCTTTAGTCTTTTTCTCTAAGCGTCAGTCTTTAAATTGGTTTTTGAACCATTTCAACATTTGCTTGAGCTTTATAACCTTTCTATTTTGCAAAGTATTATTTCTTTCAAAAAGGTTATCACAAAGCAAGTGGTTTCGAGTTGTTTTCTTGAACTTCTATCAGGGCCAATGTTTCTTTCCTAACCATGTTTTATCCCAACTTAAAGGTGGCAACATCACTTAAGGTGGAAAATAAAGAAGGATTTGTCGGGGCGGGTTTTTGTTTATGAACCCTATCAGCCATTGGCCATACTCTCAAAAGCTATTCAAATATTTGACCTTGTTGAAGTGTACCAAGGTCACTTGATATTTTTACCAAGTGGCATGTGTGTCAGGCATTAAGAACTGTGAGTACTGAAGTAGATGAAATAAATGCTTGACCGTGTAAGACTAAGCCACCATTTTAAACATAATCATTATGCTTGGGAAAGTGTGATTCCAGAAGTTGAGAAGAACATACATACGAGTGACTTCCAAAAGAACGATTTGAAGCAGCAAAGGGTGATATTTTCTCAGGTAAGGGAGTTTTTCCTTGAGTTATCTTAGTAATTGGTTCTTACATTTTAACACAGTTGAATTTCCTAATACAATGAGATACAAGTACTTGGGTTATGAACATTTAGTTGGTCTCATAGTTCCTTGCTTGAAATTGGTGACACAAGGTTAGCGCATATCAATTTAGATGAGTTTTGGGAAAGAATTGGTAGGATAGATAGGAACCCAATCACTCAGAGGGTAATAGAGAGTGGCCTCCTAGAAGCTATCGCATTTCCTATAGTGGTACAATACACTAAATTAGTACTGGAATGCATAGCTCATTACAACCTAATGACAAGGGAGATTCACACAAAGGGAAATAATCTCCTGATAACTTTAGACAGAGCTACAATAAGTGAGTGTTTTAGATTACCAGAAAGGGAAGTTTATTCCTATTTCAATTTAACCTTGTCTCAAGGTTCCTTTTCAAAGAAGAAGGGGTATTACTGAAATTGCATTGCTAAGGAATGGTTTGATCCACCGAAGAAAGGAAAATCATAGCTTCCTAAGAAAATGCACAAGTCACATCTCAGAGAAGAAATATTTGACATCATTGTGTTGCTACACTGGGTAAGGGAAATATGAATGCACATGATTTTGAGGAGTCGACGTATTTCTTTGTGCAAGTAATTTGTGGAGGTACGAAGTACTTAGACTAGGCCACTATAATTAGTGACCGACTAGATGATATGATAAGAGGTTTTTCTATGAATAGGTCATTTTATATGTCCTCTTACCTCTTCTATGTGTTGGCATGCACAAGACCATGGATTGGCTTAAACCAGGCTGTGGAGGATTTTGATGAATAGCTACAAATTTATGATTATTATCCTAACTTATAGCTCGAGAGGAGTTATAAGAATTAAACCACAAGATAAAGGATGTGTTCACCATGAAATTAGTCAGGGAATCACAAGGTGACCTAGGTTAGATAGTATCTCCTAAGGCTTTCCAATTGATCACTAAGTGTGGTAGCCTATTTATACATTTTCAGACTTTCAAATACTTACAGGTGGGTGGATTTGATGATTTTCCTTTCAAATTTCCTAGATACATAGAAGATAAGTTCATTTTGATGGAAGCTTTCCATCAAGTCTTAGAAGTGAATAAGAGATGTGCATATAGGAAAAAGGTTGGGATTCCATTTCCAATTGGTTTGGGATATTATAAATTTAAGTCATGATCAAATGCCCTTAATCTAAAGAAAGAGATTACAAAATTTTCTTTTGATACGTATGAGAGGAGATTTCCATTTGATAGAAAGAATTATGTAAGGGATAATCTCCAGCTTGGCCCTGACTATTATCATATGCCTCATCTTGAAGACTTTTGGGTTGATTTTGTAGATGATTATGAGGTAAGAAGAAGGAATTAGATGAGACTCACTGTGTCATAGTTCTTCAACTTCAAATTGGGTTGGAATATAAGGGGAGTACAAGATGAAGATTCTAATTTAGTTGATGCAACTTACACTCAATGGATACAAACTTTTCCCTTATCACTAGTGGATTGGAGAAATGAGGAAAATAAGGGCATTCATATTAGAACCTCAGTAGCCTTAAGGAGAATGCAAGTTTGGTTGGCTAAGAAGAAAGGAGAAACTACTAAAGCCCTGCCAAAGGAAAAGAAGGAAGCCCGTGAACAACTAGGTACTGGTCATATAGGTACAAGGTCTTTTGCGCCAATATCATCTATACACATTACATCATCACTATCAGGTGGTAGTGGAAAAGGTGATGATCCTCCTGAGAAAGGGAAAGGACGTGAGTGAACTTGTGGTAGAGGTCCCCTTCCTAATGTTGTAGTGGAAGAATAAAGTAATGATGATATTGAAAGGTTCAATCAAGGGAAGACAAGCAAGGAAATGAAGTTAACTAGGAAACCTTGGAAATCCATACCCAATGACCTCAAGGTGAAACAAAGGTAAATGTACAACAAGATGAAGTCTCGATCGCATCCCCTTCAAATTTTCGTAATATGGTGCAATCTCCTTTGATTAATAGAGCTCTCTATTTCTCTACACCTAGGATTTCCCAAGATCCTAATGCACCTAAACCTTCACCATCTTAGTAGGAATTCTCTCTCCAAGAAAAGAAAAATAGTCCCTATTGTGCTACTGGAGGAAGACATTGTGGGAAAACTTTTGCAAAGAAATTCTAAAGTTAAGAAGTTGAAAACAAATGCTAGGCTACTTGAGGATGTATATTCTAGGCATTTGATTATGGAAGTCACACAACCTTCTATGTGGAAAGATCTAAATCAAGCCAATGTGGAAGATTATAACATAACTAAAGTGGATTTAGGTCCCCCTAGCAAAGATGGTGATGTTCATAATTTTCAAGTTACTACCTCTAGGATGGTGGAAAGAACAAAAAAGGATAAGTGAGATAAAGATGAATTGAAAAGATCTGTGGAACTCCTTTCAAATTGTCTCAGAACCTTAATAGATCCCACACCTCAACCCCTTCAAGTTAGGCTAGTCCTGCCTTTGATCCCAACTCAGTTGCTGGGAAGGCTATGATGAGTATAATCTAAAAGGATAGTTATTATGGTAAGGTTGTGCAAAGCTACATTCCTAAAATCAAAGAGAAGGGATCCCACATACTTGAGAAATTGAGGAAAGTGTATGATGAGTTTGTAGTCTTAAGCAATGCAATCAAGTTTGAGTTAGTTTTCTGCAAACAGGAAGAGACACATTGGGTACATATTGATCATGAAGTTACTGACCTTATTGCTATGGTTTTATAAAAGGCCGCTACTGAGAAGATTATTCCATCAAAAGAAGATAATCAAGGCCTTGTGTGGAAAACTAGTATAGCTTGGCAGCTATAATTCATCGAATCGAACTTCACAGAGAAAATGAAACTGTTAAAGGAATGTGGTCACTTGAATAATAAATTCATTAAAAAAATTTCTAATTTTGAGTGGGCCCAATAATGAACAGAGATAATCAAGGGCCTGCCACATTTGAGGAATTAAGAGACACATTCTTTGGAGCAATTGACACATATGCAAGGGAACAATCATTTGACAAGGAAGCACTAAAGAAGCTAGATATGATTGATTCAACATTATCATGGCATGAAGATTCTCCCACACTTATCACACAAAAGATGGAGTCAATTTGAATTACCAAGGTGACTTGGCAATTATGGATGAGAAATGTAACCATTCCACAATAAACAAAAATTGTTGAAGTCGTATTAGTCCTAAAGGATTATTAGATATGTGTGGAAACTGCATAACAAAAGTTGTTTGAGGAAGAAGTGCTCACCTCTTTACATGCCCAACCATCTCAACATTAGGAGAATTTAAGTTTCTCAAAAAAAAATTTAAACATTCTGAACTTCAATATTCTAATTCTTTCAAAGAATCAATTATTTTTAGTTATTTCGCAAGACTTTAGTGATAGTTATATTTTGAAAACTATAAATATGTTGTATTTTGACATTGCAAGGGTTTGACATTTTGATCCCCCTTGCACTTTCGTGCATGGGTGATAATCAATCTTAATAAAGGATCAAATTTTGCAGTTTCAACTCATTTTTTTGTGAATGGTTATTGTCTTTGTGCAATAATTATGAATTACATGTTAATGTTTGTGAAAAAGTCTTTGAGCTTTGACAATCATTTGAACATTCCTTTCCTTTGGCAATGTGTTGTTCTGTGACATTTGATTTATGTTATTTATAGTAAATGGTTGGAATTGTGCTGAGTCGAGTCAACAAACATTATTAGTGTTGGTGATTTTTCCAACTAACCTTGGAATTTTCTAAAAGGTATCCAACCTTTATGTTCAATAATTGCCAAGGGTTAGTGGCCAACACAACGAATAGAGGATTTTGAGGTCTTTATTCCTCCACTTTAGGCTTTGTAGGACTAGGGAGGGTATTCCTTATAGTGTTCATTTGGTATATCAACTTTTCGAGAACACTTCAATATAGATTCATTCTTATTTGAGGCAAACACACTAAATTCACTAAATATTTGGTAGGCCTTTGAGTGAATTAATGTCTATTTTGCTAAGAATGTGGATGCATTTCAAGCATATATTTCAAAATTGGCAGAATTTTTATAAATGTTATTCTAACTCCAAATCCATAGCTAGGTATATGATTTATTCATTTAATTGCATGAATGCTTGACAAACAAGCTAGTGCCTTATCAATTGGGTAAATGGATACAAATATGAAACAATTAGTAATACATCGACCATTTAATTATGATATATTTAGACTATCTCTATAATGCCTTACACTACAAAGACTCATGTTTCCAAAACATTACTTCTTATCAAATCCTTATAAATTCTCACATACCCATGACTTTTCCCAAGCATTTTATTTAACCCTTTGAGTTAAAGCAAAGAAATAAATCCATACATTCAATTGAACCATTAATGATAGATGAAATGATCTTTAATAATTTCATTTACGATTTGTGAAAATGTACAAAAAGAGAGTATATGATTTGGACTTTATAATCTATTCCAAAACCAGTAATCTATGTAAAACCCTTTAAGACTATTACATATATAACTTCAACCCAAGACAGTTTCCCAGTGAATTTATCCTACATTTTGCATAATCATTTTCTTCCTATATTCAGCTTCTACCTAGGACATATTGGACTCAAAACTTTCAGACCCCACCCTCTACATTGAGCCATGAAATCCCTTTTATAACATAAGGGAACAACAAAGCATTCAACTCAAAATGTAATTACATTTCATGTTAATTTCAAAATTTATTTTATCAGGGTTAATTTCTTGAACCGTTACATTTTCAATCATTCCTTTATCACATGAAAAGTAAAAGGAAAAAAGGAGTGCCAAACTATTTGTCGAAGCCTCCATGCAAGCCTTCCAAAAGGAATCACCAAAATTGGCACGTTTACCAACATGTAGCATTCATCATCCCTGTCATCGACATGAACCCATGAACCAGTCACCAATACAACAAACCAACAAAATTTTCCATCTAGAATCCACATCACCACAATAGCCAAAACCCCACACTATTAGAAAATGACACCAATGTTACTTGGCCTTGTCAGACGCTAAGTAACCACCCTCACCGGGTCTTATAACATAGAGTGTAGTTGCAATAATAATCTCATCCTTCGAAACACTATAAGGCACCAAAGAAGTAGGGCACAGACTATGACCAGGGCAAACTCCTCCTTCTTCACTCTAAGTACTATCAGAAACTAGGATTGGAGTGACAAGTTTCTCTGAACAAACCCTAGGACAAAACTAGACCTCATTAATTATTTCTCAAATAGAGGTCCCTTCTCTTTCATCTTGGTCAGTTTCTATGACACAATTTTGATTCTCAGGGCATAGGTGCTCCTAACGACCATCTTCTCACATTTTTTGCATGCACTTCTCTTCTTCTTCGAAACAATTGGCACCTCAACTGGGAGAGGTTTATCCTCAGGCACGTATGCAACTAGTTCTTGTATACTCAACCTTCAGGACCTTCAAACTGGTGCAATAGGAGTGCTAGGCTCCCTCATCCTTTTGGGATACAATGAAAAATAGTGCCAGTTATGTAGAAGAACACAAACCATAATTTATAGGAGGCTCACTTGTACAAGTAGCGAAAACACCCACAAATTTAAATTATAGAGAAAATTCAAACCGTAACAAACAATGCAACAAGCATACACAATTACATACCAGAAGATACCACTCCACCACCTTTGCAATCCTTGCTCTCAGAACTTCTGCAACTATTTCTCCAATAGTCACATCAATTAATTTTGTGCCTTGGCAATTTATGAATGACTCAATCAAGCCACAATAAATCCTCATTAAATAGAGGAATGTAGAGTTAGTTGCAATTAATGTCCATCTTGGCTTGCTCGCGTGAGTAGAAAAATCAATTGTTGCATGCTACATCTCCATCGTCGATCATCACAGATTTTAAACTCAATCAACGAGGCACAATAAGAGTCGCCACTTGCTTTATGGGTTATACTAGGAAATGAGGAGATGCTTTAAAGTTGCCACATGTTTGTCTGCATCCATACCCAATCATCCTTGATTTGTAAGTCGTTGATCATGTTGAGCGTGGGAAAATCCTAACCACATCCCAAAGGCATCACCCATCGCCAATTCACAACCCATTTTGAGACCTCATCATGCGATGGCCCTAGAGCCAGCGATGAGCTATCGATCGTTGATTTGACCACCGAAATAATTTAACCAAAGATCCCTACTTTGCATCGTTCTTCGTGGGTTCCTCCTCTGCCAAACCACCTTAACTAGAGATAAACCATACCCATGCGATGGGGAGGAGCTCCACCCAACGGTGTTCGTGGGTTCTCCTTTGAAAGACAAGAGATAACCAACAACAATGCAAGGGCCAACGATGGGTTACAAGAATTAACCACATCGCTCATCATGGGTTATTGTCCTATGGCAGCAACAAAACACCTAACCGGTGATTTACCTCGGAACCAGAAATGGGTCATAGGTTCAACCACATCGCTAGTCATGTGTTACCCTCCAAATGTGAGGACATAGCACATGATAGGCAATGAAAGCCTGCAGTTGCTAAAATCCACACTTCACTCATCGTGGGTAACCTTCTAAAAATAACAACAAATGTGCGATGGGGAGGAACAAAGGGCCAAAGGATAGACATTACATTGCTCATCGCGGGTTACCTTGTGGTAAGGGAAACACAACCTGTGATGGGTGATAAACCAACAATGATGGACTTAGACGGTTCCACAAAGGAAGTACATCACTCATCGCATGATGAGTACAACATTTTGAAACAAAACCCAGGATGAGCGATAGACCATGAGCAACATTCTAAAAGGTGAGAAAATGAACGTGATCGAATAAGTTCTTCATAAAGAGGAGGCCTTCCTAGGTGCAACAGGTGACTTGAATAATAGGGTCAGTCAAGAACGATAGCAAGGGCCATAAAATGCCACTCAATTTAAATGGTGACTCAATGCCATCAGTCAATAAGCAAACATAAGCCAATGAATAGATTAAGGGTATAAATGAGAAAAATGATACAACCCTAAACCCTAATGATATTTAGGAAGAAGATTTCACATGCTTGAGAATAGGAACAATGGAACAAAAAAAATTTAGGGTTCCACCAATGGCTCCGACTGGGGATGTATGCCTCTTGCAAGCATAGCAAGAATCCAAAATCTTTGATTGAAGTAAACCATCAAGGGGAAAAGGGGCATAGTTATGGGGATGTAAAATATAACCCTTTTTTTTCATCACAGAAGCCTTTTCACCTATTTTATTGGCTTCATTCTCTAGATTGGAGGCTTGGTGGCCTCCCAAAGCTTAAAAGGAGCACTCTCCTCTATCAAATACCCTGTTCTACTTTGATGTTATTGGATCTATATCTGTATTGTGCACTTTCGAGCAACCAATACCACCATACTTGACCTCATCCACCCCACTTATCATGAAGTTATTCTACTCATTACCCCATTGCATTACAAGCTCATCTAGATGTATTGGAAAGACAAAACTTTCATATTCCACCTGATCATAGATTGTGGCACTATATTCAACTTTTTCACTGATTTGAAAATCTTCAAAGACACTCTATTTTATGCAATATCCAATTTCCTCCAAGTTATTTGAGGGATAGAATACGAGTATAGGAGAATCTACATTTTCCCCACCCTAGTGTCCATTTCATTAGATGGAAGCAGCCCCATGATAAGGTCCATAAGGTGTGGAGCTTCTGCAAAAAATTCAAGTGTACATTCATATTGATTTTCATCCTCCTTGATTCCACTTATCCCCCTAAGTTCCTTTTAGTATGAATCACACAATCCTATAATATTTGCATAACCTGGAATTTCAGCAAATTGTTTCTCATCAACATTAGTATTGCATTTAGTGTTGTCATCTTCATCTTCAGGATCTTCTCCATATGGGTAGTCATCATTTTTATCACACAACTGAGTCATCGTTGAACTAACATTACCTCCTTCAAAGGAAAAGTCAAAATATTTAGTATCATGCTTACCTCCACTTCCTGCTACTTCAACTATATTATATTCTTCATATGTGCAAGTATCGCCTACCAAGCACTCATTAGAGTCTTCACAAAAAAGTGGATTATTTCTACACCAGTAGGAGTCATTATTGGTTGTTTCATATTCTAATAAGGGTTCATCATATAAGGGATTTTCCCACAACTTCATAGTTGTCATAGAAACCTATGCCTTCTCAGTATGAAAGTCTAAACATTCTATATCATCATTATCTTCGAAATCATCACAGTCACTGGAAGAATATACAGATGAACTCTCCATCCTACCCACATCACCAATATTTACCCCCTTCAACTCACTTTCCAAGAACTCATTATCAAATAAATTTGTAGGGTTGTCAGCATTATTATTATGTGTGATGAAATTAATTCAAAATCCATGTGCTTGTCATAGTATGCCATATGCTTATTTGATAATGAAAACCTTTTATTTTCCACAAGCACCTTATACTCCTTTTCATGTGTATTTGACTACTTTTGCTTGATATGAGCAATCGGGAACAATAGGGCCAAAAGCATATCTATCATCCTTAACTTCATACTTAGTACCGACATATTGAACACATATGTGCTTATCTTTAAGCTCTTCATCATTCACAAAATTAGCATACTCCATTGATGGTAAACCTTCATCATATTCCAAATTTTCACTAAGAAAAACTTGATCATCCACTAGGGGACGGGTGATTTCATCAGAATTCATATCACTGCATTCTCTAGGTGGATAAAACACCTCTATAGCATCCTTATAGGAGTCTTCATAATCAGCGGGAGAGCAATCAATTTGGGCATCATTAAAATCCTCATCACAAGAAGACCCGTCATTACATAAACCATGCTCATATTCTTTAGAGTGAATGCTTGAATTCCTGTCTTCAATGTCTTGATCGCTGATTTGTGATGGAATTTCATCCATATTAGTATCATTTTCACTAACTAAATCATGATATGGAATAACATTAGACATCTCTTTTGACTCTCCTTTTCCTGAAACATCACTAGGAAGACATTCATACATATTTACTTTATCATCATCCCATGTATCTTTTTCTTCAACAATACCATGTTGCTCTTCCTTTTGACCCTTTGCAAAAGAATAATTACTGTCTTTACCTTGGGATTCCATAATTTGTGCACATTCATATCTATCAAATTCCATAACCTTTATCCAGTCAGGTATTTGATCAAAACTATGGGGCTTCAATTCTTTTTGCAAAGCACTCAACCCAAATTCATAAATATCATAGAACAAATCAATGCAGTCAAAATCTTTAGGTCTAAAAGCAAGAGGAACCTCTATCAAAGCATCCAAAAACCTCAAAAACAATTCATATTCAATGATTCTCCATTGAACCTCTACACTTTATACAAATTTTCAATAGAAGACTTTTGAGCAGCATTTCTCAAACTTTGCTTACTCTTAACTTGAGATTTATCATAATTTGCATATTGTGATAATGGAGAGATCAAAACACTAGAAGCATTATCATCCTGAAAAGTAACTCTATTACCTGATCCATGAGTTTTATTTACATGGGGTATATTAGGATGACCAACACTCACATCCCTATGCCCTTTCATTATTGAAAACTTCAAATTATTCTTAATATCCATAACACTTTGATATGCCTGATGCAAAGTTGCAGGTTCTTTATCCCTCAATAGATAGCTCATCTTGCTATCAAAGGCACCAAGGTATACGACCAAACATTCAACATCATTTGGTGTAATATTTTCAGGGATATCCTTTATGGCTCTTGTAAATCTGAGATTAAAAGAAGGGACTAATTCACCCTCATGTCTTTGAATTTGCATGAAATTTTTCCTCACTTCACTTGGATTCACTCGTTCACCAAATTGTTCCATAAAAATTATCTTAAGTTCATTCCAAGAGTATATAGAGGATGATGGTAGGAAAGAGAAACAATCTCTTGCATTCCCTTTTAAGGATTGCACAAACAATTTCATGATCACATCTTCAAAATCTACTTCCTAATCTCCCATCAAATCCCCAAAATCTTGTAAATGAGTGCTTGCTGACTTGGACTGCTTTCCATTAAATTTTGGTATCTTGTCCCTGATTTTGGGTGGTACAATGTTTGAAAAACCCCAAACACTACTGAAATTTATGGCCATGTACCTTTCAGTACTAAAATTCCTTTGATGTGGCAGGGGGTACTCATCATGTGTCATTACATTCATTTTTGGTTCCAAATGTACAAGTTGACAAGACATCTTATTCTACCCTTTGCAAATTTTGTTAGTGTCATCAAAAGGTAACTCAAATCCCTTTTTACACTTAAGAATGTAAGCATTTATAATATAAATATTCTAATTCTACTTTGCATAATACGATTCAATAGGTGAAATTCATGAGTATGACAGATTTCAACATCCCTTTCATCTTCACTTTAAAATATTATGTAAAGATATCATTTCTTTCCCTATCTTAGTGCTATTTTCACCAAATTGGGAAGCATTTATGTCCTATATCTTGAAAATTCCCACAAATTATCTACAAATATAAGGATATATCTTCAGATTCATGAGAATTCCTGGATTTTTAGAGTAGCTTTTCACCTTTGATCTTGAAGTGTGTAGATATGAAGCCTTATCATATTCTTTATCAGGTTCTTTAAGTTAGATTTGCCACCTCTTCTTTAGAGGATTATGCCTTAAAATAAATTGAACTATCTTCAAAGTAGATCTAGTTCTGGGTTTGCTCCAATAGTGAAGTCACCTTAAAAAATTTCACGCTTTTCTACTACGAACACTTTCACCAAGTTCAAGAATTACACAATATCTGAAGTGGATGTTCAGATTAATCTCACCATTTGACTCTATACTAAAACAATCTATGACTGGAGGATGAAAATTGTCCCCAATAGAGTCACCATATTTTTTGGTGATTTTTCAAGCTAACCTTGGAATTTTCTAAAAGGTAGCCAACCTTTATATGTTCAAAAAACTCCAAGGGTTAGTGGCCAACTCAGTGAATAGGGGATATTGAGGTCTCTATTCCTACACTTTAGGCTCTGTAGGACCAATGAGGGTATTCCTTATAGTGTTCATTTGGTATATCAACTTTTCAAGAACACTTCAATACAAATTCATTCTAATTTGAGGCAAAACACACTAAATTCACTAAAGATTTGGCAAGCCTTTGAGTGAATTAATGTCTATTTTGCTAAGAATGTGGATATATTTCAAACATATATTTCAGGATTGGTAGAATTTTTATAAATGTTGTTCTAACTTTGAATCCATAGCCAGGTATATGATTTATTCATTTAATTGCATGAATGATTGATAAACAAGCCAGTGCCTCATCAATTGGGTAAATGGAGTCAAATATGAAACAATCCGTAATACACCAATCATTTAATTTTGATATACTTAGAGTATCTCTGTAATGCCTTACACTACAAAGACTCATGTTTCCAAAACATTACTTCTTATAAAATCCTTATAAATTCTCACATACCCATGAATTTTCCCAAGCATTTTATTTAACCCTTTGAGTTAAAGAAAAGAAATAAAGCCATACATTCAATTGAACCATTGATTATAGATGAAATGATGCTTGATAATTTAATTTACGATTTGTGAAAATGTACAAAAGGAGAGTATATGATTTGGAATTTATCATCTCTTCCATAACCAGTAATCTATGTAAAACCCTTTAAGACTATTTCCTAGTGAATTTATCTGACATTTTGCATTATCATTTTCTTCCTATATTCAACTTCTACCTAGGATGTACTGGACTCAAAAATTTCAGACCCCACCCTCTACATTGAGCCATGAAATGCCTTTTATAACATAAGGGAGAAACAAAGCATCCAACTCAAAATGTAATTACATTTCATGTTAATTTAAAAATTCATTTCATTGGGGTTAACTTCCTGAACCATTACATTTTCAATCATTCCTTTATCATGGAAAAGAAAAAGGAAAAAAGGAGCGCCAAACTATTTGTCGAAGCCGCCACGCAAGCCTTCCAAAAGGCATCACCAAAATTGGCACGTTTACCAACATGAAGCAATCACCATCACATTCATTAGCATGAACCCACGAACCAATCACCAATACAAAAAACCAACATAACTCGCCATCTAGAAGCCACATCACCACAACATGACCCAAAACCCCACACTTTTAGAAAAGGACACAAATGTTACTTGGCCTTGTCAGCCATTGAGTAACCACCCTCACTAGGTCTTATAACAAAGATTGGAGTTGCAATAACAATCTCGTCCTTTGAATCACTATAACGCACCAAAGAAGCAGGGCACGAACTAGGGCTAGGACATCTCCTCCTTCTTCACTCGAAGTCCTATCAGAAACTAGGATAGGAGTGATGGGTTTCTCCAAACAAACCCTAGGACCTAAACTAGACCTCGTTAATTCTTCTTCAAACCAAGGTCCCTTCTCTTTCATCTCGGTTGGTTTCTACAACACAATTCTACTTATCAAGGCATAGGTGCTCCTAACGACCACCTTCTCACATTTCTTATATGCACTTCTCTTCTTCTTCAGAACAATTGGCACCTCATCTAGGAGAGGTTTATCCTCAGGCACGTATGCAACTGGTTCTTGCATATGTACTCAGCCTTCAAGATCTTTGAACTATTGCAACAAGAGTGCTATGCTCACTCATCCTTTCAAGATACAATGAGAAATAGTGCTAGTTATGTAGAAGAACACAAACCACAATTTTCAGGAGACTCACTCATATAGGAAGCTTGCAAAAACACCCACAAATTCAGATTGCAAAGAAGAGTTGAGCTGCAACAAACAATGCAACAAGCATACACAATTACATACTAAAAGATACCATGCCACCACCTTTGCAATCCTTTCTCTCAGAACTTCTACAACTATTTCTCCAACAGTCACATCAATTAATTCTATGCCCTAGCAATTTACAAATGATTCAATCAAGCCATAGTAAATCCTCATTAAATAGAGGAATGTAGAGCCAATTGCAATTAATGTCCATCTCGGCTCACTCACATGAGTAGAAAAATCAATTGTTGCAGGCTTCATCTCCACTGTTGATCACTGTAGATTTAAAACTCAATCAACAAGGCACATTAAGATTCACCACTTTCTTTATGGGTTGTACCAAGAAACATCGAGGAGATGCTTTAAAGATGCCACACATTTGTCTGCATCTGTACCCAATCATCCTTGGTTTGTCTACCATCGATCATGTTGAGCATGGGAAAATCCTAACCACATCCCATAGGCATCACCCATCGCTAGTCCGTAACTCATTTTGAGACCTAATCAAGCGATGGACCTAGAGCCATCGATGAGCTACTAACTGTTGATCTGACCACTTAAAGACTTTAACCAAAGATCCCCACTTTGTATCATTCATTGCGGGTTCCTACTTTTCCATATTGCCTTAATTGGCGATAAACCATACTCGCATGATGGGGAGGAGCTCCACCCATTGGTGGTCACATATTCTCCTTTGAAAGACAAGAGATAACCAACAACAGTGTAAGGGCCAACAATGGGTTACAAGAATTAACCACATTGCTCATCGCGGGTTATCGTCTTATGGCAGCAACGAAACACCCAGCCGACGATTTACCTCAAAACTGTTGATGGGTCATAGGTTCAACTGTGTCACTGGTCGTGTGTTACCCTCCAAATGTGAGGACATAACATGCGATAGGAAACGAAAGCCTACGACTACTGAAAGCCATGCATCGCTCATCATGGGTAACCTTCTCAAAATAACAACAAACATACGATGGGAGGAACAAAGGGATGAAGGATAGACATTGCATCACTCATCGTGGGTTACCTTGCAGTAAGGGAAACACAACTTGCAACAGGTGATAAACCAATAGTGATGGACTTAGATGGTGCCGCAAAGGAAGTACATCAATCATCGTGTGATGAGGACAACATTTTGAAACAAAACCTGCGATGAGCGATAGACCATGAGTGACATTCTAAAAGGTGCGAAAATCATGTGAGAGTAAGTTCTTCATAAAGAGGAGGCCTTCCTAGGCACAATAGGTGACTTGAATGATAGGGCCAGTCAAGAACGATAGCAGGGGCCATAAAATGCCACTTGATTTAAATGGTGACACGATGCCGCCAGCCAATAAGTAAACATAAGCCAATGAATAGATTAAGGGTATAAATGAGCAAAGTGATAAAACCCTAAACCCTAATTATATTTAGGAAGAATATTTCACATGCTTGAGAATAGGAAGAGTGGAACAACAAAAATTTAGGGTTCCACCAATTAGTATAAACTTTGAGTCACGATATTGATTGGTTTCTAGTCCTTTCATTTCAGCATTAGTTAGTTTAAGCATTTCTCTTCACACTTGTCTCATGGCTATGAACAAGTGTTAGTTCCCTTTCCTAGTTTTTGGTTAAAAGTATACCTCGAGTTTATATATTTGAAAACTACAAAATTATATTAGAAGAGGGAGTTGTACCTCAATTAATTTTTTTTGGAATATTATCAATCCAATGATAGTCTCTCCAACTGTTGTGAGTTGATTTTTTCCTTCTTGGGCATTATAGAGTCAATTGTGTTCATTTTATAAAGGGAAAATATGTTCACCAATAGATTTTTGGCCACTCTGCTGGGGAGTTGTATTAAATTCAGTACCGTGGTCTAGAAACCTTTTGTTACCCTAGAATCCAAGCCTTGTTCTAGGAGTGACAGGATGAAGGGCCTATTTGACCCCATCTATGAAGTCATGAGAAGAGGAAAATTTGATGAAGTTTTAAGGCCAAGGAGAAAAATTTTATCAAGGAACATGCCTTGCTCACCTACTCAAGAAAATCCATCATCTTCCATTGATCCACTTATTATTTTCCAAACTCTTGTTTTACATGGAACATCTATTACCATAACTCTGACACCTATAACCCCTCTTCATATCACTATCGCTTTAAATTTCAATCGTAATCAATGAATGGCTCAGCCAATCCCATGGGGAGGAACTATTGGGCCATTGCACCTTGGATTCCAATTGAATGACCTCCCGAAGGGTTCTAGAAAGAATCTCCCAAAGTTTAGGGGTGATGGGAAGGTCACTCCTCATGAGCATCTAAATTTTTTCTTTACTGCTTGCAGTGTACTTGGAGTTCAACATGAGGATGTGGTGGTGAGACTCTTTGTGGAAACATTAGAAGATGCTACCACCAAGTGATTTTACTATTTTCCAAATGGGTCTATTAGTATGTGGGCCTAGATGAGAACTAAGTTTGAAGACCATTTCAAGAGCATGAAAGATGAGCATACTCTCTTGGCTAAGCTCACCAGCCAAAAAAAGGAAATGCATTAGCCAATGAGAGAGTTTGTGGCTTAGTTCAATAAAACAATGAATTGACTAGAACAAGTGAAAAGACCATTTGATGAAAACCTTAAGTGTTATTTCATGAATTCTATACCACTCGACATTAATTTTCATTTGAGGAGAAATGGAGTGGTTGACTTGCTAGCCACTCAGGGCCTTAACTATTAATTTAGAAGATGATTTTATTAAAGCTGGTAAATGGAAAAGAGAATTGCAAACTGGTGATGCTCAACCTTCTACATCTATTGATATCATGATTCAAAATCTTGAAAATGATATCATCGGTTTGAAAAGACAAATTCCCAAAAGTGTTCAGCCTTATTAGTAGCCATATCAAGATATTCCTAGGAGGAATCCAAACCAATATTTCAGAAAAAGAAATAAACACTTGTAGTTACCTCCCACTCAACAACTGGCAATAGAAGCACCTCTAGGTCAAGGTAATAAATGTACTTTCCATTTAACCTCTAAGCATGAGGGATTTAATTGTCTTGAACAAAATAGGCATTGGGAAATGAATGAAGAATGAGGGAGAATAGAAACAAGAAATGGAGAACTTATGTCCAAAAAGTATGACGACTCTGAGGTTACTTTTATAGAATTTACTCCAGACATGGATAGAGGCAGAGATGTGTACACTACTTTAGATGACACTTCTTGTATGGTGCTCACTCGAGCTCAACAGAACTCAAGTAAAAAAGGTACACTTGATTCTAATAAAACTCCTACTCCTTTCAAAGTTCATTCTTCTTCCCCTCATAAGACTCCAAATTTCATCTCTAAGAGTCAAGTTGATCAAAATATTGCTAAGAACTCAACTTCGTTTGATATTGTGGATTTCTTCAAAAACACCAAAATTTAAATCTCACCTATAGAGTATCTAAGAAATAATCCTAGTGAATTAGATAGGTTGGTAAAATTTATCGAGTTTGGTCATGCAAAAGCCAATATGGTAGAAGAATATTTAATAAATCACAAAGCTTCAAAACCTAAGTCATCCACAGCTGCTAAGGATCATATCCTAGTGACACCTAATTAGAAGCCTAGTCCTTTCTATGTATCTCTATATATTAATGGCTATAAATTGAGCAATTGTATTATTGATTATGGGGCATCAGATAATGTAATGCCTTATGACATAGCCAAAGCATTGGATCTTCCTTTGACTCAAACATTCAAGAAGTGTTACTTGATGGATGCTAAGAACGTTTTGTTAGTGGGACAAATCAAAGATGCTCAAGTAGCTTTAGCAACCCATCTAAAGAAAAGACTTAAGTTGACAATTCTAGTTGTTGATATACCTACAAGTTATGGCATGCTTCTTAGTCATAGTTTTTGCAAAGATTTGGGGAGAGAAATATGTATGGATTGGTCACAAGCATTTATCCCACTTGGGAATAAAAATATTCATCTAGAACCAAAATTGAAAGCCAAGTTCATTGTCTTAAAACCCGATGACCCACACTCTCAGATTCCAAATACAAAATCTGAATTCAAAAATTATATGTTATTCTCTGAAGATGCTAATAAGAAAGCCACTTTTAGCCATAACATATCTTCATAATTGTGGAGCTTAGAATTTGATGGAAGTTGTACTAATTTCGGTTCTAGGATAGGGGTGGTGTTGCTTTCACTTGATGGTGATAATTTCCCTTCCTCGTATAAGTTTGAGTTCAATAATACCAACAACACCGTTGAATATGAAGCTCTATTATTGGGAATATGTGTTGCTAAAGAAAAAGGATAGAAGAAGTTGAGAGTCATTGGTGATGCAAAATTGATTGTTAAGCAGGTGAGAAAAGTATTCATTGTCAAGAATGAAAGATTGAGGCATTATAGAAATAGAGTTTGGGATGAAATAGAAGCCTTTGATGCTTTTTCTATTGAAGTAGTTCTGAGGGAATAAAACACTAGAGGAGGTTCCTTGGTTGTCTCAACCTCTTTTCCTTTACCTCATCTAGACTTTAAAGACACCCCATATCAGATTGAAATAGTATATTGACCCAATGTTCCAGACACCACTGAAAATTGGCAATTCTTTGATACTGATAAGAAAATACAAGATTTTCTATAATGTTCAAAGGAATTTGTAGAAATTTTCTTTGAAGGAAATGAGGCTACATGCAAACAATTCTATCCATCTGGACATAAAGAAAGAGCTAGGAGAAGGAATGATTCAATTAAAAGGAAATAAAATACCTAAATGGATGGTTTCATTGGAATAATTTTTTGATAGACATGATAGATGTATTAAAAAGAAAATGGTTGAATCCGTAAGAGTATGAGTCTATTAACATTGGAACACCAGATAACCCTAAGTTGGTATATATTGGAAAATGTTGCACTCCTAAAGAAAGGTCTAAGTTGATTCAATTATTGCTCAAATACAAAGATGTTTTTGCTTGGTGTTACAATGATCTGAAGAATTTTATGAGTGGATGGATGCAACACTACATACCACTTAAGCCTGGAACATCACCTTTTAGACAGAAATAGAGGAACTATAATCCAAAGGTTATTGATGCCATTTTTCAATAAATTAGCAAGATGTTGAAAGCCTGCATCATCTAACCCATTCATCACTCCACATGGGTTGCCAACATTGTTCTAGTCTGCAAGAAAAATGGAGAAATAAGGATTTGAGTAGATTTTTAGAACCTAAATCAGTCTTCTTTAAAAGACAATTATTTGCTTCTAGTGATGGATCATGTGCTATAAACTGTAGTTGGGTCATAAATGATTTGTATGTTAGATAGATTCTCTGGTTACAATCAAATCAACATGGATAAAGAGGATCAACAAAAAACTACCTTTATCACTCCCTGGGGTACATTTTCCTATAACATAATGCCTTTCAAATTAATTAATGCTAGAGCAACCTTTCAGAGGGTGATGTATTTTCCTTTTGGTGATTTAAGTAACAAGATTATAGTAATTTATTTGGATGATCTGACTATGTTCTCCAAGAAAAGGGAGCACCATTTCAGAGATCTAAAAAGAGTTTTGCAAAGGTGTTGGGAACACGACATATCTTTGAACCCCAAGAAGTTCATCTTTGGAGTTACAAAGGGAAAGCTTCTAGGGCACATTATTTCTAAAGAAGGAATTAGAATTGACCCCGAGAGGGTTAGGGTCATCCAACAATTGAGTTTACCCTCAAACAGAACTAGAGTAGAATCTTTCTTTAGGAAAGTAAACTTTTTAAGGAAATCTATTCACAATTTGTCAAAAATTATAAAGCATATAATCCATATGATGAAGGAAAATAAATTTTTTAAGTGGAATGATGCTGGTAAGCAAGATTTTGATGATATCAAGACTACTATCATGAATTCCCCAGTGCTGGTACATCCCAACTTCCATAAATATTTTATTATTTATTGTTATGCTTCAAAACATACAATGTCAGCTATACTTCTCTAGGAAAATGATTAGAAGATTGAAGCCCCTATCACCTTTATGAGTGTTCTATTGAAAAATAATAAATTAAATTACTCTCAAATGGAAAAAAACATGCTTTTGCGATAGTCAAAGTGGTTAAACAATTCAAATTTTATATCCTTCACTTGCATGCCAAGGTTTTTTTCCTTGATGCAACAATAAAAAGTATACTCACACAACAAGAAATTGGATGTAATAAAAGGGGATCTTGGGTATCTAAAGTTCAAGAATATGATCTAGACATTAAGCCTACCAAGTTGGTAAGGGGTAGAGATCTCTGTAAACTTATTGTTGAGAATGAACCTAAGGAAACCAAGGTCATACCTACAATATTGTTTGTAAGTTTACAAGACCTATGGTTTTCTGATGTGGCTCATTATCTTACTTATGGGGAATGTACCTCACACATTTCTCCCAAAGAGAAAAGGAATCTTAAACTAAAGGCATGGAAGTATGTGATCTAGGATGATACACTCTATAAGATAGGCCTTGATGGGACATTTTTAAGGTGCATGGACAAAAAATAACAACATGAGCTCCTTAAAGTGTTTCATGAAGAAGCTTGCGGAGGAAAATTCTCTTCATCTGTCACATCTTTCAAGATCCTTCAAAAGTGTTATTATTGGCTAGGCATGTTTAAAGATTCTTATCACTGGGTGGAAAATTGTGATAAATGCAAGAGATTCATAGGTAGACCTCAATTAGCCACATTATTGTTAAGATTGATAGTGATTGAAGAGCCCTTTCAACAATGGGGGTTATATTTCACAAGGCCTATCAATCAAATTTCAAGCGTAAGGCATACTCATATCCTAACTGCTATAGATTACTTCACCAAACAGGTTGAGGTTGCTCCAATAAAGTAGACTACGGTTGAGGTGGTGTATGATTTCATCAATGAAAGTATTATGGATCGTTTCGAAGTTCCTAAGAGGTTAGTAATTGATAATGCAACTAAATTCTCATCTTCAAATTATTTTATGTTTTTCTATGACCATAGGATATCACTCTCCCATTCCTCAAATTATTATCCTCAAGGAAATGGACAAGACAAGTCTAGCAATAAGAGTTTAGTGACTATCATAAGGAAATTGGTAAGTGAGAACTAGAAGAATTGGCATAAGAAGCTATATGAAGGTTTATGGGATGACCAAACTACACTAAAAAGGGCCATTAGAATGTCCCCTTTCAAATTAGTTTATGGATTTGGTACAGTCCTTCCCATGCCTTTAGAAATGGCCACTACAAAGTTACAAATGGCTCTTGAAGATCAATAGTTCAAGGATTCTTTGGAGAATAGAATAATGTATTTAAGTGAGCTTGAAGAAAAAGGAGAAGACATGGTAGATAGGATTAATATGCATCAATTGTGAGTTAAGAATATTTTTGACAGGAAAGCTAGACCTAGGAACTTTATGGAAGGTGATATGGTTTTGTTATGGGATAATAGGCAAGAACCTAAAGGAGCCCATAAGAAATTTGATTCTCTATGGAAGGGTCCTTTCCAAATTCAGCAGGAACATGGTAATAATTCTTTCAAGTTGGCTTACCTAGACGGCACTATCTTTCCCCTGTCGTCTAATGGGAAAGACATGAAATTGTACCAAATCTAAAATCAGGTTTCCCCTACCTTTATATTCTAGTAGGTTAGGAGTTTTTGGTTTGGTTCCAATTTTGGTATTCTTTGATCCTTTGTTGGTTTCTATCACTTATTTATCTTTCAAACTCTATCGCCTAATGAATTTAACCAAAGATTCTAGGTTCTTTTGTATCCTTTTATTCTATGTCCCTAGTCGGAGCCAGTTGTTTCCTTAGTTTTAAGTTTGGCTATAAATGCTTAAAGTTTCAGGTATCCTTCAAATTTTTAAAAAAATTCCTTTGTTTGTCAATCTTTTAGTCAATTTGTGAACCTTATCTTCCACTGAGTAATTTTCACAACTCACCTACTTCCCAACTTGGTCTTATCATTTAGTCTTTTTCTTTAAGCATCAGTCTTTGAGTTGGTTTTTGAACTATTTTGACATTCGCTCAAGTTTTATAACCTTTCTATTTTGAAAATTATTGTCTCTTTTAAAAAGGTTATCACAAAGCAAGCAAGTTTGAGTTGTTTTCTTGAACATCCGTTGGGGTCGATGTTTCTTTCCTAACCATGTATAATCCTAACTTAAACGTGGTAATATCACTTAAGGTGGAAAATAAATGAGGATTTGTCAAGTCAGTTTTCTATTTTCAAACCCTATCATCCATCAACCATACTCTCAAAAGCTATTCAAATATCTGACCTTGCTGAAGTATGCAAAGGTCACCTGATATTTTCACCAAGTGGAATGTGTGTCAAGAATTAAAAGCTATCAGTATTGTAGTAGATGAAATAAATGCTTGATTGTGTAAGATTAAGCTACCATTTTAAACATAATCATTCTACTTGGGAAAGTGTGATTCCAAAAGTTGAGAAGAATAGAGATACGAGCGACTTCCAAAAGAACAATTTGAAGTATGAAAGGGTGATATTTTCTCAGGTAAGAGGGTTTTTCCCTGAGTTATCCTAGTAATTGTTTCCTGCATTTTAACATGGTTGAATTTTAGGATATAATGAGATACAAGTCCTTGGGTTATGAACATTTAGCTGGTCTCGATAGTTCCTTACCTAAAATTGGTGACACAAGGTTACCGCATATCAATTTGGATAAGTTTTGGGAAACAATTCATAGGCCAAATAGGAACTCAATCACTCAAAGGGTAATAGAGAGTGGCCTCTTGGAAGCTTTCGCATTTCCCATAGTGGTACAATGCATTGAATTAGTACTAGAATGCTTAGCTCATTACAATGTAGTGATGAGGGAGATTCACACAAAGGACAATAATCTCTTGATAACTTTAGACAAAGCTACAATAAATGGGTGTTTTAGATTACCAAAAAGGGAAGTTTATTCCTATTTCAATTTTACCCCATCTAAAGGTTCCTTTTCAAAGAAGAAGGGGTATTAGAAAAATTTCATTGCTAAGGAATGGTTTCATCCACCGAAGAAAGGAAAATCATAGCTTCCCAAGCAAATGCATAAGTCACATTTCAGAGAAGAAATCTCTGAAATCATTGTGTTACTACACTAGGTACTTGGGGAAATATGAATGCACATGATTTTGAGGAGTGGATACATATTTATTTGTGAAAGTAATTTGTGGAGGTATGCAGTACTTACACTGGGGCACTATAATTAGTGACCAACTAGATGATATGATAAGAAGTTTTACTGTGAATAGGCCATTTTATATGTCCTCTTACCTCTTCTATGTGGTGGCATGCACGAGACCATGGATTGGCTTAAACCCTATGGAGGATTTTGATAAACATATACAAATTTATGATTATTATGCTAACTTACAGCATCAGAGGAGTTATAAGAATTACCATAGGATAAATGATGTGTTCACCATGAAATTAGTTAGGGAATTGCAAGGTGACCCAAGTCAGAGAGTATATCCTAAGGATTTCCAATTAATCACTAAGTATGGTAGCCTATTTATACAGTTTTAGACTTTTTCCTACTTACAGGTGGGTGGATTTGATGGTTTTCCTTTAAAACTTCCTAGATATGTAGAAGATAAGTTCATCTTTATGGAAGTTTTCTATCAATTATTAGAAGTAAATAAGAGATGTACAGATAGGAAAAAGGCTGGAATTCCATTTCAAATTTGTTTTGGATATTATGAATGTAAGTCACAATCAAATGCCCTTAATCTAAGGAAAGAGATTGCAAAATTTTGTTTTGATACGTTCAAGAGGAGATTTCCATTTGTTAGTAAGAATTGTGTAGGGGATAATCTCCAACTTGGCCTTGACTATTATCATATGCCTCATCTTGAAGACTTTTGGGTTGTTTGTAGATGATTATGAGGTAAGAAGAAGGAATTGGATGAGACTCACTGTTTCAAAGATCTTCAACTTCAAATTAGGTTGGAATATAAGGGGAGTACAAGATGAAAATTATAATTTAGTCAATCCAACATACACTCAATGGATACAAAATTTTCTATTATCACCAGTGGATTAGAAAAATGAGGAAAATGAGGACATTTAGGTCAGAACCTTAGCAGTCTTAAGGAGAGCGTAGATTTGGTTGGCTAAGAAGAAAGGAGAAACTGCTAAAGCCACGTTAAAGGAAAAGAAGGGAGCCTACAAGCAAGCAAGTACTGGTCATATAGGTACAAGGTATTTTGTGCCATTATCATTTGTACACATTACATCATCACTATTAGGTGGTAGTGGAAAAGGTGATGATCCTCCCAAGAAAAGGAAAGGAATTGAGCGAACTTGTGGTAGAGGTCCCCTTCCTAATGTTGTAGTTGAAAAACAAAGTAATAATGATATTGAAAGACAATCAGGGGAAGACAACCAAGGATTAAATGAAGCTGACCAAGAAGCCTTGGAAATCCATACCTAACAACCTCAAGGTGAAAAAAAGGTAAATGTACAATGAGATGAAGTCTCAATTCCCTCCCCTTCAAATGTTCGTAATATGGTACAATCTCCTTTGATTAAGATAGCTCTCTATTTCTCTACACCTAGGATTTCCCTAGATCCTAATGGACCTAAACCTTCACCATCTCAAGGCTAGAGAATCCTCTCTCCAAGAAAAGAAAAATAGTTCCTATTATGCTACCAGAGGAAGACATTGTGGGGAAACTTTTGTAGAGAACTCCTAAAGTTAAGAAGTTGAAAACAACTGCTAGGCTACTTGAGGATGAATCTTCTAGGAATTTAGTTATGGAAGTTTCCCAATCTTCTATACAAAAAGATCTAAAGTGAGTCAATGTGGAAAATTACAACATAACCAAAGTGGATTTAGGTCCCCCTAACAGAGATGGTGATGTTCATAATTTTGAAGTTACTGCCTCTAGGATGGTGGAAAGAATAGAAAAGGATAAGCGGGATAAAGATGAATTGAAAATATATGTGGAACTCCTTTCAAATTGTCTTAGAACCTTAATAGATCCCACACCTCAACCCCTGAGTTAGACTAGTCCTACCTTTGATCCCAACTCAGTTGTTGGGAAGGCTATGATGGGAAAAATCTAGAAGGATAGTTATTATGGTAAATTATGCAAAGCTAGACTCTTGAAATAAAAGGGAAGGGATCCCACATAATTGAGAAATTGAGGAAAGCGTATGATGAGTTTGTATTCTTAAGAAATGCAATCAAGTCTGAGTTAGTTGTCCGCAAATAGGATGAGACCCATTGGCTATAGATTGATCATGAAATTAATAACCTTATTGCTATGGGTTTAGAATAGACCACTACTGAGAAGTTTATTCCTTCAAAAAAATATAACTGGGGTCTTGTGTAGAAAACTAGTATATCCTGGAAGCTATAATTCATCAAATCGAACTTCATAGAGAAAATGAAACTATTAAAGGAATGTGATCACTTGAATAATATCTTCATTAAAAAATTTGTTGATTTTGAGTTCCCAATAATGAAGGGAGATAATCAAGGGCCTACCACATTTGAGGAATTAAGAGACACATTCTTTGGATCAATTAACACATATGCAAGGGAATAATAATTCAACAAGGAAGCACTAAAGAAGCTAGCTAGGATTGATTTGGCATTATAATGGCATGGAAATTCTCCTGCACTTATCACACAAAAGATGGAGCTAATCCGAATTACCAAGGTGGCTTGGCAATTAATTATGAGAAATATAACTATTCCACAAGAAACAAAAATTGTTGAAGTCATGTTAGCCTTGAAGGATTATCAAATATGTGTGGTAGAAGCACAACAAAAGTCATCCAAGGAAGAAGCGCTCACCTCTTCACATGCCCAACCATCTAAACATTAGGAGAATTAAGTTTCTTGAATTTTGTCTTTAAGCATTTTGAACTTCATTATTCTGATTCTTTCAAAGAATCAATTATTTTTAGTTATTTTGCAAGACTTTGGCGGCAGCTATATTTTGAAAACTATAAATATGTTGTATTTTGACATTGCAAGGGTTCGACATTTTGATCCCCGTTGCACTTTGATGCACATGAATGAGAATCGATCTTAATAAAGAGTCAAATTTTGTAGTTTCAATTCATTTTTCTATGAATGGTTATTGTCTTTGTGTAGTAATTATGAATTAGATGTTAATGTTTGTGAAAAGGTCTTTGAGCTTTGACAGGCATTTGAACATTCCTTTCCTTTGAGAATGCAGTGTTTGGTGACATTTGATTCATGTTATTTACAGTAAATGTGTTGAGTCAAGTCAACAAATGTTAGTAGTCTAATCTTTGAGTCATGATATTGACTATTTTATCTTTGCACTTGTCTCATGGCTATGAACAGGTGTTAGTTTTCTTTTCCTACTTTCTTGTTAAAAGCATACCACGAGTTTATATATTTTAAAAATACACAATTATATCAAAAGAGGGAGTTGTACCTCAATTAAAATTAAGAGGAAGATTATCAATCCAATTCAATAGTCTCTCCAACTGTTGTGAGTTGATTTTTTCCTTCTTTGGCATTATAGAGTCAATTTTGTTCATTTATTAAAGCACAAATCTATTCACTAACACTATGTAAATATGGATTTGAATCAATGGTGATTCCAACATCTATATTTTTTGTTTCAAGTTGTAAAGTGAGTGAGCCCTTTACATGTGGTTGTTTTCTCTTGTCCTATTGCATTTTAAGTTATTTCAAAATATGTGTGTCATATTTATGAAGTATTTAATTCTTCAAGTAGAAAGATAATTAGTTGCACCTTAGTGGAAATATGTCTACCACATATTTTATTTCTAGTGAAGGAAATTAAACTATATTTAATTATTCTTTAGAAATAAAATATTTACTTGTGGGAAATTGAGTTGTTATAATTAAAAATTTAATTTAATTTGTTCCAATCTCATTTGATCACTAGAAAAATTTAAAATTTAAATGAATTGTGTTCTATTATCTTCTTGAATTGTTAGCATGAGAAAATTTTAATTATAAATTAATCACAATGTGTTAGCTTAGTTATATTTGGTGCAAATGTAATTTGTTAAATATTTGAAAGAAAATAAAATAATGAAAATGTTTTAAGTGGAAAAATATTTCTTCATTGAAAAAGCTCTTATTTGGAATATTCTTCAAGTGGGAAATGGATGAAAAATACAAAAGGAGTTTAAAGAATTATTAAAAAGAAAAGAGAAGGTTTGTTTTTCTTGGATTGCTTGTGAGTGATAAAGGTAGTCAAAGGTTTATGATTCAAAGAAACTCTCTTCTCTATTATTTTTCAAACTTGAATTTGGAAGGTATTTCTCTTGTTATTTTATATATGAAAGAGATATTTTTCATTTTCTATAATCACAATGGATGGAGATATATGACTTCCTTCTTATAGGATTGTTTTAAATGAATTTTTATATTCATATTTGTATTATTTTAATTTTGAATGATGCACGAAAAAAGTTAAGATTATGGCATTGAGTGTTGGAATGTTGCTTGTTGTGTATTTTAGGCATATAAAGAAATGTTCAAAATTTGAGAATTTAATGTGTTTTGGAAGTAAAAAATTCAATGTTTCATCAAATCCATTAGTGGTGGATTTGATATTTTTTTTCTTTTTAATTTTTTTCAAATGAGAAATTTTAAAATTTAAAACCATGATCAATTTTTTTAATTCATAGGAAGAATAGCATCACTATTATTTTACAATTATATGTCATTGGGCAACGTGTCATGAAATTTTACATTATTTTTTGTGTCATGTTTGAATTGTAAATTTGGAAAGTTGGCCACCTAGAATTGATGTATAGAGGGAAGGGGTGACCTTTTATTGCTTCCTTGGGTTCAAAAGAAACATGTGGATAGAGCCAAGTAAGAGGTTAACCAAGTGATACATAAAAACCCATTGGAGATAAATAAACCTTGTGATTAGATACGATAACTACACCATGTTTTGAATATCTAAGAAGAATTTAGACTTGTCAATGTTTCATCCAAATCTATTAATGGTAGATTTGGGGATTTTTTCTTTTTAAGTTTTTCCAAATGAGAGAAATTTTAATATTTAAAATCATGATTAATTATTTTAATTTGTAGGAAGAATAGCCTCACTATTATTTTAAAATTATGTGTCATGAAAATTTACATTGTTTTTTGTGTCATGTTCAAATTGTAAATTTGGAAAGTTGGCCACTTAGGATTGATGTATAGAGGGAAGGAGTGACCTTTTATTGCTTCCTTGGGTTCAAAAGAAACATGTAGATAGAGCCAAGTGAGAGATTAACCAAGTGATACATAAAAAATCATTGGAGATAAATAAACTTTGTGATTAGATAATATAACTACACCATGTTTTGAATATCTTAGAAGAATTTAGACTTGGATGTATATGACATGTCACAAATCTTGGAAGTTGATGAACTTTGTTGAGTAACCTTGTGCAAAGTTTGATTTCTACTCAAAATTATACATGGTTGTTGTGTTATTGTAATTTAGCACTCCTTAGCCTACTCCTAGAACCCTCATCCTATCTTATTAATACATTTTTTTATTTAACATGCGTTGAGACCACTCACTTTACATAAATGGCTTGTTTTATTCTCATACATGCATGTGTTGTAAGGTGTGTTACTATAATTTTTATTGGCATGCATTTTTCCATGTTCCCTTTGTTTTGTATGACTGTGATTCCTACCTAGACAACAATCTCTTAGGACAATGGCTAGATTGGAAGGTTCCACATGGTTGGGTGACATCAAACCACTATTTAGAACCCATAGATACTTTACAGTAGCTTGATATAGCTTGCAAAATGAGAAATTCATCTCTATTGTTGTAACTTTTCATTTCAAGCAATTTAACAAAGATGTATAATTAAAAATGCTAGTGTCCTCATCTATAATGATGTAACTATTATTTAATTTTCCTTTGTGGTGAAATGAGTTCACCCACATAAGTGGAAAAGGAACTATTCTTTCTTTTGGTATGTATTCACATGTTCGTGTCAAACATATATGGAATTTGAATGATTTTTATCATATTGGCTACGTGGAGGTAAAATAGATTAGAGCACCTAGTTTCATAATTTGGAAAAATGAGCATGCAAATAGAGTAAATGAATACCATACATTATTTAATTGATGATATTGAATTGTGTTTTAAATTGGTTACTAATGGTATCTTTACGATGGTTGTATCCCTAGCTTTCTTACCATCCATATTGCATGTGTGTGTACATGCATGAAGAATTGCAATGATGGTTGTTTGAGGCATTTTGATAAGCCTTGTACATTTTCCTCTTGTCCGACCCCTAGTGTAGGTGTTTTATTGTATCTAGTGTGTTGGTTATTTTTAATGAACCAAGTGGATCTAATAAATAACCTATGGAAATACCATTTTCCAATGGTTATCTATTTGGAGGGATTGGCCAACGAAAGAGTGAAGTGATAATGCCTTCCTCTTGCACTTTGGGCTGTGCAAAACCCAAGAGGGTGATCCCACAAAATGTATTTAAGATCCTATGTGCCATTTAACCCTATACATTATAGATAAAATATTAGCTCAACACAAAATTACTTGACAATTTAATGAATGTAAGACTTAGAAAATCCTTTACACACAAATTTTTTTAGAAGTAGTGGAGCATGGAAAATTTTCATTTGAAATTCATTTCAACAAGAATTTAAAGATTTAAAAATTTAAATATATTGTTTGTGAAAGACTTGACAAATGTAAAGTAAATACAAATCACAGACCAATGCCTTAACCTAGGGTAAGGAGTTCACTTAGATACAAGCCATAATGGATAACATAATCTTAAAGCTTAGCATTACAGAGCTAATATAACATTGCATTACAACACCATACTCAAACATCCAAAACTAGAACTAATTACTATATCCTTGTACACAAATCACATAAACCTATGGTTCTATCAAAGCATTCTAAGTAATTCCTTGAATTAGAACAGAGACAAAACCACACATTCATTGAAACATAATGAAGATTTCTAATACAATCCTTGATTCATTTCATTAATAACTCACATAAAAAGTACACAAGGAGATAATTGGGTCAAGAGATATGTCATTCTTATATTAAAATGCTAGCACTATCATACAAAATTAAGCTTGCATAAAGTGACTCAAACTCCTAGTTACAAACTAAAACTCTATTCTTTGTATTGCTTGTTACAAAATTTTGCTATGAGATCAATCAACAACCTATGTCAATGGACCTAAATTCCCTTTTATAAAACAAGGGAGTAGAACAAGCTTTAGGCCAATTGACACTTGTCACATTTACATTTGACCAATATAATTCATCCCCAATAGACCGTTATATTTGCAAAACTCTGGGGGGAATATCCTAGATGAGACAAAAGTTTTTTTCATTCATCGATGCATATATTCCCACCTTCCAAAAGACTCTTTAGGTAATAAAGAAACTCCTTCCACAAGCAATAATATTCCATCCACGTGCTCCCAAAATTGTAGGACGAAAAGTATGAAAGCAAGAATAAAGCAAAGAGAAAAGTACTTCCACATCAACACCCCTATCTCATCAAATTTGAATCAAGGAGGAAATAATATTTTAACATTGATATATCAAAGACTTAATCTATAAAATTTTCAAGCCATGCATTGTATTCCTCCTTAGTAGGTCGGTTAACATCTAACAGCTTCTGCACCTTGGAATAATGTAGGTTGTAGCTTCCATCCATCATCACACTCGCTTCCTTAACAAATGCATCCATATTCACTTCAATTCTAAACATATCATCAATTGCAACATTTAATGCAAAAAAGTTAGGTTTTCTAGAAACATAAATAATTTGAGGGAAAACCTTAAGGAGATCCCCAAACTCTTCCTTCCATATACTAAAGTCTTTTATCACCCCTTCTGCATCAAGAATCTTCAACACTCCATGCCCTTCCAAGTCTCTAAACAATTTAATTTTATTCTACAATTGCACACCCAATCTACCATGGAATGTTGATATTTCTCCCAACAATTGAATTGCCTTTATTAATTCAAGGATATGTGTGGATGCCTCAGGATCATCTTTCATGTTGACCACCATTTCTTTGAGAGCACTAGCTCATGCACTCCATTTGCTCCAAATATTCTGGAAAGCTTCCTTCACCTAAGTATATCTTTACTGGGCTTCATGGATACTCTTAGAGACACTCCAAATTTTGTATGTCTTATGTGATACATGAGAAATCCTATGCTACAAGATATCATCAATGATTTCCTTAGACATTGTTGCAATATCTAACCTAGCTTTCTTCACATTTTCTTTCTCTAATTCCAATTCCTCTTTCAATCCTTTAATCCTCAAACATAATGTTTCTCTGTCCTATGTTGACAAATTAGAAGAAGAAGTTGGAGGTGGTAGGACCCTTTAAGATGAGTTTGCATGAGCTATAGTGGCTCTCATTTTGTTGAATTCCTCTAAAACTTTGTTGTATTTTCTAAGAAACTTATCATATCTCTCCTGGGAGATCTAATTTGTATCCACATTTAACATGGCTACATGCATTGCCAACTTAGCAACTTGTGTGGGTGTGATCTCAATTGCTCTTCTAACACTTACTTCACCAACTATCTCTCCAATTTTTTTTGTAATTCTTGGTTTCCCTGCAATAGGTGTCATGGACCAAATCACCAAAGTATGCAGATTCGGGCTAAAACCAAAGCCAAAGACCTTATTGTCAAAATGCTCTTCAGAAAAAAAAAGCTTGTGTCATTCCTCACAACATCCAATGCAATTGCTAAAGTCAAATCTCACCCTAGAAGTATCATAATTCCACTATCTTTTACCAGTCTTCTCGCCTCAGGGGGGGTCATTGCAGCAATTTCCTTCATCAGTTCTTCCTCTACTTTTTTCTCAATCTCTTCATGTAGTGAAGGGTCTACCTCTGCTTTAGCCCTTTCAATCTTCTCTTTTATTTCATTTCCTTTTATCTCAATAGAAAAATCTCTAAATTCTTTAGTTTGGATGGAAGAATCATCATCCATGAATTCCTTGCATGTTTTGACCCTCACATCATCATCTTCATCTTCATTATATACCTAGGTCACAATTCTGTCTTCAGGAACAAATGGGTCCATTGCATCACCAACTGTAGGGGAGGGGAACCTCTATTCAACTTCTTGTTCTGTAGGAACATGATCAATTGATTGTTCCTCCATATCATCTCCACCTCCCTACTCTATCTCAGCATATTCAACCAAAGAATTTTATACTAGGGAATCTCCCACCTCCAAAGGCTGCATTTGTGTTCCATGAGCAGAGGATTGAGCTAGTTGGCTCCTTGCTTTGGCATCATGCTCATCCTTGGATAACTTAGCCTTGTCCACAACTTCTTTGAATTTCTCAAAGAAAGTCCATCCTTGAATGCACTTATCATCATCATAGCCATTTTATATAAATCCTTGATTTCAACATATGGGCTAATATAAAAATGATTCTTATTCACACTTTTCTCTTCAATGTTGCATATTTTCATCCATTCTTTCTTTTTCTCCTCCACAACATTTTTAGAAGGCATATTTTTGAAAACATCTTCACTATACAAGAATTCATGGTTGAATCCAGACCTCCCAATGGCCTTTCTTTCCCTATCAATAAAACCTTTAGGATCATGGTTTCTTAATACATCCATTTTCATTCTATAATTATTAACCATGATTCCAAATCTGTCATATCCTTCTTTAGCAGTAACAATAAAGTAAGAGAAAGAAAATTGTGTAGCAATCAAGGAACCCTTCTTGGCATTCTTGAAGTGTTCCTTATCCATAGCATCAAGCTACCACATAATCTCCATGAAGGCCAATTGATCAGAAACATATGCATGCAGACAATGGGGGCACACCTTGGCTCTATAAACTCTAATCAATGTGCAGTGGGGTACATATACCTATCACCCCAATTGTGATCATACTTGGTGCCCTCCGTAAACTCCAATGGCCTCAGAATCTCTTTAATACTTTCAAAAAATTTGTATTCAAGCCTCAAACCAAGTTTCTCCAAAACAACAAACTTAAAACCATTACAAAATTAGTGTAATTAGAATTCAAACAATCCTGATCTCAAATGTGTGTCCAAATTTGTATAGGTAGATCATTTTCCTTGTTATCCTTTTGTCTTATCTTCATAAAATTTCTAAAACCTTTCATCCCCATCCACAACATCATATTCATTAACAAAGAATAGTGTTTGAAGCCAAGTGGGGGCTTTCCATTCTTCAAACCCATCAATTCTTTATGCATCTCCTCAGCAATGCAAGCCACATAGTCAAAACCTTTGTTTTAAAATTTATTGTGAATTTCCATGGACATTACCATCAAAGGGACATTCATTTTCACATCAAATCTCTTGGCAAGGACTTGACACAAACTACAATTTGTATTTTTGAAACAATCCTCAAATTCATCGCAATCAAAGGGCTCAAAATCCTTGGGGCCAAACCAAACATCCATCTTCCCTTGATCCTTTCTCATGTGCCTAGGTATCACATGCCTCCTATAGCCAATTTTATCCTTCTCATACTCCTAAAACAACACTACAAAGTTGATAGAAATAATTGTTGAGGGGTTCAATCTAAAGATCTCCACAGTCTTACTTCTGGAAACTTCTAGCATGCCCTACCCTTGTGTGTTCTTTATCACTCTATCCAGTGGGTCATAGAGTTTAGCTATTTCCAAAAGAAGGTCCACCTCCACAAATACATTTGGTATCACAAGCTTCCCAATATCATAGGTCCAAAGGTGGCAAGTAGGGTGAGGAGAAAATCTTTGGTTGAAGGCGTACAAGAAAAGCTCCCACCCACTTTGTGGTAGAGCAACCTCACCAATTCATGCTACTAAATCTTGCATCTGAGGCGAAAATACACCCTCCCCTATTGCTCTTTTCCAACTGGATTTTCCTCAAGAAGCAACTCATTGAATTCCCCTTCCATGAAACGGGTGTAGTCCCTCTTGACACCTTTTTTCTTTTATTCTATCTCAAAGGCCTTTGGCTTAGGTTTTGCAACCTTAGCCTTTCTTTTCTTTTATTTTCCCTTTTCCTTGGATGGCTCACTGGGTTGACTCATGTTGGAAAACTTGAAAGAACTAGGGTTTTTTATTTAGATTTAACTAGGGTTGAGCCAACTAATTTGCAAAATTTTCAGACTATAATTTGCAATGAAAAACCCACTCCGACTTTGCCAAACACAACCAAAACCTACCAATTATTCCTTGCAGAACAAAAAATTCTCAACCCTAGATTTTATAAATACTTTCAGCAAAAAAACCCTAACCCTCCACAAGTTCCTTTTTCTTGAAACCTTGTACAAAGAAAATTCAAAACCACTTACCTAAGAAAATCCCAGTAATTTGTTCTTTGAATTCTTCAAACTCTTCCATTTTTTCTCATTTGAATCTCCTACCCTATTCTTTGTTCTCAAATTCTTGCAAATGTAACAAGAAATGGCATAATTCAACTCTTTTATGGCCTTAAAGTCGAGCAGGTTCACCATTAATGGTGAGAGATGGCTCCCACGAGCGAAGCGAGTTTCTTCGACAATTAGCCATTCAATTTTAAATTTTAGCCGTTGATCAATTTGTTTTAAAACATAATCAATGGCTCTCCATGTCTATCATACATCACTTTTTGTTTTAAATGTTTTTTCATGAATCAACGATGTGAGCAATTTGCGTGATGGCCTGAGGTGTTTCCACGTACATACTTGTCGCCACCTTGTTTGTAAAGCCATCACCCATCGCTGAAATATTCTCATCTTGGCGAAATGAATCCGCGATGGGAGGAATATTTGAGGGAATATCCTTAAATACCCATCGCTCATCGTTGTTTTGCTCCTCTGTCTTGAAGATATATCAGCGATGTGTTGAGAGTAAGTGATGAAAGGTTAGCATAACCTTCTCATTGCTCATTGCTATATTGCTTGCCTTGAGAGAAATGCAAATCACAATACAAAGAATGCATGCAATGCATTTAAATAACCTTTCGATTGGAATATCCCTTTTGATATAATCCTTTCTTATCCTTCTTTGTAGAGCTCCATCACACAACGTTGTTTGTTCTTCCTTAGAAACATACCTATGATGCATGGAGACCGAGTGAGGAGAGAAACATTAATCCTTCTCATTGCTCATAACTACTTTCCCTTTCACTCAAAGGATGTAATCTGCGATACAAGGGGATAGTGCGATGGCATAAGATTGGAACACACGACATGATCATAGATGTTCATCGCGCATCACTCAAATGGTTAGGCCGGTGAGGATACTATGAGCGATATGAAGGGCTGCAACGATGAAGAGAGATTAAGACACATGAACTTCTTATGAGATCAAAGGATGGATCGTGCATTGCTAATTTGAAGCAAGAAAGTGGCAAGCAATTGGCGATATAAGAATGAGGAGCGATGCAAAGAGTTAGGAAGGCATCACGCATCGTGCAAATGGGAACAGTGAACGAAAGATAAAATGTGATGAGGGATGGAGCGGGCGATGGAGTGCTTAAGTGAAACATTTTAGCACAGGCAAATATGTTGTTTTAAAAGGGGACTACCAAGGCAATACAGGGAATCAATGACTTAACATACCCAAAGCATAAGATCAAACTTAGGATAATAGAAAAATATTTCAATGTGCCCGCCATAGGAAAGTAAAACCCTAGACCAAAAATATGTCAATGAGGAATTAGATTAAAGGGACTAAGGCATTCTAAAAGGAAAGTTGATAAACCCTAAACCCTGGAACACTAGACCTTAGCCAAAGGACACTCAATCAGCTAGATATGAACATAAGATCAGTGGAACAACAAAAAATTTGAGGGGTTCCACCATAGTGCATACCTAGAATAATAGAGGTTATGTTCACATGACTTGTTTGACAAATTTTGGTTGAATACATCATTGTAGGATTGAGTTGGTTATAGAAAAATCCTCGTTGAAGTCTGAAAGATGGTCCTAAGAAGTTAGTTTTGGACATTTTCATTTTCTAGTACTTTTGTAGGAGTACAATGTACAAATGAGACTATAATGCAACATGTTGGAGTCTAGTTGGTGCAATGGTGTCTTATTATGTGTCATTATCCTCTACAATTGGGAAATACAAACTTTCTAACCTTTTTTTGGAGAAAATTTCCAAATGAAAGGTGTTCCCCTTGGCCTACTAAATCTTCATATCTTGTCATTTTTTCTAAAGGTTTGGTATTTATCTTATTTCATATTTTCATTAGGAATCAAGCATGATATCAATGTGTTTCAACTCTTATATTTGTAGTCTTGTACATCCTAGTTGACCTATCCCTTATATAGGTGTTCCTAAGTATAGAGATTACCATTATATTGAAGTGGCAATGATGATGGTGTCACTCCCATCCCTCTCCATGTTTTTGCAAGGAAATAAGATATTGGACATGTGTTTGATCCTCTTATTGAATGGAGCTCCATCTTCTTACATTTTGGCTAAGGTGGCCTATCCCATGCTTTGTGAATTCTTTTTCCTATACCACCATGCTAAATTCAAGGGTTTTGTTTCTCTTATGTGTCATTATACTTGTGACATCTTGTGCATGCATTAGTGTGCAATGTGACATGTATGTCACACTAGCAAAGTAAGAAAAATATTCGTTAGTATTCATTTAGTTAATTTATTGGGAAAAATCTTAGGGCATTACACTTTGATCATTGGCAATCTTGTGATATATGTTTTGTATAAAAAATCAATACTTTTGAAAATATAGATATTGCTTTGCATATTTTCAATCAAGATGCATTTTCACATGAAAGATGTAACACTCAAGTGACTAGTATGATTTGATTTCCCATTACAAAAAAATTATTTTGATAAGTAATAACCATATCTAATAGTGTGAGTGTATTAAATGTTGAAATTGAAATCAAAGATAATTCAATGTAAATACCCAATTCAAAATTCAATAAATACTTCAATAGAGTGTAAGGTACAGAGAAAATAAAATAAATAACTCAAATGATAATGCCTCCACAAGGTGCCTAAACCTTACTCCTTTGGTATGATAATGATGTCATAATATTTTGTGTGGATTACTCTTCAACATAAGCATAACCTCAATAACAAGATGGATATAATAGCTCAATTTCTCAAAGTTTGTGGAGTCTCAAAAGTTGTGGATGGTAGGAATTGTATGCAGAAACTATCAATTAAATGTGAATAAAGATTAAACAGAGGAATGAAAAACAAAATTTAATAATAATAACGAGAGACAATATTTAATGTGGTTCACCCAAACTCGAGCTATTTCCACCAACAGAGAATCCAATATTATTATCCAGTAAATCAAACTGATTACAACCAATAATCCCTTACAACTCAATACCACTGCAATTGCTACAATACAATGTCAACAGAAGCCCTAACCCTTAGCCTTTTATCAAGACTTTTGTCGGTTACAAAAATACGGTTTTTTATGTCAACCAATAGAAAAATAACACCTGACACCTTTATAAAATAATTAAAAACATGAGAGGCATTGCCCCTTGACCTTGCAAGGGGCAGTACCCCAAAACCCCCATTAAAAAATTTGGGGGGAAACCATGCCAATAAAGGTGGGGAAAAATTAACCTCTGAGTTTGATTAGGCTCCATCTACCAACAATCTCCAACTTGAAGACTGATCATAACACTATTGACCCTATAGCTCCCACTTGAAATAAGCACCCTGGACCCTATTGTTATGATTTTATTGTTTTCAGTCTTGAAGACCAACCAAAGTTAAAGAGGAGCTCAACTTCAACCTTGGCACTGCCTTTGTAAACATATTTGTTGGATTGTCATTTGTATGTATCTTTTCAATCCTTAACTGTTTTTCATCCAACACAGACCGAATGAAGTGATACCTCAATTGTATGTGTTTGGTCTTTGAATGCAAGGCAAAATTCTTTACAAGATGTATGAAACTTTGGTTATTCGTAAACAAATAACTATTGGCCCATTGTTTGCCCAATTCTTCCATGAAAGATTGCAACCATATCATCTCCTTGCTTGCCTCTGTTGCAGTTACATACTCTACCTCTGTGGTGGATAAAGCAACCACCTTTTACAACGGTGATATCCAACTTACTATTGTCCCACCTAAAGTAAAGACATAACTTGTAGTACTCCACTTGGTATCAATATCCCCTGCCAAATCCGAGTCTACATAATTTTCTAAATCAGTATTAGAGCCCCCAAAACATAAACATTTATTGGATGTACCTCTCAAATATTTGAGACCCATTTTACTGCATTCCAATGCTCAAATTCGAGATTACTCATATACCTACTTACGACTCCAACAACATGTGCAATATCTAGTCTCGTGCATATCATGGCATACATTAAACTTCCTACAGCTAAAGCATATGGTACCTTGGACATTTTATCTTCCTCCTCTTGTGTCTTTGGACACATCTCCTTATTCAATTTCAAATGACTAGGAAAAGGTGTGCTAACAAATTTTGCATTCTCCATGTGGAATCTCTACAACACATTTTCAACATAACTAGCCTAAGATAGAGTCAATTTTTTGTTCTTCCTATCTCTATAAATTCTCATACCAAGGATTTTTTTTGCTACCCCCAAATCCTTCATAGCAAATTATTTTGCTAACTATTATTTTAACTCACTAATGTGATACATGTTAGACCCTGCTACAAGCATGTCATCAACATATAAACATAAAATAATATAGTTTTCATTATCCAACCTCTTAAAATAAACACAATGGTCAAAATTATGCCTGTTGTAGCCTTGCTTAGCCATAAAACTATCAAATTTCATGCACCATTGTTGAGGTGCTTGTCTCAATCCATATAAAATCTTCTTTAATCTGTACACCAATTTCTCCTTACCTTTGACTGCAAACCCTTGGGGCTATTCCATATATATCTCTTCCTCCAAGTCACCATGGAGAAAGTTGGTTTTCACATCTAGTTGTTCCAAATGCAGATCTTCAATAGCCCCAATACTTAAAATAATATGAATAGAAGTCATCTTAACAACTAGAGAAAAAAATTCAGCAAAATCAATCCCTTTTTTCTATGCAAATTCTTTGACAACTAACCTGGCTTTAAATCTATTCTTACCTCCATCTTCCTCTTTCAACCTATAAACCCATTTGTTTGGTAAAGCCTTTTTACCTACAGGAAACTTGTATAATTCCCAAGTCTAATTTTTCAGCAAGGAGTCCATTTCCTCTTCCATTGCATGCTCCCACTGAACCTTTGTATCCATCTGCATAACTTCATCATACCCTTCAGATTCACCAACATTTGTTAACAAAATAGAATACAAAGAGAGAGAAAACCTTTCTGGAGGTCTACTTATCCTTGAAGATCATCTAACATTCACTGGAGTTTGTGGTATTTTTTGTTGTTGTTGTTGTTGCAGAGCATGAAGAACCATTGGAACATCACTGTTTGGTGTATCATCTAGCACTACATAATCATTTTCTTTCTTCTCATGCTACTACAATTGATCTTTGTACAACACTTTCTCATTGAATATGACATCCTTACTTACAATTTTTTTATTTTTAGAATCCCAAATCCTATAACCAAATTCATCAATTCCATATCCAACAAATATACATTTCTTTGATTTTGCATCTAGCTTGGTTATATTTTTAGAATCTACATGTGCAAATGCTTCACAACTGAAGGTCTTGAGAAAAGAATAACTCACCTTCTTACCTATTCATGCTTCCTTTGGAATACCACAACCCAAGGGTACTAAAGGACCTCTATTAATTAAATAAACAACAATGTTTATAGCCTCTACCCACATGTTTAAAGGTAGCCCAACATGCAATCCCATAGTCTGTGCACACTCCATTATTGTTTTGTTCATGTGCTAAACCCATCTATTTTCTTGTGAAGTCCTTGGAACCATTTTTTGCGTACAAATACCATTAGAGGAATATTAATCTTCAAAGTCTTTGCTGCAATACTCACCACCATTATCAGATCTGAGACATTTTAACCTTTTACCTGTCTCATTCTCAACCAAGCTTCTCCATTTCTTAAAAGTTTCAAATACATAATATTTCTGCCTAAGGAAATAAATCCATACCTTCCTTGAACTGCATCATCAATAAAAGTGACATAATACCGAGAGCCAGCGAGAGAAGATACATGAGCTAGTCCCCATACATCTATATGCACAAGCTCCAATTTCTCATCTTTTTTTTGCTTCCCATCCTTGAGAAAACTAACTCTCTTTTGTTTGCCATACACACAACTTTCACAGAAATCCATATTAACACATTTCAGACCTAGTAAAACATTCTTTGAATGAAGTACTTTCATACCTTTTGTGCTCATATGCCCAAGTTTATTATGCCATAGTATTGATTCATAATCCATAGCAACTGTCTATTTTTCTGCCTGCTTTTCTACAGCAACTGTTCCTGAACATTAATTTTTATCTGCAATAGCTAAAGTAGAAGGAACAATATGACCTATACAAAGATATAAGGTGCCTACTTTCACACCTTTTGTTACCACTAAGGCACATTTTGTAACCTTCTAATTTTTATCACTAAATGTAACAACACAACCTTCATCATCTAGTTGCCCTGCTAAAATTAAATTTCTTTTTAACTTTGGAATGTGCCTTACCTCATGTAGTAGCCAATAATTCCCATTCTGCAACTTAGTCTTGATTCTTCCATTTCCAACAATTTGACAGGGTTCGTTATCTCCCAAATAAACTAGCCCAAAATCCCCTTGGACATAATCAAGAAAATAACTTCTATGGGGTGTAGCATGAAATGAAGCCCCTAAATCTAGCACCCAAGAATCATCAACATTATCAAGGGAAAGAATCAAAGCATCCTCATCAGATTTATTACTTACCATATTTTCCTCTTTATTTCCTTCCTTTTTGTCTCCTTTATTTTTCTAAGACCAGCAATCTTTCTTTAAATGACTCAGCTTACCATAATACCAACAATCCCTCTTGTCTCTAGATTGAGACCTTTTGTCCTTTGATTTTCCTTGTGACTTCCCATAGCTTCTAGAATTATTTCCTCTCTCCTTTGTTCTACCCCTACTTTTTGCATTCAAAACACTACCTGATGTGGATGTTCCACCTGATCTTTTCCTATGAATTTCCTCACTCAAAATAACACCAAAAACATCATCAAATTTCAATGTATTTGAACTAGAAACAAAATTGCTAATAGCCATTACCAAGCTATTCCAGTTTTCTAGAAAAGAACACAAAATCAAAAGAGCCCTAACTTTTTCATCAAAGTTTACATTTACAAAAAGTTAATTAACTGGTAACCGTATTAAACTCATTTAAATGATCAGCAACTGACTCGCCTTCTACCATTTTTATATTAAATAACTGCTTCATAAGAAATACCTTATTCGAAGCGGAAGACTTTTCATATAACTTTTCCAAGGTTTCCATCAACTCTTAAGTTATCTTTGTTGTTGTAATATTGAATGCCATCAACTGTGCCAAGCATAAACGAATTTCTCCTAGTGCCTTTCTATCTAAAAGTTTCCATTCCTCGTCACTCATTGTTGTTGGTTTCTTGGCTATTCCTTCCAATGGCCTCCATAAATCCTTCTAATAGAGATAATCCTCCATTTGCATCTTCCATAGCTGATAGTTCTTCCTATTGAATTTATCTACCTTCAATTTACTATCATCTGCCACTACTCCCACTTAACTGTAAGACTCCCACTCAACCATGAGACTTTCTTGCAAATGATAATCGAACACAACCCACTTTGATACCACTTGGTAGGAATTATATGTAGAAACTATCAATCAAATGTAAATAAAGATTAAACAAAGGAATGAAAAACATAGAAATAATAACAACGAGAGACAATATTTAACATGGTTCACCCAAACTTGGGCTACATCCACCAACAGAGAGTCCAATATTAGTATCCAATAAATCAAATGGATTACAACCAATAATCCCTTGCAAATCAATACCTCTGCAATTGCTACAATGCAATGTCAACAGAAGCCCCTTAGTCTTTTATCACTGAGACTTTTGTCGGTTACAAAATTAGGGTTTTTATGTTGGCCAATAGAAAAATATGTTCACCTGGTGCCTTTATAAAATAATAAAAAATATGAGAGGTGCTACCCCTTGACCCCGTCTTGGGGGCACTACCCCCAAACCCCCATTAAAAAATTTGGGGGGAAACCGTGTCAATAAAGAGAGGGAAAAATGAACCTCTGAGTCTGATTAGGCTCCATATACCAATAGTGGAGATATTTGAAGGTTGAAATGATGGGTGATTTATAGATTGATCACCTAATATTGATCAACAATGGAGAATGCTTTGAAGGATTGATGCATGAGATTAATTAAGAGATTGTGATGAATATGCAAGTGACATGTGTCTTGATGAAGGGCTTGACTAATGAGTTAATTGCATGGATGAGTGAGTTGATTGATTGCATGGATGGGTGAAGTGTTCAAGTGAGTGTGAGTGAACTCTTTTTCTTTTTCGATCAACTCACTTAGAAGATAAAATAATATTAATAGAATTAAATGAATAAATTTAATTAATTTATGTGCATGAGAGGAAGAATATTTATCTACCTGAAATAAATAAAATATCACTTTTATTTATTTTTAGAAGAATTAAAGATAGAAAAATAATTAAATTTATTTATTTAATTTTAGAGAAAATATTAGCTAATTAAATAATTAAATAATTAAAAATCATTTAATTAATGCAGACAAGAGAAAATTATAAATTAATTAAAAATTAGTTAATTAATGTTGATGATGGAAAATGATAAATTAATTCAATATTTAAAAATATTTAATCAATTTTGATGAGGTATTAGCTTAATTAAATAATTAAAATAATGTAATTAATATGTAAATTGATGAGAAATGATGATTACTTGGATGAAATGTGTTAGTCATTTTTTTAGCATGATTTTTTTTATGATGGCATGCCCTAATGGATCGAGGGATGGGAGTTGGTCACTCTCAAGAGATTGGCTGGAAAAAAAAATTGGTCAAGCTCGCGATAGGAAAAAGGGTAGGTTTAGAGGATATTTGATGGAAAATGGAGTTGGATAAAATAAAATCGAGAAATAAGGACCATGTATGGAATAAAGAAAATAGAGAAGATTTAGGGGGTAAAAAATATAAACCTATGTCACACTTTTATAAAAGAATTGACCAACACAAACAAAAAAAATTCAACTTTGACCGCATAATAGTGGTCTTTATATTTTGAATTTTGAAATGATATAAACAAATGAAATGTAAAACTCTTGATGAAGTTTATGCTTGTAATTTTTAAATTTTTTTAAAAAAATGTTTTGATATTGTTTTACAAATGTAAGAGAAAATTTTTGAATTATTGAAAATTTTAGAAAAAAGTGAGGTCAAGTTGATGTCACAAAAAAAAGAGAAAACAATTTTATTTTTCCCTTTTTTTGAATCCCAAATAGATAACTTCAATATCTAGTGCATGGAAGAAAAAATATTGATGTATATTTTCCCTGTACTAATGTTCTAAAGTAAAAGTTATAGAATTTGATAGTTTTCATATGATATCAACTTTTGTCTAATTTTTTTTTATCATTTTTCAAAAAAAAAATTATATCCTTTTGGAGAAGATTCTCTCATCTAGTGCACCATGTATTTTCTAAAATATTTTAATATTTTTTATTTATAATCAATCTCATTTTTTATTATAACAACTTGGTTACAATATTTAAAAATAAACATATTACAACTAATCAAAATATTATATATATATATGGATTTTTGACTTTGAGCTCTACTAAAGGATATTTTTAGTTTTTTGAAACAATTCATTTTGATTGGACAAATATTCAGTTGAAGTGTAAAGTTTCCAAAAATTATGAAAAAGGATGAGGTGGTTGCCAACAAGGACATGCCACATATATATCTTCAGCGAAAACATTTTTGGTTGAAAGCCTTTTGGTCAAAAGTGTTTCTTTTGAAACCTTACATGTAAATTGAGACACATGAAATTTCAGAAAGGAAAATTTTAATTTCATAGTTTCAAGCGAAAGTGTTTTACCTAAAACTATATGTGTCATGTGGTTTCAAGTGGAATAGTTTTGCTTGAAACTATTTAGCTGGTTGAAAGTGTGACTCAAGTTTGTGCTTTTCTTCAAGGCTAGGGGTGAAATTTTGGATTTTGAGATGAAGATGAGTTAGTATGGAAGAAGAAATGAGATATAACATGTAGGATAATGAAATATGAATGATTGTTTTTGATCAAATATCAAATTATAAAACCTATAATTAGGTAATGAGATGGATATGGAATATGAGATAAAAAGGTGATTTTCTTTGGTTATGCTTGAAAAATTTAAAAAGAAATTCTTTTTTTTTTGCTTGTTAATACAATTTTATATTATTCAAAAAATAAATTTAGAGTACATTATTTTTCAGGAAAAACCACCTACCACCCAAAAAGCCACCTACCACGTAAAAACCACCAACAGAAAAATCCACTTTTTACAAGATTAAGCAAAAAACAACCCTACCACCTTACGTTAAATCTTTGTTCATCTAAATCATGCTCTAAAAAGCCCAAAATTACAATCAATACATAGTCATCAAAAGAAACCACCACCCTACACTAAAGAAAAATTAACACTGTATCCCAAGCTGGCTAAACCCCCAAAAAAACACCTGAGATAAATAAACCATTGTTGGGGTACCTTCACAAACCAAAAAGAAATGCTCACTAACTTAGAGTGACCTACCCAGACCCGGTTCATCCTCTGGTGCTCTCGTCACCTTCGTCTTTCGGAATCGAAGCACTCGGCCTTCCATACATTTTTCTTTTTCCTTAGCCTAAGCAAGCATCTCTTCCACCCCCATCAATTGCACAAAGACCTTCAATGCCTCCCAACCATGTCTAGCCTCCTCTCTTCGATGTGCTTTGAATTCCCCTTCCGGCCACCTTACAAATGGAATACAATTCTCAAACACTTCATGATCCACATTTTGAATCCCTTCACAAACATCAAGGCCTTCACCCAAGATTTACCACTCTAGGATTGATTCCATCCAGACAATCCTTGTGCACAATTGCTTCCATGACCCCCTTCACTATTTCCACCATCTCCCCCAAATCCAGACTCCACACCATTATTAAGGAATAGATATCCATGTTTGTTCAGTACCTGTGTCTTAAGTCCCCAAACACCTTACCCAAAATTAACTACACACATTTCAAAAACCTCTCATCATTGAACCAAAACATGCCCTTTAGTCTCCTTTCGGTCACATCTCCAAAGAATGGACACAATTGTCTCCTTGTCAAAAGTGTAAAATTTGCCTCCATTGAAACTCTATACCAATAGTAATGCCACCTAGCTTCACAACTTCTCTCAACATCTTTCTCCATGAATTGCTCAAAAGAAACATTGAGAAAAGTAGGAAAATAAAATTTAAACACACTTAACACTACATACTTTGTCATTAATGGGTATGTGCAGGATCATCATAGAAAATACAGGCCCTTAAGTGGCAAAAAATTCAGAAAAACCAGTGTTAGGAAACTTGACGTAAAAATTTGAATAACTTATCTATATTATTTCAAAAATATGTAAGAATAGAATATGTAGAAAATTGAATGTAGTTTCTAGACTACTAGGTTTATTTAAAATAAATAAAATCTATTTGGTGAAAATTTGAAATTTCAATGCGATTAGTACTTAGAGATTTTGGGGGAAAAAAGAAATAAGAAGTAGGTGTTTGTCACGAGGCACCCTAACCATAATAAAATGATAATATTTTTATAATATTTTATATATCGATGAGAGGACTCTAAATAATACAGATGTGATGCATATTTTTTTGTAATTTTTTTCCAAGTAAATAATTAATTTATGAATTTTTATTGCAGCCAAAATATAAAACTCATATGTTTTACGGCCCTTATACTTATTGGTCAAAACTTTTATGAAATTTAATTTTTTTTCTTTTCTAATCCTATATTATGTGAAGCATAGAATGTAGTATGTTTGATTCAAAAATGTAATCTGGTTGAAAGTTATAGATGTTTTCAGTGCTTTATCATTCGAGAACTTTGGAGTAAGTAATTCTAATAGAAAATAAATAATAATTATTTATTAAATTCAAATTAAAGCATAATTTATATTGGTGGAAAGCTGTGAATATCCTCTAAAAACCCTTTTCATTTCATGAATTTTGGGTAAAAAAAAAGTCATCAACCACATACCCTACAAATACCCATAATATTGCCACTTTTTGGCCCATCATGATCTTGCACATACCCTAATGTCAATTGAACTGAGAACGTCGTCGCCCAACACACCATTTTTCCAGTTGTTTCATCCACTTTGATCAATTATCAATGCTCTGTCATTTAATGTTACGTACTTACCACCTCTCCAAGAGTTAGTTCTCCTCTAGATCAACGTACCTTAAATCTTCAATCCTCATTTCACATACCTCTCCAAAGGTTAAAGACCATTTT